>OZ024742.1:319451350-319453850 GCA_964016885.1 Eledone cirrhosa
GTTTTTCAGCTTCCAGATCTTTCTTCTCCAGGTTGGCCTCTGTTTCCAGGTTCGTCTAGTTCTGACTGTGAGGTCGCTGACAACTAAGCTATGTTGGGATGTACATTCCTCACTAGGGAAGGCTTTTGTGTTTACAACCGTCCATCTGTCACGTCCTCTGATGAGGATAAAATCTATCTGACTAGAGTGCTCCCCTGATCTATAGGTGATCAGGTGGTTGTCGGGTTTTTTAAAGTTTGTGTTACATATCGACATGTCATTGGCGTCGCAGAATTCTAGAAGTCTGAATCCTTCCTCATTTCTTGTGCCAACTCCATGTACTCTATTGAAGCCGTCGCAGTGTTTACCTACGTGTCCGTTAAAATCTCCTGCGATGATTAGGAAGTCATTGTCATCTGTTAGAGCAGTAGTGTGCAGTAGGGACTCGAAAAACCTATCCTTAAGTTCGTCTGGCAGCCCCGATTGGGGTGCGTAAGCTGATATTATTGTGGTAATTGTTTTATTCAGGACTAGTCTGAGTTTAATGATTCTTGCATTTACCCTGTACACTGAGATTACTTTATCTACCCACTTGTCAGCTAGTAGTATACCTACACCACCCATCCCATCGTCATTTCCCACCCAGAAAAATTTGTAGCACTGACTTTTTCCTACAAGGACTCTAGCAGACTCTCCTCTCTATCTAGTCTCTTGCACACAGCATACATCAATTTCCTTTCGCTCTAGCATTTCTACGATTTCTCCTGCTCTTCCTTTCATTGAGCCTACATTGATGGTACCAACTCGGAGTTTTTGGCATTTGTCGACACTCGTAGGGAAGGGTGTCTGGATTGGCGCTTCACATGGGTGCTTGGTAGCTCGCAGATTCATATTTCATCTATTAATTCAGAGTTGCTCAAATTTATTCTCAGCTCATCCATCCATAACGGTAGGAAAATTGAGGGCTAGAAGAACAGTGGTGGGGGGGATAATGGCAGGGTGTGTTGGGCTGGGACAGGGGAGGAGAGAGTTAGTTAGATAGTAGTAGCAGAAGAAATGGCATGCTGAGGTTTGATTGGTCGAATAGGCTATGGGGGTGTGAGGGGGTGGGTGGGAGGGAAATTGTGAGGTAGGGAGAGAGGGTCGCCGTCAAGATGGATGACTGGAACGAAGCCAAATCAACTCTAGTGATTCATTTTTGCCTTTCAGAATAGAGTGTCTTATCTCTTCAATAGCTTCAAGATGAGTGAGGTGGAATGGGCGAAGAGGGAACGGGAGATAATGGTTGGTTTAGAGAGAGAGATAAAGAGGGGGGGTAGCCATCACAGAGAGAGAGGGTCGCCGCATGGCAAAGTAGCCGATAGAATACATCAACAATAATATTAATAATAATAGCCAGTCATGGCCTGAAGCCTTTGATGGGAAAATAGACAGAGACGAGGAAAAATAGACAGTCAGCATGGTAGGAGAATAACAAAGTGGATGTGAGGTAGGGAGCTAAATACCTTCGTAAAATTTGTATGGATGGATGACTGGAACGAAGCCAAATCAACTCTAGTGATTCATTTTAGCCTTTCAGAATAGTGTCTTATCTCTTCAATAGCTTCAAGATGAGTGAATGGAATGTATATATATATATGTATATGTATATATATATATATATATATATATATATATGTGTGTATATATATATATATATATATATATATATATATATATATATATATATATATATATATATTGTACGATGCCTGCATACGAACAGCAATGCTGCATGGCAGTGAGACCTGGGCATTGTGTGCAGAGGATATACGCAGACTAGAGAGGAACGAAGCTTGCATGCTCCGCTGGATGTGTAACAGTAATATACGTGAACGGCAAAGCATAAACGAACTAAGGAAAAAATTACAGATAAGAGGGATCAGATGTTGTTTACTCGAGAGAAGGCTACGTTGGTATGGACACGTGATGCGCATGAAAGTCGATAGCTGTATAACAAAGTGCAGGGCAATAAAGATAGACGGTAGTCACGGAATAGGCAGACCTAGAAAAACCTGGGACGAACTGATAAACTCCGACATCACACACTTACACCTCTCCAAGACAATGTCACTGGACCGAGACCTTTGGCGGTACTCAGTAACAGAGAAGACCCGCCTTACCTAAATATATAGTAAAACCTACTCCAGCCAGTAGGCATCTCTAACAAAATACACCCCGTCCCACCCCCACCACCCCCACCCCATCCACACCACCCCGTTCTATGTAAAGTTATGTTGGTGCCGCGCCATCGAGGCCGAAACAAATGAGATCGTGTAGGTGTCACGACAAAAAAACACACAGTCCACGCTGTAATGTGGCCGTGTAGGCAACACGGTAAAAACCTCCCAGACCCACACTGTAAATGTGGTTGGTGTTAGGAAGGGCATCCAACTGTAGAAAACCTGCCAGACAGTCCTATGCGAGCAAGACAATCACTCTTGCCTCAAGTGGGACTACCCCCGTCCAAACCCATGCAAGC
>OZ024742.1:319463850-319536350 GCA_964016885.1 Eledone cirrhosa
GCCTTTACACCAACATTACACATGATTTAGGAATAAAGGCGGTTAAATACTGGGTGGAAAAACATAGAGAAGTGATTCCCATTAGATTCACAGCGCCATTTATATTAGACGCAGTTAAACTTATTCTGGAAAACAACACTTTCTTCTTCAATGGAAAGAATTACATCCAAATTAGAGGCACAGCGATGGGAACGAAGTTTGCTCCCGTTTACGCGAACTCTGTAATGGGATACTTAGAACAACAACTCTACCAAGAAATAGAGGAAAAATATAGTACTGACTTTAGAAAGTACATTGAAAAATCTTGGAAGAGATACCTTGACGACTGTTTCATCATCGGGACAGAATCTCTAGATACTCTGTTCAATATCCTCCTGAATAACCTACACCTATCTCTCCAATTCACAAAAGAGATGAGTAGGACCAAATTACGATTCCTAGATATAATGATAATCAAAAACGACACCACCATTACCACGGATATATATTATAAACACACAGACACCCATCAATATCTGAATTTTAAGTCGTGCCATCCACCTCATACAAAACGCAACATCCCATACTGCCTAGCCAGAAGAATTTGTACCATTGTAGAAGATACGAATACCAGGTACAAACACCTCACAGAACTAAGAGAATTTTTGCTCAAACAAAACTACCCATCTCTACTTATGGAAAATGGCATACAGCGGGCTATAAAAATACCTATACAACAACTTAGAACAACCCAAGGAAGAAGAAACCAAGAACTGGTCATACCATTTATAATGACACACAACCCATGTCACCAGAATATCTTCAACACTGCCAAAGCAAACTTACCGATCATTGCTCAAAGTAATGAATTAAAAGGCTTAATCACAGATCGATCTTTGACTCTTAGTAAAAGACAGCCAAAAAATTTGAAGCAATTACTAACAAAAGCAAAGTTTGACCTTAACAACAAAGACCAATCATTCACTGTATCTAAATGTAATGATAGTCGATGCGGCACATGACAATCCATACACGCCGGTCAATATATGAAAACAAAAACTGGAAAAATATTCCCAAATGCAAATATGAACTGCAAAAGCAGAAATCTAATTTACTGCATTAAATGCCCGAATTGTGAAGAACTATATGTCGGTCAAACTGGAAATGCACTATCGGAACGTGCACGGGTACACCATCAACAAATCAGAGACCCAAATGTCCTTCAGATACCCCTAAGCGGCCACCTGGCAACATGTGGTCAGGGAATATTTATAATATTCCCATTCTACAAATTACACAGCCCAAGTGAAATCAAGAGAAAAATCAAAGAAAAGAATTTTATTGATAAATTCAAACCCAAGCTAAACGAACAATAATAACGCTTAGGGGCATTACTTCAACTACCACTAACAACAACAACAACAACAACAACAATAATAATAAAAGTGATGTTGATGGTGATGATCAATAGAAAATGCTATTTTCATCATTTCTAAAAATAGCAAAACAATTGATGCTTTGGATATGATCATTGGTCGTTAGTATGCTCAACCAGCCGTGACGCTTAAACCAATCAGCTCTAGTAATTCAGTGAAACTACACACTGATTGGTCGAAATACAGTTTACAGGGCTTAGCATTCTGGAGCCACTTTTCTCTGTATAAAATGTATAAAAGGTAGGAAATTTACCCATCTCATTACAGTTGAAAATTGCAAACTCGACTGTCACCACATATTATGAACCTGAAGATTGCGAAAGCATGAAAGTACTTGTTCAATTAACACTTAGAATTTAATATTCTATCATACTATTTCATTATAATACCATTATATATTTTAAAGGATTGTAAATAAAACGAGTAAATCAGACAAAGTTGGAATTCCTCTTATTAATATAATCTTCTATACACAATCATACACACCCGTGTATATTTACCTATCTATATATATATATGTATATATATATATATATATATATATATATGTATATGTATATATATATATCTATCTATCTAAGGCGGGTAAAATTCCCGAGATCCATGGACGAGTTCTCTCCAGCGGTCTCTGTCCCTCATTATCGCTGCCTTGTCCTGCATCTCCAACAGATCAGTGTCTGTCCTTAGGGCATCAACATACGTTAACCTTGGTCTTCCTCTTCTAGTGTGTCCATGTAGGGGCTCCCACAGGAGCACTGAGTGCAATGTCAACTCTGGATGTTGGTGAGCACGTCCAGCCAACCTCAGTCTCCTCTGTGCCACTTTTGAGCTGACATTTGGGATGCTCCCATACAGCTCTGACTTTTTCATCCTCAGTGTATACTGATTAATGTTCAGAGCCATCCTCAGCATTCTCGTGTAGCACCCATCCACCATCTGAGTGAGTTTCTTGGTCTGTGTCCAAGTCTCAGACCCATACAGCAGCACAGACTCCACTACAGCAATGAAGGGAGATCTCTCTAACACCAACAACTACCGGGGGATCTCACTGACGTCACTTGTGGCAAAGACCCTCAACAGGATGATTCTTAACAGGATCCAGCCTGAGATGGAGAAGAAGCTCAGGGACAACCAGAACGGCTTCAGAGAGGGTAGATCAACCACCAGTCACATCCTGTGGGGCTGAGAATGAATGAGACTAAAACAAAATATCTGGTAGAGAATGTTGAGAAGCCAGAGGGGATCACTAATGTAGGCGGGAGGCCGCTGGGATTGGTTGAGGACTTCCTGTATTTGGGAGCAAAGATTGGGAATACGGAAGATGATGTGGTTGAGAGGAAGAGCAAGGCCTGGCCGGCGTGCCACAGCTTGAGATCGGTGTGGAAATCGGACCTTCGTAGAGACCTGAAAATCAGCCTCTTCATTGCTGTATATATATATATATATATATATATATATATATATATATATATATATATATATATAAACGTTAGAATATGTGTAATAAGGCCAAGACAATGCAGATATGGACATAGAAAAAGAATGCAATAGTGAGAGATATTGATGAGAATTCGTCTTTCACCTTGAATTTATTTAAATGTCCTTAATTTTCGAGATAATATCTCTTCTTCGGAGGGAAGTAAAAGTCTCAGACCAGCGTCTAAATTTCCAATGAAGCCATGCTGACCGGAAATAGTATAGAGTTCTAACTTTAATATCAAAGAATTAAAATTAGGTGGGTAAAGAGTAGTCTCCCTTTAAGAGGGGTTTGTTTATGTTTTTGTTGTGTTTTTTAAATTTTATATGCGTGCCTGTATATGTGTGTGGGAGAAAGCATGAAGGTGTAGGTATGTGTGTGTGTGAGTGTGGGAAGATAGGTCTAATCGTAAAAGTGGGGGGTAGGTGTTATCTGGTGTTAGAACTGGTTTTGTGTGTGTATGTGTGAGAGAGAATAAGTGGAGGTGTGTGCGTGCGTGTGTGTGGGGTGTGTAAAGTGGGGCTAGAGGCCCTATCAGGTTATAAATTGGGTGTTGAGCTCTAGTCTATTATTGATTGGTGGATGTGTTCTATCTATAATGAGTGCTTCCTTGATTCTAAGATTACCGAGGTTTCTTTCTTTAGTTTCTATCCTAACTGTTATGTTTTTATCAGTGTTTTTGCATTTAACTAGGTGTTTCTTAAATGAGGAAGCGTTAGTATTGAGGTGTTCTTTTATTCTTATGTGGAGTGGTCTGGTGGTGCTACCTACGTAGAAGTTGTTGCATTTGTCACACTCTAGTCTGTAAACTACGTAAGCCTGGTGGCATAGGTCTGTGTCGTTGATGGGGCAGTTGGCTAGTCTGCAGCAGTTGTCATGTCTGGTGGAGTGTCTCTTAGCTAGCCGTCCACGCAAAGAAGGACCCGAATGGGCCAGTTGAATATCCAGACCTTCTCGTCTGATGGCTCTGCGGATGGCTGTTGTTGTTTCTTCACTGAAGTGTGGGAGCTTCAGGAAGCAAGTGTTAGTGCCTCGGGTGTGGTGTCCTCTGTTCTTTCTGGCACGGTTTGTGGTGGATGTCGTGTATCCGTTCAGTTTGAGTACTTCCAGGAAATGTGTGGTGTGTGTGTCTCGGTCTCTGGCGTCGGTGCATTTGTTCTTGATACGTGCCAGTTCGTTCTTTATGTATCCGAACTTGGCACCGAGTGGGAGGGCCGATCTGAAATGTACGAACAGGTCCCTGCTGGCGGATTTTTTATAGAAGCAGGTGTGGATGTTGCCTTCCTCTGTTACCCTGAGTTGGAAGTCCAGCAGGGATAGGGATCCGCGGTCATCGGGGTGTTCTATGCTGAACTTTATACTGGTGTCCGTGCTGGAGAATGTTGTGTATATTTTCTCTGCCTCTTCACGGGATGATGTAAGGATGAGTATGTCATCTACATATCGGGTGAAGAAGGCATGGGAATGGCAGGTGTTGAGGGCTCGGCATTCTAGCTGGTTCATGTAAGTGATGGCCAGCAGGCCAGAGAGGCTGGATCCCATGGGTAATCCTGTTGTCTGTCTGTATGTGTGACAACAGCTGTCGTCTTTCATGCGCATCACGTGACCGTACCAACGTAGCCTTCTCTCGAGTAAACAACATCTGATCCCTCTTATTTCTAATTTTTTCCTTAGTTCGTTTATGCTTTGCCGTTCACGTATATTACTATTGCACATCCAGCGGAGCATGCAAGCTTCGTTCCTCTCTAGTCTGCGTATATCCTCTGCACACAATGCCCAGGTCTCACTGCCATGCAGCATTGCTGTTCGTATGCAGGCATCGTATAACCTGCCTTTCATTTTTAGGGAGAACCCTCTAGCGGCTAATAGTGGTATAAGCTCTCTGAACTTTTTCCATCCAGTTCTGACTCTAGCTACTGTACTTTCAGAGCACCCTCCCCCACTGCTGATTTTGTCACGCAGGTAACGGAAGCTGTCCACTATTTCTATAGAACCCTCTGCGCAGTTGAAGGAGCTAGTATTTTGTGGGCACTTGCTGCTACTTATTGCACCAGAGCACCGGCCACATGTAAAATCTATGTTCTTAGTTAGCTTACCTGTGATCCCACTACATCTTTTATGCACCCATACTTTGCATTTGGGACATAAAATGGAGTTTCTACCTACGCCTTTCCTACACACTGTGAGCATGGCCATTTCCCAGATGGGACTGCCGCCTTATTTTCTTTCCTACAAACTAGAACTTTAGTCTTAGCCAGGTTAATTTTAAGGCCTTTTGATTCTAGGCTGTGCTTCCATGTTTGGAATTTCTTCTCTAGTTCGGTCATTGATTCAGCTATGAGCGTTAGATCATCTGCGTATAGGAGTTCCCATGGGCAGCCGGTCTTGAACTCCTCTGTTATAGCCTGAAGGGCAATAATAAATAGTAGGGGGCTAAGAACAGAGCCCTGATGGACACCAACTTTTACGCTAAACTCTTCACTATATTCGTTGTTAATTCTAACCTTACTGACTGTTTCTTTATACATGGCTTGTATAGCTCTCACAAGCCATTCGTCAACACCTAGTTTTCTAAGAGACCACCAGATAATGGAACGGGGGACTCTGTCGAAGGCTTTCTCCAAGTCGACGAAAGCTAAGTATAGGGGTTTACTTTTAGCTAGGTACTTCTCCTGTAGTTGTCGTACAATGAAAAGAGCGTCTGTGGTACTTTTGCCTGACACAAATCCGAACTGCATTTCATCTAGATCAATTCTCTCTCTGATTAGTTGCGCTATTACTTTTTCCGTGACCTTCATGACCTGGTCGATTAATTTAATGCCTCTATAGTTACTCCTATCTAGGGCATCTCCTTTTCCCTTATAGCAGTTAACGATGATGCTGCTACGCCAGTCCTTCGGAACAACCCCATTCTGTACGACTTGGTTAACTATCCGGGTGACCATGGTGTGTCCCACCGAACCAGATGCCTTCAGCATCTCAGCAACTATTTCCGAAGGACCAGCCGCCTTACCCGTCTTCATATCTTTGATTGCCTTGCTTATTGTACTACCCTGGACTAACACTGCTGGTCCCTCTATTGGGTCGATGTGGGGGAGACTGTCTTTCTCCCATTTGTTCTCCTCATTTAGAAGCCTTTCGTAGTGACACTTCCAAGCTACCTTCTTATCAGCGTCGGTGATGGCAAGTATGCCATCATCGTTAAGTACACACTTCTCCCCGACAATATCACGGTTTTCCTTGACACATTGCCTGGCAATCCTGAACACTTCACGTTTTTGGTCCTCACGTTGTAGAACATGCTTGAACTTTCTTTCCTCTGCTTCCCTTCTTGCGAAGTACACTTGTCTCCTAGCTTCCCTCCTGGCCACTTGATAGTCTTCTCTACTTCCCCCATCCCGCCATGCTTTCCAAGCCTGCTTTTTGGCCTTAATTGACTCCTCCACCTTACTGTTCCACCACCATGTTACTCTCCTCCTACCTACAGGCCTGCTCCAGCCACAGACTTCGTCTGCCACCGTCAGCAGGTTTGATATATGTATATATATATATGCACACCCATCAATCCATTTAAGTAGAATGCTCAAAGAAGTTTGACTTTAAGAATCATTATTAATCATTTAATCATTTTAACATTTTTCAGACACCTGTTTTGTTAAGTTGTAATTCTCACATTTTTGATCATTTGTTGTGATCTCTCAGAGTACTTTGATCTGCCAACTTTGATATAGTTGTGAGTATAGTAGTACTCTCTCTCTCTCATTCTCTCTGTCTCTGTCCCCCCCTCTCTCATCTGCTCAAGGAAAATCATTATTGCAGAGAGAAACTGAATATCAATCATTAGAGGGGGAAAATAGTGAGAGAGAGTGCTTTGATTTGGAATTATTGCTGATCAAGATTTTGTCAGTGTGTAATGTCTAAGTTAGAAATCACCAGCTTCTCATTCAAAATGTCTATTTTTTGTTGTTGCTGTTTTGTTTGTTTATTAGTAATTTCTAATGATATTGTGTGAAAGGTAGCCGCAGACAGGTTTTCTCTCTGTCATTCCCTTCCTGATTAGTAGTTGTCATACAACAGAAAAAAAAGTACAAAGTACATCTATGTGTGGATTACTAGTGGCATACTATAGAGAGAGAAATGTTGGAAAACCAGTTGGAGGAATAAATCATATTGAATTATTGTCAGTTAGACTCCAGCTGTATTATTCGATGCTCGGCTTGCTGTATCAAACTATTTTTTAATGTGTACACATGAACTAAGAATATTCTAGTACTGTTCATTTTGTAAACTGCTTCACCCCCCCTCTCAATACTGACAAAATTTATGTGTATAAATTAGTGGAATTGTTTGTCAGTTCTTTCTTTCTTTCTTTCTTTCTTTCTTTCTTTCTTTCTTCTTCTGCTTCGACTCCTTCTCTTTCATTTTCTTCTTTTTCTTCTTTGTCTTTTATTTCTTCGTCTTCTTCTTCTTCTCATTGGTGATTTAATCAGCACCATGTCATGTGGCTTTCGTAAATATACATCTTTTCAGTTTTATGCTATTATTTTTCATGTTTCGATTTTACGGAGGAGCTAAGCTGTATGGGGTCTGAGGACACCTGAAGTCTCGACGGCGGCCAGTGCAAAGAGGAAGCAGCCGGAGAGCCCTTGTATTTACTTCTGTTCCTGTCCTCTACATTGTGGGTTGTGATACCGGGGTTTGTGGCCGAAGTGACTTAGTTGAGTTGGAGACTGTCAGAACATGTCACTTCCCAGATGAACGATTTACCCCCTTCAAATGGTTGGGGCCTACTGGCTTCAGTTGTGATGGGAAGCCGGCTGCATCCAGGCCCCTTCTCATTATGTTGTTGAGAGCAGCATGTCTACTGAGCTACAGATATTGTTTATGCAGGACACACACACACACACACGCACGCACGCACACACACACACACACACACACACACACACACACACACACACACACACACACACACACACACACACACACACACACACACACACACACACACCACACACGCACACACCACACACACCACACACACCACACACACACCACACACACCACACACACCACACACACACCACACACACCACACACACCACACACACACACACACACACACACACACACTTATTATCGTCATTATTTTATGTCTGATTTTCTATGTTTGCGTGTGTGTTTAGGTTATGTGCTTTCAGTTAAAATTTAAATAATGTCATTATTGTATGTAAAATGAATCAGTACTATAATTTGTTACCTGTAATAACTCGTTTCACTGTATTTTGTAAGCTAACATTTTAGAGTTGATTCTGATTGTTCAGCTGAGTCTTAATTTAATTTTTTATGAGTAGTCAGTCCTTGATGAAAGGTTTATTTAGGTAGGCACTACATGAATTTTTTTATGCTTAGATATCTTTTTCCATTACTGATTTATTATTTAGAGCTAGTATCATGTATGGGTGAAGCTTCAGTTAGATTTGATAATATCTGACTGATTACACTAGTGTCATTTACTGGTCATCAACAGTTGAAGTAAGGCAAATGAAGTAAATTGTTAGAATAATTTGACTGGTGAAATATGAGATAAGGACGTACGCAGATAGACCAAAGTGGCAAATCTTCCTTACCCTATGTCCATAAAAAATATATTGTTCTGAATCCTTGGGTTATTGGGACAACATCAAAGAATCGGTCTGCTTATAATAATTGAAGGGCAAACATATCGAAAAGGTTTCCTATTGTCTTTAGCAGGTCCATGGAAATACATGGGATCAACAATATAAGCTAAAGAATGAAACAATTCTCAATTATTTAGTACCTCTGTAGTATATATTAACTTCACACCGTACCTATTTACAACCAGATGAACTAAGCTTTTAAAGACTCTTTGACAAAACATAACTACTGATAATAGGATACAAACTGATGACATAATGGTTGGTTGTCAGGTTGACACCTTGTTGGTTTGATGACATGATGGTTGGTTGTCAGGTTGGCACCTTGTTGGTTTGATGACATGATGGTTGGTTGTCAGGTTGACATCTTGTTGGTTTGATGAGCCTCTGACTCTCACCTGTATATGTTTATTTTGCAGATACTCTTTCTAATTTTTTATTTTTTATTTCCTTGAGCCATCAATTCCTGATGAAATTGCAGGTACACTGTCATGACATACATGTCTTGGATATCCAAATTTAGTATTGTCCATGCCTTTTCCAGACCTTTCAAAAAGCCAATATCTTCTTGAGAGAAAAGAGGAAGAGAGAGGAGGTGAAATAAAATAACCCCAGTGCTGGACTGGAACTTCATTTATCCACTCTGAAAGAATAAAAGACAAAATTGACGTCTGCAGCATTTTGAGTCCAGAGTGCAGAGAACTGGAACAAATACCACAAGTTATTTTATTCACTGCTTTAGTGACACTGCTAATTCACTGCCCTAGTTCTTAATTAGGATTTATTCAAGAGCAGCCAACTGTAGAAAGATATGTCTGTATTTACAGAACAATAATACATCATGGAAAAATAGATATTAATTTGAAACTTTGTATATTTGGTGAAGAAGGAATGTTGTATTTGAAAGTTACTTAAAAATCATTAATTTCACTTGGATCACACCCAACATTATTAATTTCTTTTTTTAAGATATATACACACAATTTTATTAATACTGTGTATGTGTGTGGCATTCACTCTCACTGCAGCCCCCATCTGAACACTGTAGTTTATTTCCAATTTATTCTATAAGTGCATGGTATTGATTGTAAAATTATCATCAATAACATGAGTTGATAGGTAGTTTTGTAAATTTAGCAACTCTACTTTTGTGTCACATTGGCTCCTGCCAAATGATTTTGGTGCAAAATGCTAAATGAACAATTGTCTGTGTATCCTTAGGTCTATTTGCTGTTATGAATATTTTATTAATGAAATGATGTAAACTTCTATTTTCACGGAGATGCAATGTCTTTCTGAATAGTTTCATTAGAGAGCTAGATGCTAAACGGGTGAAAAATATTTAATAATTATTTACATCATTGAATTGTTGGCAATTTTCTATGGCAGAGTTAGCTATAGAAGGAAAGAAAGAAAAAAGTAAATGACATTAATCATTGCAAGATGCTGCACAGTGGATTGTTATAACTTGCAGTAGATTGTACCCAGACATTAACCAATGAGGGCGTTGCCAAATTCTTACACAAATTCTGAATTTCTTACTTTTGCTAACTTTATCTTGGAACTTTTATTTATAGCTGTAAGCACTGACAAGTTGGCATCAGATTTATACTGAAATTACTTGGTCATTATATAATTTATCATGCATAGTAATATTGTTGTTGTTTTGCCCTGGGTCTGCTTTGATTGGGCAGACCTATGATCAGCTGTAACCATCCCATCTTTTTTTTTTGTGTGTGTATGTGTATACAGTGTATCCAACACTACATTGTCTAATGTCTTTTTTTATAAGATAGTAAGGGTGTGATTTGAAGGGGATTTGACTTATATTTTTAGCAGGTTGAATGACTAATTTAGGTTACCTTGTTGGCTCAACTAGTACCATAGTTTGTGTGCATGCAAAAAAGGCCAAACAGAAATCTAATTGAACTTATTTAACTTTCTGCATCATCAAAGTGTAACCAGAAAATATTTTAAAGAAAATGAAGCAGATTTTTTTACCAACACTATGCGTACTTTAAAAATTTGGAATGGACCAAAATCTGAATATTGGTGAGTTTTTAAATTTTCAAAAAATGCATGCTATAGATAGGACAGCATGTTTGACTGAATTTTACTTTAAAAAAACAAAACAAAAGAAAACACTCAATGGTAAGTTAGCTTATAACTGAGGTCAATGTTTCGCCGATTTTCACCAAAATTTTGCATAAATAAGGTGCTAAAATATTTTTGCTTTGGAAGTGAATATTATACCAGTTTCACTTTCTACATGAAATTCATTTTTGATGTGTTTTGAATAAATATGGCCTTCAAAGCAGTCAGATATTGGTAAAGAAAAATAATTATGTAATGGAGTTATGAAACAAAAACTATACTCTAAATGACATTTAAAATATCAAAATATTCTCCTCTCATGAGAATTCCAAAACAATACTTTCTTGGCTTATACATGGGTTTTAGATTTTTACCCATTTCTCAGACATAGAATGGGGAGCGAGGAGACCTATATTTGAGTATATATGCTAAGTGCCAGATTAGAAAAAAATAAATACTGGGTCGAAATGATTGACTATGATTGACTATGCTTTAATCTGTTATTTTAATAAATATATATATATATATATATATATTGATGACCGTGGATGACCGGATAAGCCTTCAGTCAGACCTACTGGCTGTTACCCAATGGGCAGAAAAGAACAACATGTTACTGAACGAAGACAAATTCGAACTGATCCACTTTGGAAAAGAGGATGCTCTGAAACTCCCGTACTCCCTTCCCTCCGGGGAAACTCTCGTGGCATCTAACAACATCAGAGACTTGGGAGTAACCGTGGACAGCAACATAAGCTGGACGACGCATATAAGCAGCAAAGTTGACATGGCCCGCAGAATGTGTTCCTGGATCCTCAGAACCTTCCAGTCGAGAGATTCCCGCACCATTATCCTTCTCTTCTCTACTTTCGCCCGACCACACCTTGAATACTGTTGTCCACTGTGGTCTCCCCACACGAAACAAAGTATCATGAAACTTGAAGCTCCTCAAAGGGCAATCACGAAAAAGATAGATGGCATGTCAGACCTTGACTACTGGGGTCGATTGGAAAACCTGAAACTTTACTCACTCCAACGTCGCCGTGAGCGTTATATTATCTGCATGATGTGGAAAATGTTCCATCATCACTGCCCAAATGATGTTGGCATCGCCTTCAAGATACACCCAAGGCTTGGGCCCCGTGCTATCCGTCCCATTCAAAAATCTAAATCGCAACTCATAACAACAATACGGCACAATTATTTCACCTCAATCGGCCCTGCTCTCTTCAACATCACACCAGGACACGTCAAAACAGAAACTGACCACACAAAATTCAAGAAGTCTTTGGACAAATTCCTCCAAGTAATCCCGGACAAACCACCCACACCCGGATATGTCTCCGCAAACAGTAATTCTCTTCTCGAATGGGCCATGGTGCCCAAATCCTGAATTGAAAGACTTCGCCAGGTGGTGCTATTAAGTTAGACATGGCCTGGGCCAATACTGGCCAAAACATTTCAAAGTTATTCAAAGTTATATATTATATATATATATATATATATATATATATATATATATATCTGGAGATCTCTCTGCACTTGTCACATGGTACCATGGGCCCAGCACTATGTGTTAATAATTGTCACAAGTGTAGTGTTTGTACCAGAGTTTTCAAGTCGCTGGCTGGACTAAAAAGTCACATTCGTTCAGCGCATCGGTGGGGGTTCTCCTACACGCATATAAAGTAGTGGCCGTACTCGAAAACGAGTTGGCAGCCACCATATATATATATATATGTAATTGTATGTGTATATATGTGTATGTATGTATAATTATTATATATATGTATGTATATGTGTGTGAGTGTATGTATTTATTTAATTATATATATATATATGTATGTCTATGCGTAAATATATGTGTATTGCTTACCACGTGTGTTTGTTTATTTATTTGTGTCCGTTCCTGTATAGCTGTCAACGTTATAATAATTTTTATTATTTTTTATTTTCTGAAGTCGTATATTTTTTATTTTGATGTGCCGGCCTTTTGCTTTATTTTTTATTATTATTTTCTTATAATTAATTGTGTACGTGCGTATGTAGGTGTGTGTACATATATCTATATATATGTGTGCGTGCGTATGTATGCGTGTATATATGTGTGTATGTACGTGTGTATATATGTATGACTGTATGTATGTGTGTGTATTTATATATATATATATATATATATATATATATATATATATATATATATATATATATATATATATATATATATAGAAGTTCTATTTAAATTGTTGAGATACAACAAGCAAATATTTTTATAACTGATATAAAGCACTCAACAAATTATTGGAGTAAAAATACGATATATTAACAAATGGAAACTATATTTATAAAACCATATTTGTTTCATTATACATATTTCAGGGACACCAAGTCGAGTTATGGTGCGCTTTCATCAGATAAAATATGATGTAGATCGGTTTTATAAATAAGTATTGACGTACCCTTGAGGAATGCGACCATTTCTGTTGGAGGCTCCCGGATGGTGGGGTTGTTAAATTTGTTTAGTCTATTATGCAAATTAGTGTCGGATATACTAATTTGCATAATAGACTGGATAAATTTGGTAACCCCACTATCCGGGAGCTTCCGACAGAAATGGTTGCATTCTTTAGGGGTGTGTCAATGTTTATTTATGAAACTGATCTGTATTATGTTTTATCTGATGAAGGCGCTCCATAGTTTGACTTGGTGTCCTTGAAATATGTATAATGAGGTAGGTATGGTTTTATAAATATAGTTTCCATTTGTTAATATATATATATATATATATATATATATATATATATATATATATATATATATATATATATATATACATGTGTGTGTGTTTGTGTATTTATGTGTATGTATGGATATGTGTGTGTATATATACATATATATATTTATATGTATGTGTGTATATGTATATGTGTGTGTGTGTGTGTGTGTGTGTATATATGTGTGTGTGTGTGTGTGTGTGTGTGTGTATATATAAGATCAAAAGAGTTCCAAGTACTTATCCGATATTTGCATTACTTTATTGTGCTACAATATAACTCACCTGCTACATATATATATATATATATATATATATATATATATATATATATATATATATATATATATAAAGAATTAAAATACTAGAGTGCGTTGGAGTAAAACATACTCGTCATATTATAGAAATGACAGTATAGGATATAGCTCAATGTAATACAACAGAGCCGAAAAATTATAAAATTATAATATATATATATATATATATATATATGTAGGCATCTCTAACAAAACGCACCCCCACCCCATCCACACCGCCCCTTTCAATGGAAAGTTATGTTGGTGCCACAACATCCAGGCCGAAACAAATGAGATCGTGTAGGTGTCATGACAAAAAAAAAACACAGTCCACGCTGTAATGTGGCCGTGTAGGCAACACGGTAAAAACCCTCCCAGTCCCACACTGTAAATGTGGTTGGTGTTAGGAAGGGCATCCAGCTGTAGAAAACCCGCCAGACAGTCCTATGCGAGCAAGACAACCACTCTTGCCTCAAGTGGGAAAACTCCCGTCCAAACCCATGCAAGCGTGGAACATGGACGTTAAACGATGATGATGATGATGATGATGATATATATATATATATATATATATATATATATTGTGTGTGTGTGTGTGTGTGTGTATGTATATATGTGTGTGTATATATGTATATATGGATGTGTGTGTGTGTATGTATATATGTGTGTGTATATATGTATATATGGATGTGTGTGTGTGTATATCTATATATACATACACATACATACATATACACATGCACACACATATATAATCATGATGCTATATAGCACAAGGAAAAATTTGATATATTCATTCACCACAAAAAACACTATTTTGGTACCTATATCTACCACCAACACTATATTAATTCACATCTAAATACACTGCTGGTTATATATTATTATTGGATTGGCAGTACCGGTAGAGGGTCGGACGCCATGCTTTGACGCATAGAGTTACGGCCCTTGCCATTCTGAGTTCAAATCCCGCCGAGGTTAACTTTGCCTTTCATCCTTACGGGGTCGATAAAATAAAGTACCAGTAATGCACTGGGTAATTGCTGGCCTTGTGCCAAAAGTAGAAACAATTATTATTACTATATATATATATATATATATATATATATATATATATATATGTATATGTATTGTAGTCAAATTAAAAAACAAACACATTTACATTTTTTTTTTTACTGTAGTATCTATATCTATGTGTGTGTATATATTTGTGAATGTTACTAATTGTATTTTAGTTCCTTAAGAGTATTCATGACCTCTGATTTTGTGCGCATAGCTTCAAGATTTGTGTTTTTGTGGAGTGTGTGGGTGAAAACAGGTATAGCAGATACTAAATAGCTGTTGCGCAATACAGTTAAATTGTCACTGTGACCCAATACAATACCAAGCAAGCTGTAGGATTTCCTGCTATACTACTGAAATAGATTTTGTTTGTTTGTTTTTCGTTATGGATAGACAAATAATGCATAATAAAATACAGTGCTGTTGGTTAGAGTAGGTTGCTCTCTTTTACTTTAGGCTTTGTGTTGAGTGGGTAAAATACATACTATTCTCTATGGAGTCAATTTAACCCCTTTGTTACCATATTTCTAATGGAAGACACTGCCTATAATTTTCAAACGATTTTGAAAATAATCAAGAATTGTGAGGGATTTAGTAATATAACTAATTCTCTTATTACTAAGCTGGTGTTTGGAATAAAACTTAAAAGTTCTTAATTAAATTTATGATGGAAGTTTTTTTTAGATAAATAGAAACACTTAAAAATAAATAGTTTTGTATCATAGAATCAGAGGTGGTTAAAGGGGTTAAAAAAAATAAAGGTCTTATTCTCTCTTACAGGCTCTGTGAGTGAAATACAGTGCTATTGGCTAGTTTTAGGTTGCAGTCTCACTTTAAGCTTTGTGATAGAAGCAAACAAAAAAACTTACATACTTTTTATTTTTTTCAGTTAATTTAACTCTTTTGAAGCTTGCATGCTCCGCTGGATGTGTAACAGTAATATACGTGAACGGCAAAGCATAAACGAACTAAGGAAAAAATTAGAGATAAGAGGGATCAGATGTTGTTTACTCGAGAGAAGGCTACGTTGGTATGGACACGTGATGCGCATGAAAGTCGATAGCTGTATAACAAAGTGCAGGGCAATAAAGATAGACGGTAGTCACGGAATAGGCAGACCTAGAAAAACCTGGGACGAGCTGATAAACTCCGACATCACACACTTACACCTCTCCAAGACAATGTCACTGGACCGAGACCTTTGGCGGTACTCAGTAACAGAGAAGACCCGCCTTACCTAAATATATAGTAAAACCTACTCCAGCCAGTAGGCATCTCTAACAAAATACACCCCGTCCCACCACCACCACCCCCACCCGATCCACACCACCCCGTTCTATGTAAAGTTATGTTGGTGCCGCGCCATCGAGGCCGAAACAAATGAGATCGTGTAGGTGTCACGACAAAAAAACACACAGTCCACGCTGTAATGTGGCCGTGTAGGCAACACGGTAAAAACCTCCCAGACCCACACTGTAAATGTGGTTGGTGTTAGGAAGGGCATCCAACTGTAGAAAACCTGCCAGACAGTCCTATGCGAGCAAGACAATCACTCTTGCCTCAAGTGGGACTACCCCCGTCCAAACCCATGCAAGCGTGGAACACGGACGTTAAACGTTGATGATGATGATGATGATGATGTTACCATATTTCTAATGCAAGAAATTATGGTTTTCAAATAATTTTGAAAATAATTATAAATTTAGTTTGTGTGGATTGTCTGATTAAGGCTGCATGTATGTGGAATATTCAAACACTAATATAGATTCACAATTTGGAGGTTTAGAAACAAAAGTGAATTCATCAGCATTCCTTCATTGTAAGTTAGCTAATTCTCATGGAGGTTTATGTTAATAGATATTTTGAAATTTGCATATTGTTATTTTCAAATTTATGAAGGTACATAGCATAATAGTTAGGGTGACTCATGATCATACGGCCGTTGGTTCAATTCCTGAACTGACTGACATGTTGGGTTTTTGACACTTCATTTCATGTTACTTTTTATGATAGAACTGGGGCCCCTATCATTAAAAAAACCCGAGATGCAATCTTATAAGAGGCCAGCTAAACCTTCATAGGTGTGAGCTGTAACAACAACAAAAACAACTTGAGCATTTACTTTGTATAATTGTAAAGACCATTAAAAAAAGAAACTGGCACTATTTTGTTAAATGATTACTCATAATGGCATGACTATGAAAAATTATATTCAATAAGCTGGTTAGAATTTTGGAGGCTTGCCCACAGTTTTTGTCCACCCAATTTCATTCACTCAAGGTTTGAGTTGAACTGATAGTATAGTAAAGATACTTGCCCAACATGCCACACTGTGGGGTTAAAGCCAGGACCTCATAATTGCAAAGCAAACTTCTTAACCACTCAGTTATTCCTTCATTCATTCCATTAACCCATTAGCATTTACATTACTCTATATATACTATTGTATTGTCACAGTAAAGGATTTATCTCACATAGTTTCGAATCTGAGATTTTTATATTATTTATTTTGAGAACAATACCTTAACATAAATATGAACAGCTAATTACAGCCAGTTTGAACCGAAAGAGGTGAGAGAATTCTGGCCAGATACAGCCGGTTTAAATGCTAAATATGCCACCATATTTTTAATGAAAAACACTGCCTATGATTTTCAAATAATTTTAAATAACAAAGTTTCTTTAGTTAGAAATATAGTAACGAAAGAGATAAACACTTTAAAAGCATGTTTTCTTTTTATATCACAAAACCAACAACAGTTTTGTATCGAAAGGGTCAAGTTATATACATACCCTGAATATAACAATGTATTTTCAAATGGCTAAAATGGCCCTGCCACTATTTCTGATTAGATTTACTGTTAGGAGAGGCTTATTATCTGAGTTAATAGTGTAAATTGTTTAAACGCATCCTTATCATAGATGAAGTAGATTAATCTACTCACTTTAGCCTATCCAAATGAAAAGCAGGAAAAAATAAAAAGCAAAACACTTGACCTAATAATTTTTGTTGCAGTTTGTAGACAATTTATATAATGAAGGTGACAATAGTGCCAAAAGTACAGTAATAGCATAGTATTTAACCTTTTCATTACCATATTTCTAAAGAAAACCAGTCTGATTTTGAAAATTAAAAAAATTGGTGGGATTTAGAAATGTAATTAGCTTTCTCATTATTAAGTTGGTGTTTTATTAAGAAAGGTTTGTACACAAAATTACATTGGAAATTTTTGAGATAAATATAAATACTTTTGAATAAACAGCTATGTGTTCTAAAACCAGAGGCAGTTTCAGGTGATTTTATATCAAAAGAATGAAGATGAATAGACTCTGAAGTAACAAAGAATTTCTCTTAGTATCAAAATGCAGATTATGTGGATGGGAGAGTGGGTGGTGAGAGCTGAGGATGTTCAAACTAGAGATGAATTAGTTTAACATCATTTGTTGGATACCTAAATCTAACCCTTTTGATACCAAACCACATGAAACCAAACCTTGTTTTATGATATAAAATGTTTATGTTAGAACCATTAAGTTATATTCCTAACACAAGTTCAATGTGAAAGTTAGTTGTACTACTAAATACTTTCAACTTCTTAATTACTAAATTAATTGGAAATTATAGGCAATATCTTTCACAAGGAATGTTACAAAATGGTAAACATAGAGTTGGAGAGAACTCATATTTGGCAAGAAGTTATTAGGTTGGATTGAGGAACATTGGTCTTCATAGATGTAAAGGATTAAGATCTATTCAGATAATCTGTTGTATGTAAAATTGACATAGTATTGATGAACATTTTAAAACCTAACTTTAGATTAGGAATAACAATGCAAATGAAAACTATAGATGAAAATATTTAAGAGGATTGACTAAATTTGGTGGTTTATTGATAAAAAAATTTCAAGTAACTTGTATTTAATCCTTAATAAATTTGGAATATTTAATTTTGAAAGACATGGCATTATGCTTGGAGAGTTGCCTTTGTTCATTATCTTCTTTTGACCTTCCATTACCAAAATTCTGTCTTTCAATGTTATTATCTTAAACTGCTATCTTAACTGACCTTAACTCTCATTGCTGCAGGTTATAAACTCTAAGTGGAAGCACATGACAAATTCACATTGATTCTGATTGTTATGTTAAGTACTCACCTACTAGACACTTGCCAAATAAGATTTTCTTATAAGTGTAGTTTCAGTTGTTTTGTCCTGTGTCTAGCATTATTACAATGATTTTTTTCTGTTGTTATGGGTTTTGTTACTTTTGTAATTTATTTTATTTTCATTAATAGATTATTCAATTATATTATTATGATCCCTTTAGAATGGGTATTTTAACAATAAAAAAGAAGTCAATCAGCATTGTTCTAAAGATAACCACTGACTAAGCTATATAAGTTTCATTTTCTAGATTCATAGAATTAACTATTGACAGTTTTAACAATTATCTATTCAAACTTTCTTAGTTTATTTGTCTTTGTAACTAGATTACCACAAATAAATTTTTTTTAAATTTAAAAGCATAATTTGTGGGAAATCTGGATGTTATTTTTAACAGGTTGTTGTCTCATACATTTTAAGCATTTTGGGGGCAAATTTGATAATTTACCACTTTTGAAGCAAGTGTTTGAACAGTTATGTACTTTTTCCAATAGTTAACACAAAGTTGTACCTGTATTGAGATAGACAAAAATGAGTAAAGTACTGTTTTCCCGAGATCAATGATGACATTTTTATAACTAAAATAAGTAAAAAAGTTGACTGTATCTTAAAGGACGAAGGTTACATTTTTCATGAGCCAATTTTAACCAAAGAGAAAGATTATCTAAGCTAGACAGTTATCTAAACTTCTGTATATGACCTCTGAGATAGCAAATAAACAAAAAGTATTATAAAAAAGACAGGTAAGTGTTGAATTCATTTCCTTATTGGTAGGCCAGCCTCCTAACTATTAGTAATTTACATGCATCTCAGTTTTATCTTGGTGAAGTATGTGAAAATGCTAAGACCTTTTAATATATGATGGGTTTCTTTACAATTTCTGTCTACCAAATTAACTCACAATGCCAATTGGTTGGTCTAAGGTGGGATGGAAACAGAGATAACATCGTTGCAAAACAGTCGTCTTAACCACACAGTAATATGCATGTATATACACGAAAGGTTTCTGGCTACTCACAATGCATAATGTTTTTGTTTTTTTTAAATTATCTATTTTTTCTATGCTAGGATGGATTGTATATTTCTGAAAATAGAGATATTTCCATATATTTTTGGGCAGATCAATCAATAGATTATTGGTTAGTGTGTTGAGGTTTTGGTGATTGAAATGACTAATTTTCTTTGGAATAGTAGCAGCTTAAACTAATTGATTTCCCCCACCCCCACATGGCATGGAGCCTTCAGTTAGATTGAGGTACCTTTACTATAACACAATAACTTTCTTTACAAAGAAATAAATCTGGGGGAAATTTTGTATTTGTTGAATACAAATATGTACAAACATATATTATGTAATTTGTTGCATTGCAGGTCTGCAGGGAATGTGAGTGGAAGTGTCTGTTGGTTGTCTGTATTTGTGTTTGTATATGTGTACAGACACACACACACCACACACGTGTAATATGTGAATATTTCTGCAATAATCTATAAAAAGAAAATGTTAGCCAATATCTCACTTATTCTGTAAGAGCAAAACCTCAAAATATCTTCACTGCATAATATATATTTCTAAATCATCATTTTTCTTATTAAACTTCCTTGCTATTCTGGGGATTTTTATAACTGTGCTACACTATTCTGAAGCAGTAATTATTATTATTCTTATATTGAAACACATAAATGATGAGAATAATTCTTATCCTTTTGTTAACATATTTCTAAAGAAAGACACTGCCTATGAATTTCAGATAATTTGAAAATAATCAAGAATTATAACTAATTTTCTGATTATCAAGATGGTGTTTGGAACATAACTGAACAAAGGTCTTTATATAAAACCATTTTTGTTTTTTATTTTAAAAGTCTGTCAGTTAATAATTGTTTCTACATTTGGCACAAGACCACCAATTATCCCAGTGCATTACTGGTACTTTATTTTATCGACCCTGTAAGGATGAAAGGCAAAATGAACCTTAGCAGGATTTGAACTCAGACCGCAAAGGGCTGTAATTCTATGCGTCAAAGCATGGTGTCTGACCCTCTGCCAAATCGCTGCCCTCCATGATGACAATAGCAAAGGTGGCATTATCTCTGATTTTGACATAAATTTGAGGGTTGATGGTGGTGCTTTATTTATCAACCACAGAAAAATGAAAGGCAATGTCCATCCCACAGGATTTGAATTTTGAATGTAAAGGGATAAAACACAATGCTGCCAGCCATTTTCTCTGTAACTCCTGTATAGAATGAAAGCAGCCAGTTTCTTGTTTTCAGTTTATTGCTTATGAAGGCAAGTGGTGTTGATTTCTTAGAGAGGCACCCATAGGCATTGAGGAGTGTTATTTGACCTCTTAAGTCAAGTGTGTGTGTGTGTGTGTGTGGAAACTAATGAAAATAGCCATCAACTCATATTGTGGAAGTTGATCAGGTAATTGACATAATTCTCCATGCCATGAAGACAGTCTTGTTTGTTTTTTATTTATTTATTTATTTTTTTGGTTGAAAACTCCACCTGGATAAAAAGGCCCCATCGTGCTTAGATGTGAGTATGGGAGCAACCAACTCAGCAGGGGCTACAGACCTGATAGGCTTGTATATACTCCAGAAACTAATAAAATGGTTTCCTGCTCTCAGAAGGCCTGTATAGAGATGACAGACTCATAACTCTTACCGGACCGGGTATGGCATCTCCAGATATTCTACCTAAATAGTAAACAGGTGTGGGCGCTGTTTGTGAGGCAGGCCTTTCTGTAGCTTGTCTCTTTGCCTGATCTGCAGTCCTGGGTCAAGAAGGG
The DNA here is from genome assembly GCA_964016885.1 of Eledone cirrhosa. Lineage (NCBI taxonomy): Eukaryota > Metazoa > Mollusca > Cephalopoda > Octopoda > Eledonidae > Eledone > Eledone cirrhosa. The sequence continues at coordinate 319,485,605 of OZ024742.1, forward strand.
ACTGAGACTGGGTGCCTGGCATCTGGAATGTTGCCAGACGCTCACTGCCTTCTACCAGGCAGGAAATGCGGCCAGTGGAACTTCCACTCCCGAGTTCTATAGGATTAATGGTGGGCAAGTGCGACGACATACTCGGAGAGGGTCTGGGAGTGGTGGTGGTGATGATCCGCCGCCGTTTAACGTGCGGGTTCCACGCATGCATGGGTTTGGACGGGGGTAGCCCCACTTGAGGCAAGAGTGATTGTCTTGCTCGCATAGGACTGTCTGGCAGGTTTTCTACAGTTGGATGCTCTCCCTAACACCAACCACATTTACAGTGTGGGTCTGGGAGGTTTTTACCGTGTTGCCTACACGGCCACATTACAGCGTGGACTGTGTGTTTTTTTGTCGTGACACCTACACGACCTCATTTGTTTCGGCCTGGATGGCGCGGCACCAACATAACTTTACATAGAACGGGGTGGTGTGGATGGGGTGGGGGTGGTGGTGGTGGTGGGACGGGGTGTATTTTGTTAGAGATGCCTACTGGCTGGAGTAGGTTTTACTATATATTTAGGTAAGGCGGGTCTTCTCTATTACTGAGTACCGCCAAAGGTCTCGGTCCAGTGACATTGTCTTGGAGAGGTGTAAGTGTGTGATGTCGGAGTTTATCAGCTCGTCCCAGGTTTTTCTAGGTCTGCCTATTCCGTGACTACCGTCTATCTTTATTGCCCTGCACTTTGTTATACAGCTATCGACTTTCATGCGCATCACGTGTCCATACCAACGTAGCCTTCTCTCGAGTAAACATAGATATGTCAATGACAGAACAGTCCACACTGTAAGGTGGCCGTGTAGGAGACACGGTGAAAAGGCTCCCAGTCCACACTGTAAATGTGGTTGGTGTTAGGAAGGGTATCTAGCTGTAAAAAAAACCTGTCAGACGCTTCCATGCGAGCGAGACATGGTCTCCTGACCATTCCTGCATCAAATGGAACAAAACCGTCTAACCCATGATAGTGTGGAAGCTGGACGTTAAACGATGATGATGATGATGATGATGATGATGTTATATTGTTATATTTGGGGAGGGTCATATTGTTATAATATTGCCAGAAATAATAATAAAACACACTGTTTGGTTTGGATTGGTTTTCACTTCTGTATCTTTTATATCTCCATAGTTAATTTATCTGGCAATCATTGTTTATTGATTGACCATATATATATATATCATCATCATCATCATCACCGTTTTACGTCCGTTCTTTCACGCTAGCATGGGTTAGGCGGGTTGTCATGTTGTGGGCAGTGTCTGGTCGGCTGACCATGCCTTGCTCATACAGGAACTGATTTGGCTTGATTTCTACAGCTGGATGCCCTTCCTAACACCAACCTCATTTACAGTGAGTACTGGGTGCTTTTTCGTGGCGCCTACACTGTCCACTTTACAGTGTGGGCTGGGTGCTTTTTTGCCGTGGCCCCTCCATGACCACCATGCAGTGGGGGGTGTCGGGGCATATTGTCTATATGCTTCAGCTTGTACCCATGGGAGGTCGGTACTCTGTATTACTGCATGACGCCAGAAGTCACGGCTTTTGAGAAGTGTAATTGGGTAAGGTCGGCTTTTATCACCTCATCCCAGGTCATCTTCGGTCTCCCCACTCCGCGGTTTCCATCGACTTCTAGTGCTTTGCACCTTTTTATGCAGCTGTCATCCTTCATACGCATCACATGTCCATACCAACGCAACCGCCTCCTGCACACAGCATTTGATTCCTCTTATGCTCAGTCTCTCTATCTCAATTCATTTATGCTTTGTCGTTCGCGTATATTACTATTACACATCCATCGGAGCATGCAGGCTTCGTTTCTCTCTAATCTACGTAAGTCTTCCACCTTCAGCGCCCAGGTCTCACTACCATGTAACATTGCTCTTCGGATACACGCATCATACAGTCTACCTTTCATTTTGAGGGAGAAGCCTTTTACAGCTAGCAGTGGTAGTAGTTCCCTGAACTTCTTCCATCCCGTTCTTACCCTAGTTATTGTACTTTCTGAACACCCACCTCCGCTGCTAATTCGGTCACCTAGGTAGCAGAAGCTGTCTACTGTCTCTACAGAGCCTTCCTAGAGATTGGTGGTACTTGTTTCCTGTGGCTGTTTGCTGCTTGCTGTCCCAGTACAGCTGCTGCATGTGAAGCCTACATTCTTAATTAGGCTTCCTGATATCCTGCTACATCTCTTGTGTACCCATTGTTTGCATTTGGGGCAGAGAATGGAGTTCCTACCTACACCTTTCCTACATACTGAGCAAGGCCATTTCCCTGAGGGGATCTAGGTTCTGTTTTCTCGTCTACTTACAAGGACCTTAGTCTTTGTCATGTTGACTTTGAGACCCTTTCTTTCTAGTCCCTGCTTCCAAGTTTGGAATTTCTTCTCTAGTTCTACCATAGATTCAGCTATAAGTGCGAGGTCATCAGCATACAGGAGTTCCCATGGGCATCCGGTCTTAAACTCCTCCGTTATTGCCTGCAGGACTTTGATGAACAGGAGTGGGCTAAGAACAGAGCCCTGGTGGACCCCAACCTGTACGCTAAATTCCTCGCTATACTCATTGCTAATCCTAACTTTGCTGACTGCTCCCCTATACATGGCTTGTACAGCTTTCACAAGCCATTCATCTACTCCTAGTTTTCTAAGAGCCCACCAGATTACAGCACGTGGAACTCTGTCAAAGGCTTTCTCGAGATCGACGAATGCCAGGTAGAGTGGCTTACTTTTAGCTAGGTACTTTTCCTGTAACTGCCTCACAAGGAAGAGGGCATCAGTGGTGCCTCTTCCTGGTACAAACCCAAATTGCATCTCATCTAGTTTCACCCGGTCCCTAATCAACTGTGCTATAACTCTTTCTGTTACTTTCATGACCTGGTCCATCAGCTTTATACCTCTATAGTTTCCTCGATCTAGTGCATCACCTTTACCTTTGTAGCAGTTGACAATGATGCTACTGCTCCAATCTTTTGGTATGACACCTTCTAGTATTACCTGGTTAACAATAGGTGTGGTTATAGTGTGACCTACAGACCCAGATGCCTTCAGCATCTCAGCAGCTATACCCGATGGACCGGTTGCCTTCCCCATCTTCATATCTTTGATTGCCTTACTTACTACGCTGCTGCTGACTTGTACTGCTGGCCCCTCTATAGGGTCTACTTGGGGTAGGGTCTTTTCTTCCCATGCATTCTCCTCATTTAGTAATCTATGCATCTTTCTTCTCAGCACTTGTGAGGGCAAGCTCACCTTTATCATTCCGGATACACTTCTCTCCAATGACATCACAATTCTCTCTGACATATATATATATATCTTTTCTGTGTTTCATCTGCCTGTCATTTACCTTGTGGATTTTGTCTCTCTGTTGAGCTGGCTGCTGGTCGCTGAGGCATTTGTGCCTATCACTGTCTTTGACAGCATTCGGCTGTTTTAACAGCTGTTCTAGCGATGAGTTTTCTTATATATATATATATATATATATATATATATAAACTTTAGAAAATTAACAAAGAGAGGGCAAGACAACAAACGAAAAGCAATTTTTTAAGGTAAAAACTTTGTCTTGTCCTCTATGTTAATTTTCTGAAGTTTATCAATACAAATGTGACGGACGTGTTATCTCTTCTCCCCCATTTATTGCAATGGTTATATATATATATATATATATATATAGTTATGTAATAAACAACATAAGGTAATTATTTCATTTACCTTATCATAAACCTAACGAAAATCTTAGATATATACACAAAGAGTCTTGCCATCCCCCTATAGTTTAAAAAAATCTTATTCCCAACATTAGCCATACGATTTTTACCTTATCTTCGTCTCTAGACATTTTTAATAAAGCCCTTAATAACAGCGGATTTACAGAACACATTAATTACTTACCTACTCCTCCCCCTAAAACTAACCACAATAATAGGAAAAGGAAAATTATTTGGTTTACACCTCCCTTCTCTCTAACTGTCAAAACTAATGTTGGGAGGAAATTCCGTGACCTCTTAGACAAATATTTTCCTCCTAATCATAGATATCAAGGGCGGTGCCCCAGCATGGCCTCAGCCAGATGGCTGAAACAGGTAAAAGAGTAAAAAAAAGAGTATTATAAGATATTTAATAGAAATGTAGTTAAAATTAGTTACTCTTGCTGCCCATCAATGAAGTCTAAAATCACCAATTCTAATCGTACGAGAATAAATCTAGGATGCAGTTGCGGAAAGCCGGATGAATGCCCATTACAGGGCAAATGTAACACCAAATCCGTTGTATATGAGGCCAAAGTGACACCTTTAATTGACAACCAGCCAGCCAGGAGTGAACGATATGTTGGCATGACTCAGTACAGGTTTAAAACCAGGTTTTATGCACATGTTGCTTCTTTTAAACACTCCGATAAAAGAACAACAACGGCTCTCGCAAATAAAGTGTGGGAATTCAAGGATAAAAACATCCCGTACTCTATAGATTGGTCTATTTTAGACCATTCGAGGGAGTACCAAAGGGGCACAAAAAATTGTTCTTTGTGTACCACTGAAAAATTTAGGATTTTACAAAACTTGAAAGCCACTTCAACTTGCCTGAAGTCCAAGACCGAGATGTTCAGATGTTGTCCTCACCTGAAATCACATCTGACCTGTAACTGGATTGACATTCCTACGATGACTCAACCACCTTGAGCTTCTTCTCTGCTCTCTATGCCTTACATCCACTATGATTTTTATTTCTCTCTGAACTCACTTTCTGTACTCTTATATTCTTTTTCTCCCTTATCTCCCCTTGTATTTAAACTTTTTACTATGTTATTATTCTTTTATATATTTTCATATATGTGTATATGTTTTATATATATATATATATATAATAGCCGTCGAAACGGCTTGAGCTCTGCCGTCGGGGTCATACTGTTTCCTATGTATATGTATATATATATATATATATATATATATATATATATATATATATATATATATATATATATATATATATATATATGGTTTTGTATGGTTGTGTTTGTGTATGTATGTATATATATATATATATATATATATATATATATATGTGTGTGTGTATGTATGCGTGTGTATATATATATACACACGCATACATGAGATGACCCCTTAGCCTTTGTCAAGGCAGAATTCTAGGAGAAGGAAAACTCTGATATAACTCCTGCAACTCTGATGGTATCCAATGATGTTGACTTGTTCTTCTTTTTGGTAAATATCATCTTGGTTAAGAGAGTGAGACTGGCTTTGTGCAGTGCCTTTGCTAACTATAAAAGCTTCATGGCACAGGCATTGCTTTATATCTGGAGATCTCTCTGCACTTGTCACATGGTACCATGGGCCCAGCACTATGTGTTAATAATTGTCACAAGTGTAGTGTTTGTACCAGAGTTTTCAAGTCGCTGGCTGGACTAAAAAGTCACATTCGTTCAGCGCATCGGTGGGGGTTCTCCTACACGCATATAAAGTAGTGGCCGTACTCGAAAACGAGTTGGCAGCCACCATATATATATATGTAATTGTATGTGTATATATGTGTATGTATGTATAATTATTATATATATGTATGTATATGTGTGTGAGTGTATGTATTTATTTAATTATATATATATATATGTATGTCTATGCGTAAATATATGTGTATTGCTTACCACGTGTGTTTGTTTATTTATTTGTGTCCGTTCCTGTATAGCTGTCAACGTTATAATAATTTTTATTATTTTTTATTTTCTGAAGTCGTATATTTTTTATTTTGATGTGCCGGCCTTTTGCTTTATTTTTTATTATTATTTTCTTATAATTAATTGTGTACGTGCGTATGTAGGTGTGTGTACATATATCTATATATATGTGTGCGTGCGTATGTATGCGTGTATATATGTGTGTATGTACGTGTGTATATATGTATGACTGTATGTATGTGTGTGTATTTATATATATATATATATATATATATATATATATATATATATATATATATAGAAGTTCTATTTAAATTGTTGAGATACAACAAGCAAATATTTTTATAACTGATATAAAGCACTCAACAAATTATTGGAGTAAAAATACGATATATTAACAAATGGAAACTATATTTATAAAACCATATTTATTTCATTATACATATTTCAAGGACACCAAGTCAAATTATGGTGCGCTTTCATCAGATAAAATATAATATAGATCAGTTTTATAAATAAATATTGACATACCCTTAAAGAATGCGACCATTTCTGTTGGAAGCTCCCGGATAGTGGGGTTATTAAATTTATTTAGTCTATTATGCAAATTAGTGTCGGATATACTAATTTGCATAATAGACTAGATAAATTTAATAACCCCACTATCCGGGAGCTTCCGACAGAAATGGTTGCATTCTTTAAGGGTATGTCAATATTTATTTATAAAACTGATCTATATTATATTTTATCTGATGAAAGCGCTCCATAATTTGACTTGGTGTCCTTGAAATATGTATAATGAAATAAATATGGTTTTATAAATATAGTTTCCATTTGTTAATATATATATATATATATATATATATATATATATATATATATATATATATACATGTGTGTGTGTTTGTGTATTTATGTGTATGTATGGATATGTGTGTGTATATATACATATATATATTTATATGTATGTGTGTATATGTATATGTGTGTGTGTGTGTGTGTGTGTGTGTGTATATATGTGTGTGTGTGTGTGTGTGTGTGTGTATATATAAGATCAAAAGAGTTCCAAGTACTTATCCGATATTTGCATTACTTTATTGTGCTACAATATAACTCACCTGCTACATATATATATATATATATATATATATATATATATATAAAGAATTAAAATACTAGAGTGCGTTGGAGTAAAACATACTCGTCATATTATAGAAATGACAGTATAGGATATAGCTCAATGTAATACAACAGAGCCGAAAAATTATAAAATTATAATATATATATATATATATATATATATGTAGGCATCTCTAACAAAACGCACCCCCACCCCATCCACACCGCCCCTTTCAATGGAAAGTTATGTTGGTGCCACAACATCCAGGCCGAAACAAATGAGATCGTGTAGGTGTCATGACAAAAAAAAAACACAGTCCACGCTGTAATGTGGCCGTGTAGGCAACACGGTAAAAACCCTCCCAGTCCCACACTGTAAATGTGGTTGGTGTTAGGAAGGGCACCCAGCTGTAGAAAACCCGCCAGACAGTCCTATGCGAGCAAGACAACCACTCTTGCCTCAAGTGGGAAAACTCCCGTCCAAACCCATGCAAGCGTGGAACATGGACGTTAAACGATGATGATGATGATGATGATGATGATGATATATGTCTATGTGTTTATATGTATGTATGTGTGTATGTGTGTGTGTGTGTGTGTATGTGTGTTTATCTACTTTTATATTTATTCTTTTTCCTCTCCTTCTTTCTTTTCCAGCCTCACTTTCATATAGGTTATATTTTTGTTTTTAAAATCCAGTCAATAAATACAACAGGATTTTTTCATTCTGATGAATGAAAGCAAATTTCGTTTGCTTTCAAGAAACCACTAGTAAATGAAATAATTACCTTATGTTGTTTATTACATAACTATTAAGCTCTGTAACCTACTTAGAGCACTCTTTTCCTGGACCTTTCCGACGGAATTACTTCATTTATATATATATATATGAATTGGGCAAATAGTTTAGTGATGTACTGAAGTTAAGAGATGAGCTTGAGAAGAAAGAGTATGCAACAGTTAGATAGTTCAGATAAGTAGAGGCCACTGTAGTTGATGAGGCAGACATTGGACGCCTTGTCTATAAGGTTGTACTATAATGGTAATTAATGCTACATACAGTTAATTTTTTTTTGAGAACATTTTAGCAATGTTCCAAATCTAATCTATATATATAAAACTGAGGTTGTCTGTCTGTCTATCGATTTTTGGCACACATCTCCTCTTAGAATCTCTCACGGAATTGCACCGAAATTGCTATACTTGTACATTGAGCCCTAGCGAAGACATCGGAAAAAAAATATTTCAAATTGACCCGCCCTATCTGACGAAATCGAATATAATGTATCGATTTTTGAGCGTAAGTGATCAGTTATTTCCCTTTGTTCTGTTTACATTGAGCGTCTTACGTTCTGTCGTGCAGAGAGGTGATATACGCGTGCAGACAGACAGTCATGCAGAGAGGTGATATACGCGTGCAGACAGACAGTCGTGCAGAGAGGTGATATAGGCATGCAGACACAGTCGTGCAGAGAGGTGATATAGGCGTGCAGACAGACATAACTGATAATTTGGTTACGCTAATGTTTTTCTCTGCGTTGCAGTGTTTACATTTTCGATCTTTGTTAATAAATAACCAGTGCAGTTTCTATCCCCAGCATCCTCTTTTGTTATAACATTCGGGTTATCGTTATGTTTTCTTAACTTCATAAGGCATATTGTTGGTTGAGGGAATATTAATCAAAAACACCACATGCAAGTCTGCACAGTAGACACTACAGTTTTTAAGCCAAAAAAGAAACTTAACATTGTAACTTTAACACAGCTACTGAGCGACCCCAAGCAACGCCGGGCTTTACTGCTAGTATAGGTTAAAGTGGGTTTGTAGTTCCTAAAATGAAAATGATGAAAGGGCAACTTTCTGTTAATATACTAATGGTTCTCATGGATTTTGTTTTTGTCAGTCTGTCATTCGAACGATACAATCTCATAAAAATATTCTAAAATCTTTAGAGGAACACATTCACCAGACACACACAAAAAAGTAAGTTAATAATGGGGGAGGGGCAACAATCTAAATTTTCTAAAGTGTAGCATTTTCTGTTTATTGGTGTTGCCCCCCCCCCCATCCTCTCTCTCTATATATATCAAATAATTGTTTCTACATTTGGCACAAGGCCAGCAATCACCCAGTGCATTACTGGTACTTTATTTTATCGACCCCATAAGGATGAAAGGCAAAGTTAACTTCGGCGGGATTTGAACTTAGAATGGCAAGGACTGTAATTCTATGCGTCAAAGCATGGTGTCCGACCCTCTACCGATACTGCCAACCCAATCAAATAATGGTAGTTAAGATGCGATTAATTAATTCACCATAATTTTTTATTGCATGATATATATTTCTGTTACATGGTTATTCATGTGACTTTATCAGATGCTTACACAATCATAGGTGCAATCATTGCAATCATTGTGATATGCCGGTGGCCATGTATGTCTACCCACAAACAACTTGGTTAAAGTTTTCTTGAGATTTAATACTATCTATTCCATCCATAAAACAATGGGCTATGTATTAGTAATACTAATTTTTAAGCTCTTATTAAAAAATAAGATAGAAAATAAAGTCAAAGATTTGTTCTAAAAGAAATACAACAAAAAACTATTCTTGCATTAAATTCTTATGATAGTTTTTTTCTTTCTCTGCACTACTATAGTGGTGTTGATAATGCAATATTTAGTGCTCGAATACACTGGAGCATAGGGTCTGAGTGATACCTTCCAGTTTTGGGACAATTAAGTAAGCTACTTAACTCTATGAAGCTTTTCATACCTTTTGTATATAGAGTTGATCACCCCACCAGCTTGTCATTTAACCAATGAATAGAAGTGAAGGCATATGGTCTAGTGATTAGGGTGTTAAACTCATGTTCATAAGATCATGGGTCCAATTCCTGGACCAGTTGACATGCTTTCTTCAGCAAGTTGCTTCATTTTATGTTGTTTTTCATGATGGATTGGGGTCTGTATCATTCAAGCGCCTGAGAAACTTCTAATGAGGTGCAACCTTGTAGAAGGTTGTGTTGTATCAACATAAGATTCAGGTCCCTGTCATTAAATCACCTGAGAAACCTCCTATGAAATTTTAATTTCAGGTCAGCTAAACCTGCATATGTGTGAGCTGTAACAATCACAATAACATGATAGCACTAAGATCCCTATCATTAAAACACCTGAATAACCAGAGATGCAACCTTGTATGAGGACAACTAAACCTGCACATAGGTGTGAGCTGGATATTTGAGTTCATTTTTCATTACTTAATTCTCTCATGATTTTCATATCTTTTGTATATAAAGTTGATCGTACTACCTCCTGCTATTTTAGCATTTAAACCAGCCATATCCAGCCAAAATTCTCTCACCTCTTTCTGTTCAGACCGGCCATAACTAAACACCCATACTGATGTTAAGGTATTGTTCTCAAAATAAATATGAAAATCTCATAGATTCGATATTATGTGAGATAAAGCCGTTACCATGAAAATACAGTAATGTAAATGCTAAAGGGTTAACCAAGAAATGTTGCATTGTTGGTTGTTAAAAGATGCTGATATTTCTTTAATATGAAGTTATAATAATATTCTGTAACATGTTGAGTCATTACATAGGACACCACTGAAGACTATCTTTATACAGTAAATTAAATGAAGATCATTAGAATGCTTTGTATTTTTGTTCTCTTGGTGCCTGCTTGAGAGGATTTAAGATCAAAGCTAACAAATATGTCAATTTTGCATTGATACCCACTTAACCAATGTTGTCAGTGAAATTTTATTATTTAGCCACTATTAGGCTTTTTTTTTTTAGAGGGGAGGGGGAATAGCAATATAACATTCTCATTAAGTTGGCATTTGATGCAAAATTTAAAGGTTTTTACATAAAAATAATTATGGAAGATTTTAGATAAATGCAAACACTTGAAAATAAACAGCTAAACAGCTTAGTTATCACAGAACCAGAAACAAGTTCAGAGCTTCCCAAACATTTACATGATATATCTCTGTGATACCAATCTTGTCAGTTAAATTTTATTTCACAAACAATGGTCATTCTCATTCTATATTGGGTATATTGTTTTAAGAATTTAGGATTGTGGCTTTTATATTTGTTTTGGGGATTGGAGAGAATGATTTGGATACTACTTAGCAAATTTTGATAATTAAATTATATTACTGACTTATGTTTTCAAGACTTTTTCTTTTCATCAGAAACCTAATAATATTTTATCTTGAATTGTGTAATCTGAAGAAAATTACGGTAATCTAGTGCGTCCAAACGCAAAATATATACTTACACACTGTATAGGTTTAACAGAGAACAACTTGACAAAGACTGTGTGTCTGAAACAACAAATCAGAATAATATATTTGGTAATAACTGAAAGGGCCTGGTGAAAAGGAAATTATACTGTATTATTTTGCATTTCTTATACATACTGTATACTATCGTAGATCAAATTCTTAGATGCAGTATTTCAATTTTGATGATAAACTACCAACTACATAATGTCTAAACGCTCATCATCTGAATCTGCAGTACTTGTCTGATTAGAACTTTTTAGGATACAGCAGGTTCCTTTTTGGAAAACTAAACTATATAAAAACCTTTCTTCCCCATATTTGTGTGTGTATGTGTATCATCATCATTTTATATCTGCTTTCCATGGCAAGGGTTGGGCATGTCACCATCTGAAACTAGACAGATTGGAGAACTGTATCTTGCTCATATCATCTATTTTTGATTTCTACAGCTGGATTATCTTCCTAATGCCAGCTACTTTACAAAGTTTACTGAGTGAGACTTTTCAATCTATTTTGACTTGTTACAGTTTTCAACTATGTAGATTTAGCTGGCCTTCTATGAGGTTCCATCTCAGGTGGTTTGCAGAGGTGTTTTTAATGATAGGAACCTTCAGTCATGTCATGAAAAATTTCTTCTCTGGACCGGATGCCATTCCATTGTAGAATTTAACCACCAGCTGCTGCAGATAATAATATTTTTTTTCAGCTGAGAAGACCCAAACAACATGAAATGAAGCACCATGTTCAATAACACACCACACGGTGCAGGAACCAAACTCACAGCCTTATGATTGTGAGTTCTATGCCCTAACTACTAGGCTGTGTGTCTTTTGGTTTCACCAAACTAGTTACTGAGAGCAGCTGTGAATTTTTAAAACTTTAATCTGTCAATCATGGCTTTTTTTTTTTTTTACATCTGTAACAGCACAAATTATTTCCTTAGTTCTGGAAAATGTTCACATTGTAACTCTCTTAATCAGAAAACACACCTGGTGTTATGATTTGAAATGGTTTCCTTTAATGTGTTTATACTTATCTAAAAACATTCCTTTATCATTTTATGCAACTGCTTTTGTTATGTTCCAAACACCTAATTATAAGAAAGTTAGTTATGTTACTAAATCCCTCCACATTCCTGATTATTAAAAAAAAAGTTTTGGAAACCATAGGAAGTGTCTTTCACTAGAAATATTGCTACAAGCGGGTTAAGAAAGAGAAAGTTATATTCCTTCTAAATTCTTGAATATTTTAAAAATCATTTGAAAACTACTGGTAGTCTTTTTTATGAGAAATATGTTAAAGAAAGGATTAATGATTGCCAGAAATTAATTATGTCAACAGTAAGTTGGAACTGGGTGATGCACATAAAATCTCATTTTCCATAATGAATTTGTTTTCAAGCCAATATGTATGTTATTAGATGGTTTCATGATCTTTCTAAATGTGAGGATACAGTTTTCTTTAGCATAATTGAGAAAATGACTTTTAAATGTCTGATACCTTAACCTGATTTCTTCCAACATATTTTATAAAATTGCCATTATTCTCAGCACATCAGTTCTGCTTTTTAAACTCTTAATGTCCTGTACTGCATGGACAGTAGGATGACAGTCTTAAATACAAAACAGCACTATAATGGCATCACATTAAAAATTAGTCTCTAGTCTAATTCTGCAATTTTTCACAAATTAAATTAACAAACCCATGTTTTAGATATTTTCTGCTAAACCATTACAGTATATTAAGAGTTAAATGCAAAAACTGATTCTATTCCTTGTTGATATCCTTTAATTGTTCTTGATCTGCAATTACAAATTTATGGTGTTGAGAACAACACCATAACATCAGTATGAGTAGCCAGTTATGACCAGATACAGCCAGTTTGAAAAGAAAGGGGTGAGAGAATTCTGGCCGGATACAGCCGGTTTGAAAAGAAAGAGATGAGAGGATTCTGGCCGTGTATGGTCGGTTTAAATGCTAGAGGGTTAAATAGTAACAACAACAATCTAAAAAAAACAAACAAAACAAAAACATTCTGGGTTAAATTTATTCTGAAGTTATTTAAAAAACTTATGAGTGTTATTGTTTTACATCCATTTTTCCATGCTTGCACAAGTTAGACAGAGCGAGAGCATATCCCAGTTTCATGAACATTGAAAGAATTATAGACTCCCTCCTTGTGTCGCAATGAAAAGCACCCAGTACACTCTGTAAAGTTGCTGATGATCAAGCGAAGACAATAGAGCATTGAGAGGACTCTCTTGTCAGGCTGAGTATATGACGACCCTTGTAGTGCTATGGCATGGTAAAATGCACCCAATACACTTTTGTAAAGTTGTTATGCTAGTGCCACAATAAAATGTACTCGGTACACACTGTAAAGAGGTTGGCATTAAGAAGGGCATCAAACTCTAGAAAACTTTTTAAAATATGTAATGTTCGAGCAAGACTTGGTTATCTGATCATGTATCCTCTTGAACTATGATGGCCTGTACAACACATGACAACATGGAAAGCAGACTCAATTTAACAAAATTGTTCCAAACACAAAATTAATTATTTTACTAAATTTTATCACATTTTTGATTATTTTCTAAATTAACTAAAATGCATGAGTGGTGTATCTCATTAGAAATAACCATGAAAGGATAAAATAGCACCAGAAGGATACCACTGTTTGAATTCTAACTTTCATTATTCATATATTGACTGCTCTGAACCATCGTAAATAATGTCAGAAAAGGTACTGGGGTATCTCAAAGTGCATAGTCTATTATATACATACTTTAATTAAGTTAAGAGAAAATTTTTGCAGTTCTTGATATGTACACCGAATTGATGTGTATTCATCATAATCTTCATTAGTGCACTTGCTAATAGATAGTCCAGTTCAATATTTTTGCATTTAATTACTTTCCTGAAATACATATAAGACAACCCCCCCCCCCCCCCCACACACACACACATTTAATGATGATGAATGAATATATGATAATAATATTGAATGGATATAGTACACTGTAAGGCCAATGTGCAGTAGGAACAAGAATAACCTGATCTGCTTTTTACATCCACTCCTAGTCACTAAGTTGCATTGTTGATATGTGTGTGTATGTTGGTGTAGATTCATTCCTAGGTATCTGTGTTAACACATTTATCCACCAATGAAAATATTAGATGGTGGATACTAAAAATAAAATTACTGTATATACTCGTATATAGGCTGAGCAATATGTAACAAACAAATTGGTGGTAAAATGGGGGTCGGCTAATATTGGAATTCAATATTTTGCTGATTTCCACCAACTTCAAAATTCAATGTCAATGAGGTGTTAAAATATTTTTGCTTTGGTTTTATTTTTGACGTGAAAATTCATGTTTTGAATAAATATGGCTTTCAAAATATTCAGAAAACAGTAAAAAATCATTACATAATGAATTTGTGAAACAAAAACTTTACTCTAAGCAACACTTAAAACATTTAAATATCAAAATTTTAAAAGTTCATAAATATATTCTCAAATCATGAGAATTTGTAAACCATGCCATCTAAACGTAATGTGTTGATTACCTGCCTCAGATTATAAACGGGGTTTGAATTTTTGCCTATTTCTCAGACATAAAATAGTGAGTCAGTTTATATTTGAGTATATACAGTAATTCTAATACTTTGCAGTATTTATTCTCAATTGTGTGTGTGAAGAGTAATTACATCTGCATTTCCATGTGGGGTTAATGGTAGTGTTATCTACCAGACCAACTGCTCCTAACCTGGTGGCTATGAAACTCTAGAGGTTCACAAAAGTTGTAGTTGATGTATGAAGGGGTGTCTGTGAAATAAGTTCAAAATCTCATGAACTTTGTTAAAAACACATGCACACACTATTGGGTATCAGTTCTTCTCTAAGTTAAAAGATTTCTCTCTTTTGATTGTTACTCATTGTGTCTGTAGAACCATCTGGGAGAAGAGTAATTGTAATGAGGAGTCAGGGAGGGGTATTCATTAAAATAAAAGGGGTCATTAGCAAGGAAAAGTTTGGGAACCACTCTGCTAAACTAATATGTTTACACTTGACCTACAAAATGCGTTTACATGTGGAATGGTGTCTGGCCCAGAGGTGAGACTAGGGCCTCTATCATTAAAACACCCAAGAAACCTACCATATGCAACCTCATAGAAGGTCAGCTAAACCTGAAAAGTTGAGCTGTAACAACAACAACAACAACAACATAACTAATCTGAAGGAATTCTGGAGTAGTGGCATATTAATTGTTATATTAACAGAAATGAAGAAATTTTTGTAAATGTCAAGCACTGTTAATATTTGCTGCATATCATTATATATCTAATTAATTAGTCCATGTGGACATACCACTGATTATATTAAGGGCATAATATATTGACTATATTACTGTGTTGTTTTGTGTGTGTGTGTGTGTGTGTGTGTGTGTGTGTGTGTGTGTGTGTGTGTGTGTGTGTGTGTGCGCGCGTGTGCGTGCGTGCGTTCATGCGTTCATGTGTTAATTTGACAGCCTTAACACCTGTCTACACTGGTTTATATATATATATATATATATATATATATCCATGGAGGCACATGGCTTAGTGGTTAGAGCATTGGCCTTGCAATCGAAAGGTTGTGAGTTCAATTCTCAGACCGGGTGATCCTTGAGCAAGACACTTTATTTCACATTGCTCCAGTTTACTCAGCTGTAGAAATGAGATGATAGGGACTGGGGTCCATATCATTCCACTGCAAAGTGGTCGTGGAGGTGCCACGGCAAAAAAGCACCCAGCACTCACTGTAAATGAGGTTGGTGTTAGGAAGGGCATCCAGCTGTAGAAATCAAGCCAGAATCAGTTCCTGTCCCACCCTTGCAAGCAGGGAAAAGCGGACGTAAAATGATGATGATGATGATATATATATATAATTCAATGTGATATTTTACACATAATAAATGAAGACAGATTGCATATCGATAAAATATCATAATCGGTTTAGCATGTTTTATGTGGGTGGTACAGTTTACTTCTTGTTTGGAACAAGTATTTTACTTTGGGTTACTTTGTTTGGTGTGGAAAATTGATGAAATGGGGTGCATGATTTCTGCCATGACTGATTTCTGCCCATAGACCCATGCACATATGTACATGCATGCCTTCACAGTTTAGACATATTTACATGTTTTTCGTAGTTGCAATGGTTGGCTGGCTTACATTCTCTCTCTGACTGGCTGACTGATTGGAACAATTGATTGTAGTCAGACCTGGAGAGGGATCAGCTCTGCCATGTTTAAAATTGGTGGCAGCCTCTACATTTCTATTGGGAATTGGGCACCAAAGAAAGCAATTTATACTGTAAATAAGTGTAGCAATGTGCTATTGCAGGAAATTGTTATTTTTATTTGGAGAATTGATTGAACTCATTGCAGAAGAGAGTTCAGTGTGAAACACTTCCATATAGTGATATAGCCTATCATAAAAATAATGAAGAATTATTTGAAAAACAGTTGAGAAATTAAAACAGCAAAGGAAAATTCAAAAAATTCTAATTAACATTTTTGATTTTAAAAATAAATTATTTGTTGTTTTATCTCATGAAGCACTTTTTATTTGAATTTTGTTTTACCTTTAATTGAAGAACCTGAAGTATAGTTGGCTTGAGAATTATTTGTTGGATATAAAGGTTGGCATTCCACTTTTTGTTTAGTTAGCTGTTCCATGCACAAATTTAATTAGGCAAGTATTTTTCCAAGTTCCAATTACACTATTGCCAGTGTGAAATGCTTTTTCAGAAACTCAACTCCAAATAGAGTAATTGTTCTGGATTCTATTTAAGGACTAGGCAATCTTAAAAAAAAAAAAAACTATTAAGAGAGATACAAGTATTTAAACTATGTGATAATTACATAGACCAACTGTGTTGATGTTATGTGTATGTGATTTAATGGCCTTTTTGTTGTGTGTGTGTAATTTAATGTCCATTTTTGTTGTAGGTGTAAGAGAGGGTAAATGAGAAAGCACGAAGGTGAGGGGGGGGGATTGGTTATTACCTACATTTGAATGTTGCCTTTAGATGCTGCAGACAATTGTTGAGTGAAGTAATATATAATGGGTTGGTTTCAGTTTAGGAAATTGACTTTAAACAGAGCTTCATCCTTTCACTATTGTGGCTCCACTGAGCCAAATTTGACTAAATTGACTTCAGTATGTAATAGATGCTTATTCTATTGACTTTTTTTTAAGAGAAGAAAGGTAAAGTCAATTCCAGAAGATGTATTGCTGTAAAACTTCCTGTATTGCTACATTACCATACAACTGAATTCTAATCTCATAATTATAATCATATTGGTGATTTTTAACAACTGCATATATTTTGTTTAATATGCCTATACAATGGCTGATTTTAATCAAGTTGCCATAATTATAGTTATTATTTAATAATAATTATATGTAATGTCAATGTATTGTGTTAGGTCCACATAATGATTACCAATTTATATTTTGTAAAGCCAGATCTGAAAACCCATTATTTTAGTTGCTAAAAATGACTCACCATCACTGAAAATCCCTTCTGGCAATCATGCATCCTTGATATAGCAGAGACTATTTCAAAGTTTGACCTTCTCCTTCAGGGTTAGCAAATATGTAAGTCCTCAACAACTACTGATTATAAAGCTCAAGTGAGGCCCACAATGGAAGCTATTTACTGATACACTTCAACCTCTGGTCCAAAGGCACAATGTATCTTCACTCTGCTTTTACCACCACTACTAAAATTTGCTCTGCTCCCCAGAGTTGGCTGATCTCATGTCATCTCCACTCCATTGTCTCTCTTTTTGGTCATCCATATTGTGTCTAAACCCTTCAGATCTGTATTAATCACTTTACTCAGTCCTTCCTCTTAAAATGTCAGTCCTTTGGAATTCCCTTACTACTCATATTTTCCCAGCAGCTGTCAATTTGCAACTGTTTCGGAGAAACATTGTGTCAATCTCACTGGTCCTAGTCAGTCTATGAAAGCCATGAGTGCTGCCCATTCCTTCAGACAAACCCAAATATAAAGAAAATCTCGTGTTAATTAGATATTAGCACTTTAATATCACACTGATCTTCATCTTGTTAGTGGCTTTGTCAATTTCAGGGCCATCATCAGTATTGAAATTTCCCCGAGAAGTTTTTCCATGTTTGCTGAAGCTGATTAAATTGGATGTAATGATAAGTTTCCACTATATAATTTAAAAGTAACAGATACTGAACTTGTTTTTGTTGTGTCCTTTTAAATTTAACAAAAGCCTTTCTCTCATAACAAATAAATTAAGTTGAATTTCTTGAGTAAACTAATATGTATCGGAGCTAAATTAACTAATCATTGTTATATCCAGGGAAGAGTTTAGTCTTCATTATTTTCTTTTTAGTTCGAACCATTTTGCTGTTGAATGTCTATATAGAATAATTTTTTATTTCAGGAGAATAATGCTATGGATTCTGGATAATTTCTATTGTTTCACTCTCATTCAGCTGCTTTTGATTCTAAATAAAATTAAGTCTTGCAAACAAATGAATAGCTTTTAATAATATTCATGAAGAATATGTTAATATTTTCATTTGTTCTTGTTGGGTTCCATTCCATTAGCATCACCACTGTTTCATAGATATGGTAAAATTTTATAGGAGTATTGGATGTAAATGTCTTTTCTATTCCATTTACAATATAGCTTAATTTTCGATGATTTTTATTTTTTGTTATCTATTCAAGTATCAGCATGCCCTTCCCCATTATTTTTCATTTAACAGGGAGGTAGAGATTCTTAATTGTGTATACCATTTCTTAAGGATTTACTTAAGAGAACTATTTTTGTTTTGTTTCAAACAAATGATAAAAAAGACAGCATGTAAAATAACATAAATAAATAAAAGAAAGTTTAATGATATAGTTCGGATATATGAGTAAATATTTGAATTCTTTGTTTAATGATTCATATCTGAATCATGGAATGTGGAGTCATTTAAGTCATACTTATCTCATGATATTATGTGGGAGAATATGTTATTAATAATCTATTAGTATATATACATTGTTTTATTGAACAGATTAAGTAATATTTGGTTTCTTCACCAAACTTAATCAAAGTGTGTGTTTGTGTGGAAGACTAGGGATAGTGGCTTATTTTTGGCTAGTTGCCTTCCTAAAAAAAGGGAATCTGTAGTACTTTTGCCATGCATGAAATCAAACTGCATTTTATCTAATTTGCCTTTTTCTCTAATTAGCTGTGCTAGAACTCTTTCTGTCACTTTCATAAGTTGGTCTATTAGTTTTATTCCTCTGTAGTTGTTCCTTTCTAGTACATCTTTGTCCTTGTAGCAAATTATGATTGTACTGCTGCACCAGTCATTGGATACGACACTGTCCTGTATTACTTGATTGACTATGTGGGCTATTAATTTGACTTCTGCTTCTCCCGATGCTTTTAGCATCTCAAAAGGTATCTCTGATGGTCCGGCAGCTTTACCATTATTCATCTCTTTGATTGCTTCTTTAACTCTATAACTGTCAACTTCAATGGCTGGGCCTTCTGTTGGATGAGTTGGGGTTAGTTTCTCTTCCTACCTTTCATTCTTTACATTCACCAGTCTCTCATAGTAACATTTCCAGGCCTCTTTCTTTTGAGCATCAGTGGTGCTAAATGCACTGGTGTCGTTTCTAACGCACTTTTTCCCAACATCATCATGATTCACACTGACATACTGCCTTGCCATGCAGAACACTTCGCGTTCTGATCCTCATATCTTAGGATGTTGGCAAACTTTCTTTCTTTAGCCTCTCTCCGCTCTGTGTATACCTGATGTCTAGCTTCTTTCTTAACTAGATAGTACTGGTCTCTGCTACCTCAAGAACACGGTGTGCCACCTATTCCAAATATCAAACCCATAACCTTATGATCGAGAGCCCAACACGTTAACCACCAGTCCACACATATTCACACACATACTCGCGTGCACGCACACGTAATCATGGGAAAACGGATGTAAAATGTTGGTGATGCTTGTGTCTGTCTGTCTGTATGAAGGCACATGGCTTCATGGTTAGGGTTTTCAGTTCATGATTGTAATGCCTTAAGTTCGATTCTTGGTAGCACATTGTAGCTTTAAGCAAAACAATTTATTTCAAACGACTACAGTCCACTCAACTAGCAAAAATGAGTTGTACCTGTAATTCAAAGGGCCAGCCTTGTCACACTCAGTGTCACAATGAATTACCCTGAGAACTACATTACAGGTGCATGTACTTGTGTAATGCTCAGTCATGAGCATATTAATTTCATGATTAAGTTGTTCCCATTTTTGAAACAGCTGGAACACTTGTCAGAATCTATGTTGGCTCAACACGCAGGCGCGCGCGCGCGCGCACACACACACACACACGCACACGCACACGCACACAGACACACACACACACGATACATGCACCCCCACCTACATACATTGATAAATAAAAAGAGGGAGGGGTCAGATAGACAGAGAATGCCTTTTAGGACATTAGTTGTCACCTCTATTTTGTGTCTTACATTCATGTTCTATGGATTTTAAACAGATTGTGTGACAGACAGAACAGCTCTCAATTATAATATAGACTAGCAGAAAACCATCCGGGGGGCAGTTTTCTGCTAGTCTATATATCTAAAACAGAGAATGTCTGTCTGTCTGTCAGCTCACTAAAACTTGAGAACCATCCAACCGATTGTTTTCAAACTTTAGACATGTAATACTTATGGTGCTGTGAGCGTTTTGAGCAAAAATTATTTCAAATTTTCAATGCCCTAGGGACCGCATTAGGCGATTTAGCGTTCTCTCTATATAATTCTTAGTTTTTCTTTTTAGATAGATACATAGATATAACGTTGCGCCCTTATAATATCTGTCTGGCTGTCTGCATTACGTCATGCCGCGCTCAGCGCGATTCCCTCGGCCTCAGCGACCAAAGTCAGTGGAGAGGGGAAGGTAATGTTTCTGTAGCACGTGTTTTAGGGTCTATTCACTCTCTCCCTCTCTCCCATCCCCCTCTCGTAGTCTGTCTCTTTCTTTCACTCTCACTCTCTCTCTACGCACGTGTTTCCACTGTTGGACAGACAGACAGACAGACAGAGAAATTGCTGGTTATATATATAAGTAGATTAATTTTTTTCATACATATAACATTCCACATTAATTATATTTTAAAAACTGGGGCTTAGAGTGAAGAAATTGATTATCTTTAGGATGTTCTTATATTGAAATAATGGCTAATTACTATAGCTCTTTCATGACAATATTTCTGCTGAACTATGTATTTCAATTAATTTTCAATATATTCAAAATTGAAATATCTAACTTTATATATTAGTGTATATTAGGTGGTGAATTGGCAGTCATTGGCAGTCATCAGATTAAATCCCTTGTTGTTCTGGTTAACTGTCCTCAATTCAAATACTGCCAAATGTCACCTTTGCCTTTCATCCTTTTGAAGTCAATAAATAAAGTACCAGTCCAATATTAGTGGTCAGTTCTTCCTCTATCTCTCTTTATCTCTTTCTCTGGCTTTCTCTGCTTCTCTAGAAGACATTAACTATATTCAGGCCTAGGTAGGGATGGGCTCTGCCAGGTTTAAAGTGCCCATGACACCATGTGTCTGGATGATGCCCCTACATCTCCAGGAGTAATGAACCTTTTCCTTTCTTTAATATAAAGATGTTGACTAACTGAAATCTCATTATAATGCTATTTAATACCTATTATAAATAGATTTAATGATTCTGATTATAAATTGTGTACATTTTAGTATGGGTAATCTTGAGCAGGTT
Source organism: Eledone cirrhosa (assembly GCA_964016885.1). Lineage (NCBI taxonomy): Eukaryota > Metazoa > Mollusca > Cephalopoda > Octopoda > Eledonidae > Eledone > Eledone cirrhosa. The sequence goes on from OZ024742.1 coordinate 319,507,597, forward strand.
GATATTAAGTGGGCAACACATTTTGAGAGTCTGTGCTCACATTTGCAATGGTCTTCTAACAAATTCTCTTGCATGCCCATAGAAATTTTGATCAGCAGATTAGTTTCTATTGTATTTGCATTTTACAAGTTATTTTATGGAGAAAGAGAACAAAAAAGTTTGAAAGCTTTATTAAAGAAGTTTGTGTTTTTGTTGTTATAGTGTTAATCATAGGCTGTACCACTAAGAGCAGAGATGATAGACATTTTGTGTCCTAAATGCAAAGTATGGGTGCATAAAAGATGTAGTGGGATCACAGGTAAGCTAACTAAGAACATAGATTTTACATGTGGCCGGTGTTCTGGTGCAATAAGTAGCAGCAAGTGCCCACACAATACTAGCTCTTTCAATTGCGCAGAGGGTTCTATAGAAATAGTGGACAGCTTCCGTTACCTGGGCGATAAAATCAGCAGTGGGGGAGGGTGCTCTGAAAGTACTGTAGCTAGAGTCAGAACTGGTTGGAAAAAGTTCAGAGAGCTTATACCACTATTAGCTGCTAAAGGGTTCTCCCTAAAAATGAAAGGCAGGTTGTACGATGCCTGCATACGAACAGCAATGTTGCATGGCAGTGAGACCTGGGCATTGTGTGCAGAGGATATACGCAGACTAGAGAGGAACGAAGCTTGCATGCTCCGCTGGATGTGTAACAGTAATATACGTGAACGGCAAAGCATAAACGAACTAAGGAAAAAATTAGAGATAAGAGGGATCAGATGTTGTTTACTCGAGAGAAGGCTACGTTGGTATGGACACGTGATGCGCATGAAAGTCGATAGCTGTATAACAAAGTGCAGGGCAATAAAGATAGACGGTAGCCACGGAATAGGCAGACCTAGAAAAACCTGGGACGAGCTGATAAACTCCGACCTCACACACTTACACCTCTCCAAGACAATGTCACTGGACCGAGACCTTTGGCGGTACTCAGTAACAGAGAAGACCCGCCTTGCCAGTAGGCATCTCTAACAAAATACACCCCGTCCCACCACCACCACCCCCACCCCATCCACACCACCCCGTCCTATGTAAAGTTATGTTGGTGCCGCGCCATCCGGGCCGAAACAAATGAGATCGTGTAGGTGTCACGACAAAAAAACACACAGTCCACGCTGTAATGTGGCCGTGTAGGCAACACGGTAAAAACCTCCCAGACCCACACTGTAAATGTGGTTGGTGTTAGGAAGGGCATCCAACTGTAGAAAACCTGCCAGACAGTCCTATGCGAGCAAGACAATCACTCTTGCCTCAAGTGGGACTACCCCCGTCCAAACCCATGCAAGCGTGGAACACGGACGTTAAACGTTGATGATGATGATGATGATTGCTGCTTTAACATTACTTAGAAGCATTTAAACAATTTTTAAAGCAGTATATAATTGAACTCACATATCCACTCCTGAAGTGATTCACCCCACTTCCATAAAATCATCAACAAAAAATCCTATCTCAGGTATGTCTATAAAATGTCTTCATATGCCATATGGTTTTACTCTGGGCTACAATGGATCATCAGAGAATTGGGTGAAAGGTCTTGCAGTATCTAGTTAGGCTTTTTTATGTTCTGAGTTCAAATCCAGCTGAGGCCAGTTTTTCCTTTCACCCTTTCAGGGGTTGATGAAATAAAGTACCAGTTAAGTACTATAATTAACATAGTTGACTTAGATTGCTCTGCACATTAAATGGATGGCATTGTGCATAAATAAGAAACTATTATATGTATATTTTCTGTCTCCTACAGTACATATTCACAGCCTGATATATAATTAGTACAATTGGTAATACCTATTAGCCATCAACTATGGTATTGGAAGGGCGACTTATTAACAATTAGAATTACAATTAAAAATGTTTTTGTTTTTTTAAATTGTGGCCGATTTCAGACATTAACATCTGTTGACTGATTACTCTGGCAAAATATTCATCAGATCATTGTTGCATGGTGTATGCTGGGGTTCCTAACCCTTTTCATCTCATTTACTCTTTTAAAACTTTTCAAAAGTAAATTTACTCCCACTACATGTTTAGTTCAGTAATTTGATTTTACATTTCTACCATAACACATGACATAAAAAAAATTTAAATGACTGTTTTTAGCATTATTATTTTAGGTCCAATAATTGTTTCTACTTTTGGCACAAGGCCACCAATTACCCAGTATATTACTGGTACTTTATTTTATCGACCCCGTAAGGATGAAAGGCAAAGTTAACCTCGGCGGGATTTGAACTCAGAATGGCAAGGGCCGTAACTCAATGCGTCAAATTATGGCGTCCGACCCTCTACCGATACTGCCAATCTATCGCCCTTTTTAGGTCCAATAATAGCAGAAAATAATGTTATTTTTACCTATGAACAACTAATGATGGATAGTGAAGGTTCATAGCCTAGTGGTTAGGATGTTGGGCTCACATTCATTAGGTCATTCTTGGAGGTTGTGCATTGTTTTTCATCAAATTATTTCATTTCACGTTGCTTTTAGTGATAGGGATCGGGCCCCTATCATTAAAACATCCGAGAAACCTTCTTTAAGATGCAACGTTGTAAGAGGTTAACTAAACCTGCATTGATATGAACTGTAAATTTCTTTCAATAGATTTCCAGTGCTAAGATCGAATAAATCAGTCTGAGAACTCATCAATCAATAAGACTCAATGGTAGAAAGAAAACAAACAGATGAAATAGATTTATTTCAAATTTTGTTTTCAGTTTCAAATTGTTTTGAATTATAATTGAAAAGACCTCTTTAGTCCTGTTGAGGACATAGCAACCTCTAGTGTTGGTGTCATGATAAACTGCACCTAATTCACTATGTAAAGTGGAAGTGCTGGTGTCTTGAAAAAAAAATCACCTCTATCATTCTCTCCACATTATGAGAATGGTAATAATTTTTGTTTTGGAATATTAATAAAAATGAAATAAAAAAAAATAAAAAAGGCATTAAAAAAACAACTATATACTCACTTTTACAAACTGATATAAATGTAAAAACATATTTTAAAGCTCAGTTTCAAAAGTATTTTTACTATCCATTTTAAAGTATCTATCATATTAAAGCTGTGTATCTGTGGTGTAAAATGTCCATGGAAAGGATAAGTATGTGTGTGATATGAGAGGAGGGAGAGAATGATAGGGGTGGTAACAGCAGTGGTGAAGTTTATTAAATCTCATGTCTTTATGGAAAGGGAATGGTATGTGTGTGAGAGTAGTGGTGGTTTTGAATTTTTTAACCGTTAACCTAATATATCCCTTCCATATACTGTACTGATTGTGTTATTTCTGTTTACCTTTTACACACACACACATTGTGTTTGTATGTGTGTGCTCACATGAACATTGAAAATGCCTTGGTGGTTATTTCTAATTAAACTGGAATTTCCACAGGGTCAGCTAGTTCTATTTAATTTGTTTAATTTGAAACTTGCTCGCCAAATTTTACATAAGAACCTTCTATTATGTTCCAAACAACAGCTTAACTCTTAATATCCTATAATGATTTAGCAGAAAATATTTAAAGATGGGGGGTTTAAGTCAAATGTTTATAGTATCTTTACTACTGGACAGATTGTTGTGAAAATTTGCAGTATTAGAGTAAAAACTTGAGATGTTGTCATAGTGGTGTTTTGTACTTTTAAAGAATGCCTTGCTAATGCAGTTTCATGTGGTACACGATGTGTAGAGTTAATAATGGAGAATTAGTTATTTTATTAAACCCTTTCAAATTCCTGATTATTTTTAGAATTAATTGAAACACATTGTTAGAAATATGGTCAGGAAAGTATTTTAGGAATTTGTTGACAACCTGATATCCAGGTGTTTTTGCAGAATAGTTTCAATCCCATATGTTGCTAGATTTAATTCTGAAAGATACTAATTGTACTAATGTTAACCTATTGACTCCTTACAATAAAATAATAATTGCAATTTTTAAAGTCACTTAGCAAAACCAAAATATTTTACTTGATATCCTTATTATTAATAATTATTTTGTGTTTCACTTTGTTAATTCCTTGGAGGAAAAAATTAATTTCATTTGTGCCCCTTTTTTTTCTTTCCAATAGAATTCCATAAAGTTTCTAAACTGTCAGTTTCTATAACTTGCAGCAATTTCTAGATCATAATTGTCAACAACATCAAACACGTTTTATTTGTTATGCTAGTCAGTAATTGTAAATTTGAAAACTTGTCCTCCTTATTTATTGTCTATTGTTTTCATAGTCAGTTCATAAAGTAGGAGAAAAAAAAAAAAATCTAATTTTCACGGAATTTCATATTATATAATCATTGTTACTTTCAATCGTGTATAACTTATATAGTATTATGTAGTATTATGCCATGCTTTGTTAGGGTTTTTAGGTGCCCATATAGTTGTGAACAGACACTGACACCTTGATCCACCTAAATTCACTGCTGGAGGAAGAATGAAAGACAGGATCAACCTTCGCAGTATTACGATTTGAACTGAGCACTGAGAATCAGAAGAAATATGGGATTGCATTCTATCTAACGCTCTAACAACTCTGCCAATCAACTGCCTTATCATTTCTACATAAAACTAAGTAGGTTTGGAAATTTTCTTCTCCAAATTGATTTGTTAGCTGCAGCATTCTCTGGTTGATTCTAACTGCCTCATTCTGAGTTTTCTCCAATTCATTAATGCTTGGTTTATTATCCTTCCTCAGGCATTTATTCTCTCAGTCAATTTATTTTCATCTTATCATTCAATTTGGAGAATCTTTCTGATAATAGTAAGCACAATCCTTATAAAATTCAGCACAATTTGTTATTGTTCTTGCTTGGTAGCTTCTGTTGACTCTAGAACCTAACTGTCAGTTGATGTTATATAACCTAGAGATTGCCTCCAGTGAAAAACTTGGAGTAGAAAGTTACATTATGTACATAGGCACAATCTTAAATTAATATGAATATTCAAGTGTTACAAGTATGTGAGTGCGTGTGTGTGTGGCTTTGTGGTTAGGGTATTCGGCTCACAATTGTAAGGTCGTGAGTTTGATTGAGACACTTTATTTCACGTTGCTCCTGTCTTCGCAGTTGGCAAAATTAAGTTGTACCTGTAATGAAGAAAGCAAAGTAGTGTTTGTATTTCAATATAAAATTATTTAAGGCTGATGACTCATCTGAACTCCTTGTTCATCATAAATTGCCTTAGAAACTGGAGTATTTTAAAATCAGTTCTGTTATATTTAAATACTGTCTCAGAATTGAAGGATCTTTCCATTAAAAAAGGCACATGGCTTAGTGGTTGTGGTTATGGTTTTGGACTCGGGTTATGGGTTCTATATCAAGACAAATGGCATGTTGTGTTCTTGAGCAAGACTCTTCATGTTTCTTTTCCTGATAAAACTGGGGCTCTATGTAAAAGAAACAATGTTCTAAATTACTTAAAATTGAGTAGGTTAGTTGTATCACCAAATCCCTCTAAATACTTAATTATTTTAAAAATTAATAAAAATTCATAGGCAGTGTTTTATGATAATAAAAGGGTTTAGGGATTTTTCCATTAAGAGAGCAGAGTCATGTTTAGATAAATCTGTGAAATTGAATATATTTTTAATTGTATTGACCTTCTTTTGTTGTTGGATTGCCAGCATAACATACATTACCACCACCACCACCACCACCACCACCACCACCACCACCACCACCACCACCACCACCACCACCACCACCACCACCACCAACAACAACAACAACATTATCAGAATCTTCATCTTTAGGTTTTTGAATTTGATTTTCTCCGTCTATTCCCTTCTAATTATGTCTCGCATATTACCTGATACAGTTGTTGCGAAAATGGCAATGTTTTTTAATAAATGTTTCATATTATTAAGCAATTTTGTTTCCTGCACGAGTGAATATCTGTACATGCATATACATTAAGCCTTTAACTTATGGCACTATATATATATGTATGTTTGTGTGTATACTTTTATAGGACAAATGACTCAATGGAGAATTTTGTTTAAAAATAACAAAGCCCTCTCTCTCTCCTCCTCGCTTCCTCTCTCAGTGCTTAGAATTCCAGAGTTACTCTAATTAACATATATAATAAGCTGCATTGATTGATTGTAGGCTAATTAAATTGGACTTGGTTTGTCAGGCAGCTTAAAATGTAATATCCCTCCCCTTCTGATACAGTCCATTAACACAAAGGCATATTTTTTCTTTTGCATTCTCTTAATCCCAGTATAAAATATATTAACAATTATAATGCTCACTCCACTTCACCAAGTGTTGAAAGTGTCTGTTTTGAAAAGGATATCTATTAACAAGCTAAACTTTTTTTCAGTGGATTCATTGTGGATTAGGTTGAGTTTATAAGGCAAATGTATGTAATCAATTTACTATTCCTTTTCTACTACTCTGAAAGAATAACACACAAACAAAATCAGGAAAGGCTGTAGAAACGACAGATTGGTAGTGCTAATCAAATTTTTTATTTTTAGATTTTAACCTCACTTTATAATAGATATGATAAAAACATTTGAAAATCTTTATTAAAATATACAAAAGTAAAAGCAACTGGAATAAACTGGCTTATTAAAAAGGGTCTATAAGATTCGTTATATAGAGGCATTTTAATCTAAAAGAAACAAAAACAAAACTGGCAGGTCCCGGGAGACCTACAGGATAGAGTGGGAAGCGTTGTGGATAAGGAAGTCAGGACCAGGTATGCAGATACTTTTGTATCTAAATTCAGAGAATTCCCTGAGCTTGTGGTACAAGCAGGCATGAAGAATCGCAGCAGAGCGTAAAGGCGCCCAAAGTTAAGACATTGGAGGTCTTTAGGGTTAACCCTTTAGCATTTGCATTAATTTTCAAACGTCATGCTTATCTGTTCGCATTTGGATTGGCAGTTTCGGTAGAGGGTCTGATGCCATGCTTTGATGCATAGAGTTACGGCCCTTGCCATTCTGAGGTTAACTTTGCCTTTCATCCTTACGGAGTCGATAAAATAAATTACCAGTAGTGCACTGGGTAATTGCTGGCCTTGTGCCAAAAGTAGAAACAATTATTTTGAGTTAATCATACTCAAGGAGGTTATCAATTTTATTTGCTTGAAATTTTGTAGATGTTTAAATATCAACAATTTATAATTATATAATTTTACCTGATTTTTTTTGGTCAAATTTGACTTTTATGGGCAGGTGAAATTAATTAATAGGGGCATTTGAAGTATCAACCAGGTGCAAATACTGGTTTAATTTTAAATACGTTGTTTTCGGCATAATACTTGATATATAAGGATCACTAAACCTTATATATATTAGTGCTCCAGTAATTCCAGTCTTGGAAATTGTTTTATACTGAACATAATATTTACAGTAAAAAATGCTTGCATTTCCGCAGCATCTGTCGGTTGTCAAACAGATCGGGTTTTCCTCGATTTGAAATCTGTTGTTGGGCATATACATTAATCTCTTCTGCCACAACTTCGAAGAAAGTTTGTGGTAAAAACAAAAAGAAAGAATCCAGTGCTTTAGCATCGGGAGCTAATGTGTGTTGTGGACCAGTATTTTGAATAAAATCGGGAACATATATTGGTGTGGTATTTTTCAACCACGTTGCTGTAATATTTTCAATGGCGTCCTGGAGATCTCCTTAGTTTTCACTTTCAAAACAACAATCATCGTCAGATGACATTTTAGAAATGTAAACATCTGATTCATTTGAAGATAAATCACTAATATTATCTTTCGTTTCTTGTTCATTCTGAATGTTGTCGTGTGTAAAACCTTCAAAGTCGGTATTGCTACTTTCACAAGCCATGTTGATACACAAAAAACTTGTTCTACTTTCAACGTTAAAAAAACACGTTGTTTTAAGTTGTTTCACTATATTAAGTGTTAATTTTCGTGGTAAGGGCCTAATCTCGCAGTAATCCCGAATTGACGAGATTTTGATGATGGTTTGTTTTTTAGAACGATTTTTTAGTGTGGGTGTTATCGGGCGATTTCGAGTGGTTTGAACACTAAAGGGTTAAGCTGGAATCCAACTTCAGATCAGCAAATAAAGTGTTCTGGCAGACCATTCGCCGACTTCATAATAAAAAGTCCACCTCCATACCCGCTATCAGAAACGCATCTGGAAGTCTCCTCTCTTCAGAGAGATGTATCCTTATGAGGTAGAGAGAATACTTTGCTAATCTCCTAAACCCAATCACAACAGCATCTTCTGATGTACATGAGGTGCACCTGGGAGCGGTGACTAATTTCTTCGCGGCTGAGGTCACAAAAAGCAGTTAAAGAGCTCAAATGTGGCAAGGTCGCTGGGGAAGATGAAATCTAGCCTGAGCTGTTAAAAGCCTTAAATAAAGAAGATATTCTCTGACTTACTTGTGTGTGCCGGGTGGCCTGGATCTCTGGAAAGGCACCTAATCAATGGAAGTGATAATCCCACTTTTCAGAAAGGGAGTTAAGAGAGATTGTGCCTATTACAGAGGGATCTCCTTGTTAAGCCTTCCTGGTAGAGTCTAAATGCCTGGCACTGAAATTAAAATAATTATGCTCTATTTTTTCCATAAGCAATTAATATGTTGAGCTTTATCACATTTGGTATTGAACAAGTGATATACCCACCCCTATTCATCTCCTATATATCAGCAACATCGTTTAACGTCCACTTTCCTCGCTAGCATGGGTTAGACAGGTTGTCTTATTTGAGGCAAGTTGGGTCAGGTGACTGTGTCTTACTCATATATATATGTTTGAATGTATGTATGTATGTATGTATATGTAAGTATATGTGCGCGCACACGCACACACACACACACACACACACACTCTCTCTCTCTCTCTCTCTCTCTCTCTCTCTCTCTCTCTCTCTCTCTCTCTCTCTCTCTCTCTCTCTCTCTCTCTCTCTCGTGTTTAAAATAGGCGCACTGCAGACCTGTATGTAGTAAGTAGCAAATAAATGGGTTAGCATAAAAAAGTCATTCATCTGTCTCAAAAATATGCATCTAACTCATGCCAACATGGAAAAGTAGACTTAAAACCACGACAAAGGTGATATCATTTTTGTAACATAGTTCCACACATACAAGTGATACACAATATAATAAAAAAAAACATGGAAAGCCAGTATAATCAAACAGCTTTCTGTAATCTCGCCAAAATAGCTACTCCATTTTGTTGATATTATATCATGTTCACAGATTGTTGTTTATCAGAAGTTACTGAACACCACTTTCAACTGCTGGCTTACTAGTAACTAGGTTATGGTTAACGTAGCAAATTGAATCAAGCAATTCTCTATGATTTATACTTGATAATTTAGTCTAGTTATTTTATGAATATTGATTTCTATACTACTAGTACTTATTCATTGATCAAGAGAGATAGCTGAAGGTTGGGGTTGTCTGGCAGGATTTAAACAGAAAAAGACATTTTTGAAAAATCATTGCCATCATCATTATATGAAGAATGTGTGTTTTTTTATCTCTTCTTTGGTGCTAATCTAACCAATGTTAAAAGAGAAAGCTATATATATATATATATGATTAGGGACCGGGTGAATATAGACGAGATGCAATTTGGGTTTGTTCCAGGGAAAGGCACCACTGATGCGCTCTTCCTTGTGAGGCAATTACAGGAAAAGTACCTAGCTAAAAGTAAGCCACTCTACTTGGCATTTGTCGACCTTGAGAAAGCCTTTGACAGAGTTCCACGTGCAGTAATCTGGTGGGCTCTTAGAAAACTAGGAGTAGATGAATGGCTTGTGAAAGCGGTACAAGCCATGTATAGGGGAGCAGTCAGCAAAGTTAGGATTGGCAATGAGTATAGCGAGGAATTTAGCGTACAGGTTGGGGTCCACCAGGGCTCTGTTCTTAGCCCTCTCCTGTTCATCATAGTCCTGCAGGCAATAACGGAGGAGTTTAAGACCGGATGCCCATGGGAACTCCTGTATGCTGATGACCTCGCACTCATAGCTGAATCTATGGTAGAACTAGAGAATAAATTCCAAACCTGGAAGCAGGGACTAGAGAGAAAGGGCCTCAAAGTCAACATGACAAAGACTAAGGTCCTTATAAGTAGACGAGAAAACAGAACCCAGATCCCCTCAGGGAAATGGCCTTGCTCAGTATGTAGGAAAGGTGTAGGTAGGAACTCCATTCTTTGCCCCAAATGCAAACAATGGGTACACAAGAGATGTAGCGGGATCTCAGGAAGCTTAATTAAGAATGTAGGATTCACATGCAGCAGCTGTGCTGAAACAGCAAGCAAACAGCCACAGGAAACAAGTACCACCAATCTCTGGGAGGGCCCTGTAGAAACAGTAGACAGCTTCTGCTACCTAGGTGACCGAATTAGCAACGGAGGTGGGTGCTCAGAAAGTACAATAACTAGGGTAAGAACGGGATGGAAGAAGTTTAGGGAACTACTACCACTGCTAGCTGCAAAAGGCTTCTCCCTCAGAATGAAAGGCAGACTGTATGATGCGTGTATCCGAACAGCGATGTTGCATGGTAGTGAGACCTGGGCGCTGAAGGTGGAAGACTTACGTAGATTAGAGAGAAACGAAGCCTGCATGCTCCGATGGATGTGTAACAGTAATATACGTGAACGACAAAGCATAAATGAATTGAGAGAGAGACTGAGCATAAGAGGAATCAAATGCTGCGTGCAGGAGAGGCGGTTACGCTGGTATGGACATGTGATGCGTATGAAGGATGACAGCTGCATAAAAAGGTGCAGAGCACTAGAAGTTGATGGAAACCGCGGAGTGGGGAGACCCAAGATGACTTGGGATGAGGTGATAAAAGCCGACCTTACCCAACTACACCTCTCAAAGTCAATGACACACGACCGTGACTTCTGGCGTCACGCAGTAATACAGGGTACCCGACCTCCCATGGGTACATGCTGAAGCATATAAACAATATGCCCCCCCCCCCCCCACCACAAGGTGGTCGTGGAGGTGCCACGGCAAAAAAGCACCCAGCCCACACTGTAAAGTGGACGTGTAGGCGCCACGAAAAAGCACCCAGCACTCACTGTAAATGAGGTTGGTGTTAGGAAGGGCATCCAGCTGTAGAAATCAAGCCAGATCAGTTCCTGTATGAGCAAGGCATGGTCAGCCGACCAGACACTGCCCACAACAGGACAACCCGTCTAACCCATGCTAGCGTGGAAGAACGGACGTAAAACGGTGATGATGATGATGATGATGATATATATATATATATATATATATATATATATATATATATATATATCAATCATCATTTTCTTTTTCTACTGATGCCTCAATCATTTTGTGTTTGATGATTAAATTGATAGGTTTCATGCCTACTGGCTGAAGAATTGGCAGTTGGTAATCTGTCACCAGCATAGCAGGGTATCTGCCAGAGGGAATGTAGGTTACTATTGTAAACACTGTTATTGACGAGGTTTTATTGGTTTGAAATACTGTGAGCCTGAAGGCGACAGTATGAAACTACACTGTTGAGTAACAATATAAATATGTAGTTTCAACAATTTTTCAAAAACTGAATGAGTTATGGAACAGACATTGATTCATTTCGTCGCTTTTGGGTAGCTTAGGTGTGACATGGTTCTTTGACCCGTCTAGGACAGTATCTCAGGATAACAACTGTAGTGTCTTGTACAACCCATTCCAACATAGAAAGTAGATGTAATATGTAATGGCACTGCTATTACCATAAGTGTATTGTTGCTATCATATATACGTGTTGTCATATAGACTTGTCATATATACTTGAATATGTCAATCTTTTGAAAAAGTCCAGTCTTCATTTTTGGCCAAGAAAGTGATAATTTATGACATGTCTAATGTCCATTCACCTCTGTAACAAGAACTCATTCTTCTGGCCTCCACATATATATTTTTATGTGAATATGTACAAACATACCTATAACAGTTTGTTCATTTTACAAACAGTCAACACTGTGTTTATTTGATATAAGATACTGGTTGTGTGATAAGCCAATACATGACATATCATTTTCTAACTGATGATGATGCACTGACCATAAACAATTGTTACCAATGCCACTATTGAGTTCTAAACAGCTCTGGCACAGCACAGTAGGAGCAGGGTTACATAACTTACATCCATGTAGGTTTAGCTGGCCTCCTAAGAGGTTGCATCTTTGGAGGTTTCTCGGTCCTTTCGTGAAAAGACACTCTCCTGAACTGGATGTCAGTCCAGTGCAGGTATCTCTCAGCTACAGTCAATTTTTTCAGCTGAGTGAACTAGAGGAACACAGAATGAAGTGTCTTGCTCAAGGACACATGCACCACCTGGGCCAGGTATCAAATCCACAACTTTATGATCATGAGTGTAACACCCTAACCACTAGCCAATGCACCACCATATGATAGTGCACTAAATATGTACACCAAACAATACAATACGTAAATATAAAGTTGTTACATGTAATATTTATAGATTTCCCCTACAGATTAGGAAATTTTCACAATGTCTTCAACTGTTAAAACAAGACTGCAGTTTTGAAAATGGGTGTCTCTATTTTCTTTTCTTTTTTGTTCCTGTGGGATTTTGCACACAATATTTTCTGTTTTACCTACAGTATTGTGAAACAATCTGTGAAAAGAAATACCATATTCCTCATGAAAGTTTGCCTATCATCATCATCATTTTACGTCCGCTTTTCCCTGCTTACAAGGGTGGGACGGGAACTGATTCTAGCTTGATTTCTACAGCTAGATGCCCTTCCTAAACCAACCTCATTTACAGCGAGTGCTGGGTGCTTTTTTTTCCATGGCACCTACACGTCCACTTTACAGTGAGTACTGGGTGCTTTTTTGCCGTGGCGCCTACACGTCAATTTTACAGTGAGTGCTGGGTGCTTTTTTGCCGTGGTACCTCCACGACCACTTTGCAGTGGAATGATAGGGACCCCAGTCCTATCATCCCATTTCTACAGCTGAGTAAACTGGAGCAATGTGAAATAAAGTGTCTTGCTCAAGGAAACAACACATCACCCGGTCTGAGAATTGAACTCACAACCTTTCGATTGCAAGCTCAATGCTCTAACCACTAAGCCATGTGCCTCCAATATGCCTATAATTTTGAAAATAGTTATTAAATTGGTGTTTTGAGCATAAATTAAAGGCTTTTTACAGAAAACTCCGATGGAAGGTTTTTAAATAAATACAAACACAGTGATTGAATATATAGCAAAATTCTAATAACTATGTGGCAGCAAAAGAATTTAGAATGTCAGAAATCGAAAAGAGCTGAAAAACTGAAGCAAATGGCAAAAAGCAAATCTGCTAATTGAAGACAGTGTAACAAATAGCCATAATTAAGAGAGTTGAAGTGGCAAAATATATCAATGAAAGTCAACTAAAATAGTTATGGAATTTCCTGAGGATCAATTTGAATCTGCCTTGGGAAACTTGCAAGAAAAGTAGGTATTTCAGATTTTATGGAAAGCTATGGGTGATGTTCAAGACATTTCATTTAAATAAAGAAGGCACTACACATAAAAAAAAAAGCACTGAACATCTTTTCATTCTTCATTGGTACAAATTTTATGTCTTGATAATTTACTGCCAGTAACTGGTAAATATTTTTCATATCCAAAGCGAAGGGTTGCTCCGAGCTATTCCCATTTATGCACAGATTTCAATCTAATGAAATTATTACTCCTCTATAGGTCGCCTTTTCCCCTCCTTGGCTGCCTCCTCATCCGTCTACCATCTTTTGCCAAAAAATTGATGGTAATTGTTAAAATTTTAGGTATAATATCAGCACAATTACTTTGGCTAAACTGTATCCTGACTAAAGTTTATTTCATGAAAATGTTTCATCTACAGTATATGCCAGTGTACAAGGCGACTGGCATAACTTCAAATATGTTCTGCCAAAATCTTTATTTTGTGCTGTGCTTGCCATATAATGCAACATAAGCTCTATATGGTTGCTTGACCTTTTAGAAATAGTAGCCAAGTCTTTTAAATCCATAGAACAACAAAAGAGAGATGTATTGGATAATGTAGTAGTTTTAAATAAACTATAGGATAGTCGTAGAATGTCTGCTTGACCAGGGCTAACATGGGGCTAAACAACAAGATCAAATTATTTTTTCAACTATAATTCATGAATGAGGTCTATGAGATGATCTGTAAAATTGTATTGTTTTCCATTTTTTCCATTTTTCTTTTTTTTTCTTTTATACTTAATATTCATCCCCGTTGGTCTTCCCTATTTTTTTTTTTTTTCATTTTTATTTTTATGTTTACTTTTCCTTATCAAGCCTTTTGTTTCTCAACTGTAAGAAGTACTACATACTAATTTGTCATTAGCTCTATATGGACATTTAAATTGATTAAATAAATAAATATATGTCAGTCCTTCGTATGAAGATACAATTATTTTATGTCTAAATATGTAATTATATATTTCATATACCAACAAATGTACTATATTCTACACTTAGTATTCTTCAATCATTACTTCAATGAGTACAGTTAAGACTTAAGACAGTGTTTTACTGATAAAATCAGAATAAAACCAAAGCATTTCTAGAGTTATCTTCTGTACATGATGGAAAAATGTAGTTACCAACTAATATTATTATTTTTTCTTTACATTCTGAGTTCAAATCCTGATAAAATAAACATCAGTAATGTACTGGAGTTGATTTAATCGACTTTCCCTTTCCCAAAAATTGTTGACCTTGTACCTAAATTAGAAACAATTATTAATTTTTTTTAGTGCAAAGGTTCCCTATCTGAAAAATTTACTCTCAGTGGGGTAAATTTCACCTATGGGTGTGGGTTGGAGGACATATTTGCTGATTCTGTATTTGGGCATATTTTCCTGTTATCAAATTTGTACCTATTTTAAAAGTATGTAAATCTCAGATTCTTATTCATTGATGTTTTCACATTGACTGAATGTATTTGACCTTATGACTGTCACCTGTTCATCTTTAGATGTTTTGTGCTATTATTGTTATATAATAATAATGTTAGAAAGGTTGGCACCTAGAAGGGTATCTTGTAAAACATTCTCAAAAAGGTTATGGGGCTAGCAAAGCTAACCCTTGATTTAGCAGGGAAGATGGACTTAAAAGCTTGTTAATTATATATGGTACATATAGTCTTTACCTTCACTGCTATATAATTTAGTAACACATTGGAGTGTCAATGAAAAATATAGTCTAAGTAGTAGACTTTTAAAAATTATTGAGGCACGGAAAAAATGTTAAATGGTGGGTGATGTCTTGAGAAGTAGATGTATGTATGCTTGCTTATGTATATCTTTCATTTATGCAGTTTCCTTGTTTTGTATGTATTAGTGTTTTATAAACTAATTTATTTGGACTAGTGTCCTCGTCTTGGTTGTTACAATCACAATGGCTGAAATGGGATTTACCAAATATAACATGTTGTAGGGTACAATGGCTAAAATGTTATGATTATCACAACCAAGAAGAGACTAGTCCAAATGAATCTTTTATAATGATGATTTCTAAATTAGACAAAAAAAATCAACAAATTTTTGGAAAAGGACAGTCAGTAATATTGATTCCAATATTTGACTGCTATTTCATTTCATCATCCCTGGAAGACAAAGTTGACTACAGTAGGATTTGCATTCAGAATGTAAATTGCCGGAACAAAATTCCATGTGGCATTTCGTTTGATGCTCTTCCACATCTTAGAAATTCAGACAAAATATATCAGTGTTTTATTTGTATATTATAAATAGAATTGTCCAATCTTAGCTAGCATGGAAAACGGACATTAAATGATATTGTTGATGATGATGATGATGATGAATTGCATTTTGTCAGATTTGCAAAAGAAATATTAAAATCATTGAATCCACATAGGTTTGTGAGTGCACGCGTATGAGTGTGTGTGCACGTGTGAATTGGATCTGTTAGATTTTTTTGTAGACTTCAACTTCATATGTTTGCACATTAATATTTATTTGAGCTCTTTTTACATATTTTATGTCTTTATGTCATCCTCACTAGGTTCTTGAGTTGTAAAATTGTAGTGAGATAGATAATCAATTTCCTCAACTGAAATAGTTTTAGATTTTTTTTTTTATTGTTGTTTTATCCTTCTATGATATTTTTGTTAATTTCACATCCATACTCAGCATTACCCTGTACTGTAGAACGAGAACAGATATATGAAAAGTAGATGGTAGATGTTTTGTACCTATTTAAGTAGAACAGATATTGATTTTGTGTCATAAATTACATTGAAAATGACTGTTACTCATCCTCTCTCCCCCTCTCTTTCTTTTTTATAGCTATATTTTCTTTATTTGCTACCTTTTCATCCCTATATTCATATAATGGGATCTTCTTGGCATATGTTCCTTTGCTCACATTAGCACTTCTGTCAGGCAAATAAGCTTGAACAATGCACTTAGTAATAAAAGGCAAGAAGTTGAAAAACTGGTACTATATGTAATGATGGATTTTTTGGATTTTTGTGAACAATCTTCTTTTAATTTGAGTAGTAGACATATATTTGTTAGCATTTACTGACATTTTTCATCGCTACAAATGCAAATAACTCATAAAAGAAACAAACAAAAATATGTATCCAGGTGTGTGGTCATGTGATTCGGCTGTTGGATTCACAATCACAAGATTATGAGTTCAACTCTTGGACTGTGCGACACATTGGGTTCTTGAACAAAACACTTCATTTCACAGCTTTTCATAAGACTGAGGCTCCTATAATTAAAACACTCGAGAAACCTCTAAAACAACCTCGTAGGAGGTTAGCTAAGCCTGTATAGATGTGAGCTGTAAATTTCATTTCATGATTTTCTTTTTTTTTGTTCATATGTAATGATAGATTTTTAGGAACGATCTTTTAATTCAAGTAGTAGACATATATTTGATAGCATTCACTGACATTTTTTTTTATTGCTACAAATACAAATTACTCATAAAACAAAACAAAAATAATTACATGTATTTGTTCTAGTGCTGTGTGTCATGAGTTCAAACCTCATATCAGCAAAAATGCAATGATGTTCGTGTCAGAAGTTGCAACAGGCAGCTAATATCAATAATAGAAACACCAATGAAAATGTTTCCTTGGATTGATCTGATTTGCTTCCTTTCTCACCACACTCTTTCTTTTTGTTTGTGCATGTGTGTTCTCTTTCTCCAACAAAGAAAGAGGCATTTCAATTAATTAAGAATTTTCTACATAAGCATTCTGTACACCACTCTTTAACTTTATTACCCAAATCCTCGCCATTTGCTTCATTTCCCTTAGTACATTTTATTTTTAAAACTCAAAATGCCTTTCTTTGCAAACATTTCATTTATTCTAAGCTCAGGAAAATAGATATAAAATCGACTGCTCTGATTTCTTTAAACTTAAAACCCTTTCATTAACATATTTCTACGCTGCCTATGACTTTCAATTTAGTTTGAAATTAATCAAAAGTTTATAGGGATTTTGTAAAATATGTAAGTTTTTCATAAGCTGACATTTTAATTATAATTTAACAAAATTTTCTTATTTAAAATTATGATGAAAAGTTTAAATATGAACACTTTGAAAACAGATTTGTATTGTAGAACTAGGGGTGATTTTAAGTGATTTGGTAT
The DNA here is from genome assembly GCA_964016885.1 of Eledone cirrhosa. NCBI lineage: Eukaryota > Metazoa > Mollusca > Cephalopoda > Octopoda > Eledonidae > Eledone > Eledone cirrhosa. The sequence continues at coordinate 319,525,239 of OZ024742.1, forward strand.
CAGAAGGGTTATATCCTAGAGATAGTGGTACACTTGATAAGTACAGTTATTGGCATAAACCCCACCAACACTAGTAATGATAGTGGTACACTTTCATAAAATATTGTTGTTTGAACAAAATTGTAGTTGATAGAAAATAACATAAAATTTGACTGTATCAGCTGTTTTAATTTTCCACTTTCTCTCTGATTAACCTTTTCATAAGCATTTTTATAACGAAATACACTTTATTTCAGTTAATTAATGAAGAATTTTGAGGGATTTACTAAAATTGTTTCATTATGAAGATAGTTACTTGACATATGGTTCATATATGAAGATTTCAATTTAAATAGGAACCCTTTAAAATGGATAGTTTTGTTTCACAGAACCACAGCCTACATTGGCTGGGTTGATATCAAAAGAGTTAAGAGTGTGCAATCATGCAGGCATATTATTTAAAATTTTTGTCATATCAAACACACTATGCCTGGCTCTAGGAAAAGCATCCAACTATAAAACTACCATTCTAATTATCTGTGCTTGAATGCACTAAATGTTATTCCTTCTGCTATATATACTCAACTGCCCTTTTCCAGTACTTGGTGCTTTTGGCATGGAGCCAAAAGTAGCTAGGTAAAGCTAACAGATTCTTTAAAGCAGAGCCAAATTGATATTAGAAAAATAAAACAATTAAAAGAAAATTGCACTGAAAAAGAAAAAAAAATATGGTTGATTTAACCCCCCCCCCCCCCCCCCCCCCCCAAAAAAAAACTTTTATTCATTTAAATTCTTATTTTTTTCTTTTTTTTTATACAAAATGCTTCACACAGCACAAATATGCCTCAAATTTGTATGTATGAATGTTTACGAAGTTCACTTTACAACTACTTGGTGTCAAGTTCTATCCTACTGCATGACACCTTGGGCAAGTATCTTCCATTATTGCTTTGGGTTAAGCAATGCTTTGTGAGTGAAATTGTTAGACAGAAACTGTACTGAAGCCTGTTGTATATGTGCATGTGCACACAGCATTTATTACTGACATTTGTTTATGTTGTGCATAAATAAACACCTACGGTTAAACATTTTGTCATATAAAGACCAATATCTGACAAGTAATCATTGGCATCATGTAATTTTTCTTCAAAATGTCTCCTCCAACCCAAACCAAGCATGAAAAAAAAACACTCTAAAACAATGATGATATATGACTCTCCCTCTCTCTGTGATTGTTATATAATGACTGATGACCAAACAAATAATTATAAGGCCTTACTTTACTAGAGTCACAATGTTGTGCCCCAAGGCAAAACACATGTCATTATTCAAACAGGATAAAATTATGTGTCTATTCTACTTCATTGAATAGGAAGAAGAAGCATTTAGCAGTAACAATTGCTCAAACAATGTGTAAGTCTCCAAATTAAAGGAGGAAGGACTTTATCTTTATTGGAGGGTGGTCTTAGATTGTGCATGACATAAGTTAGTTTCATAGAATACACAATCAAAATTGATTACTTAATTTAAAAAGAAAAAATTTATTCATATCCATTTTTTCTTACTTGTAACCACTCTAATCTAGTTATGATAGGAAGAGCATTCAGCTGTGTCAAAGATATGACAACCACTCTAGAGTTGGTGTCACAATAAAATCCACTTGGTAGAAAGTGGGAAAGTATGTAAGCGAGGTGTTGGACCCCGTTCACTTGAGTGATCAGTAACTCTACCCGAGTATTGACTTGGTCTGTGACAACCCATCCAAAACCTTGCTAGCAGGGATAACCAACATTAAATGATAACGATGTGATGGATGCACGCACACGCGAAATAAAATGACTCCAAACTATATCTAACAAAATCTTTAAAACAATACCATAAAATCTTCTAAACCTGACTTAAACTACTGTTTAGTAAGGGTACTGATGTTTTATTTAAATGTATATTAGACATACATGAAATTACAAGTTATCTCCATCCAAATACGACCTTTGGGAAGTCACACCACACAGTGGTTCAAATGTTTTTACCATTGATTGTAGCAATACCAGAAGTCATTTTCTCTGAGTGTCCTTAGCTTGTCAGTTACAATCTTTTGTATGTTTTCTACAGTCTCCAAATGATGACCCTTCAACTTTGATATCAACTTAGGGAAAAGAAATCACATGGAGCTAAATCTGGGCTGTAAGGAGCATGTGGAAGAGTGGGAATGTTTTTCTTTGCCAGAAATACTCCAATTGAAAGTGCTGTGTGACCAGGCACGTTATCATCATGCAGTACCCATGAGGACTTCTGGTGTCCTTGGCCCCTGGACTACCTCCCTACTCACTACCATTGGCACAGAATTGGTTACCCGCGGATGTGAGCCCCACAAGCTGGAATGGTTTTTCAGAGACGGAGGCAGTGACAGTGGGAGTTTAGTTCCATTGTGTTCGGACCTGGTGTATATGTATTTAACAACATTTTCTCAGTCCTCTTCGAAAGCTTTGTGCTACTTAAAAATCTTACTTCTCGATTGAGTGGCATCTCCATAAGCTTGTGTTGAAGAATTAAATGTTTCCGTGGCAGACTAGTTGAGTTTCACACAAAATTTGATCGCGTACTGTTGTTCAATATTTTCCTGCATTGCAAACATAACAGAGGTTATAAACATATCTATATTTAAACAACAACAACTCACAACCGACTCAATTGATCATGCTGAAACAAGTATGTATGTGCAGACATGGTCATAACCAATATGCCCGTATACATCGATGTGCTGCATTATCATGTCATACAGAAGAAAATAAATGTCCCTACTTTTGAGAATACCTTATATATGGTCTCCTATGAAGTTGTATCTCATAGGTGTTTTAATGATAGAGCCCCCTTTTTGAGAAGCAACACATAATATAGTGTCTTACTCAAGGACACAATGCACCATCTGGAGCTGCTATAATAAAATGCACTTGGTAGAGAGTGGGGAAGTATGTAAGCGAGATGAGAGGTCAGTAGTTTCCCTTGACTACCAACTTGGTCTGTGATGACCCATCGAAACCTTGCTAGCAGGGAGAATGAGCATTAAAGTGTGTGTGTGTGTGTGTGTGTGTGTGTGTGTGTGTGTGTGTGTGTGTGTGTGTGTGTGTGTGTGTGTGCTTTCAACAACATTGTAGTAAATTAGAGATTAAACTGCTATTTCTCACAAATTGAACCACCACCTAAAGTCAGTCATTGGTTTAGTAATCTGGTAGTTGTAATATTAGGTTTAGTTGTACATAGTACTACTGTTTTTACTTCCCAGTGTTTATTATATTCTATTGAATTACAGTTAAAGTACCTATTTTGTTTCTGCTTTCACAAGTCAGTTAGGTGCTTAGAATTTTTGTACATGTTTATTGAAATATTACAAATGTATTCTTAGAAATTTTGTACATGTGTATTGAAATATTTGCTAATGTATTTTCATCATATCGTAAAATATCTTTCAGATTTATTACTTAAAATTTTATGTCTAAAACTTTCTCAAAAGTTTACGATATAGTTGTGAAAATGGCTATTTATGTAGATGTTCATGTGTGTATGTCCACCTGCCTGTTTGTCTATTATTCCATCTATCCACTCACCCACACACACATATCTATCCATCTTTCTCTCTCTCCACCCACCCACCCACCCACCCACACTGCAGTATTTTGTTGGTGATCAAGTTTCACCATTTACCTGTCATGTGATTATACAAACCATTTCTATACTGATTTCCATTTCCAGAATCTCAAAATCTTAGCTGGATTTTATGGTGTTTGAGAAGGAAAATAAATCTTCAGTGCATATTGATGCAAATGCATTACAAATCTTACACACACTTTGTGTGTGTATGAGAGAGTGTGCGTGTGAGAGACCTATTCAGAAAATAACACTAAACTTGGCATATTGCATGCAACACTGTGACTTGTCTTTTTTCTTTTTTATAAACTTTACTAGTAGAACTGTTGTAAATTGCAAAGATATTCAGGCTTGGAATCAGTGTTATTTGTTCTTTACTGCAATTCTCTGTCCTTTTATTAAATCCAATTCCTTAGTATGGTTAACACCTCAGTATTTTGGAATGCTATAATATAATTGTTTCTACTTTTGGCACAAGGCCAGCAATTTCCCAGTGTATTACTGGTACTTTATTTTATCGACCCCGTAAGGATGAAAGGTAAAGTTAACCTCGGCGGGATTTGAACTCAGAATGGCAAGGGCCGTAACTCTATGCGTCAAAGCATGGCGTCCGACTCTCTACCGATACTGCCAATTCACCGCCATAATATAATACTAGCTATAATATAATACTAGCTAATAGATTTTTTTTATAGCTATGAGAAAGCAAAGCAATCTTTGAGGAAAATTATATTTTTTTAGCATTTCATTGTTTTGTTTTTCTAGGGATAATTGCCTATTAAGATTGTAGTCATATATAGGTTTATATAACCCTTTCATTACCATATTATATAGTTGTATATAGGTTTATTTCTATATTATATAGTTATTTCTAGGTTTATTTCTATATTATAAAGTTATTTCTATATTATATAGTTGCATATAGTTTTGTATAACCCTTTCATTACCATATTATATAGTTTTGTATAAACCTTTCCTTACAATATTTCCAATGAAATATGCTGTCTATGATCATCTATTAATTTTTTAAATAATCAAGAATTTAGAGGGATTTAATAATAAAACTTTCTCATTATTAAGCTGACGGCACATGACCTTGTGGTTAGTGTTGGACTCAATCAACTGGGTGATTCATCGTGTTCATGATCAAGGTGCTTTATTTCACATTGTTTCATAGAATCAGGGTTGGTATCAAAAGGGTTAAGTTGTTAAAGTGTGATTTGAAAGATTTAGTAGCATATTGCAAAACATTTTCCATATTTTAATATCTATCACTAGATTCTAACCACATTCAACATTAGTAAAACTTTCAACTCTTATCATATCAACTACACATCAAAGAAATGCTTACTATATTACCTAGAACAAGGGTGGCCAACCTGTGGCACCCAGAAGATATTTTTTTCTTAATGATTTTTTTTAGATTTAAGCAAAAAAAAAAAAAAGTTGACTTTAATTTTTTGGCTGTCATTTCAGAAGTGGATTATGTGTATAATCTGTTACTCAAAAATTCCCATGGGCATTTGACGGATTTTCTCTGAAAGATTATCATTGGTGTGGGTACATACTGTGAAAGGGCTTACAAACAATTGATGGCTCACCAAGTTCACATCAAAATGGCATATATAATTACTCTTCAACTGGATAACCTTGAATCCACTGCTTTATAAAGGGTTTTACATTCACCTGTTATATCCGCCACCTTTCAAACACAATGTATCCATAGCTAATTTAGGGATTGTTGCCCTTGGTATATACCTCTCCTCTTGAAAAGGATATAAAGGAATAGAAGAAAGAATGATATTACAATTTAGTCCCCTTTCTGATTCTATGCAAAAATTATTGTTTGTTTAGGATTTCTTTCAGTTTTATTAAATCCATGTCAATTGAATGCAGTTTACTAAATGGATACATAAAACAGGCAATAAAGATTTATCATTATAGATTTCTCTCACACAAATACCACACATAGATACATAAAGAGGTTTTTTTTGGTTCCACATCTACAGATTTACTACATTACTAATGTGCTATACACACGTTTTCAATAAAGTTCATAAGTTTGCATGCCATAGGGAATAGTGGAATCTGATGTTTCAGGACTGACAAGAAAATTATCAGTTAAAAATGTTTTTGCACTTGAAAATATCTTTTTCTCTCCCAGATAAATAGTCAATTCCAAAACAAGATTTCTCTCTTTGCTTGGGATATAAACTTATCCAAACTTATAAACTTAATTTTTGTCACCACAGATCACTACCAGGTATTGAGACTGTGTTACGCACATTCACACACACCCAATCAATAATGTCAACACCGAACATCTTACATACAGAAACATATCATTTATAATGTCATAATACACAGAGGTCAAAATAGTACTTTAGCTCTGTGGACATTCAGTGACATATTTGCCACAAATAAAGTAAACAAGAAGTTTATAAAACACTGCATCATCAAGTTTATCAAGAACTTGCCAAAATTAACTCTTTTTCACAAACCACAATATTGAGATATTTTTTTTGCTGGTTTCAATCATTAGACTTGAAAGTTTTAGTCAACCAACCCCAGTACTTTTTCTTTTTCCCAGTTCTACTACTTATTTTCTCTTGAACTGATAAACAAAGATGCACACACTTAACATAAAATTTATAATAATATTTTCATTCATGCTACATGGATTTTACATATATGCCCAACTAAAAGACAACCCCTTCATAAAATTATTTCCAGGTTTTCTTCTAATGAGAATAATCATAGATATACACACATACCAGATTGGCAGCTTTGTTAATGTCCTGAGAAACTTAAGCTCTCTTAATGTCTCAACAATGATTCCACTGGACTTCTGTAGATATAAAAGACAAATTGTATGAAGCATGCTCAGACTACATCAGTAAATTCCTGTAACATTTAGCATGCTGAGTGTGTATGTGTGTGTACACACATATATACACATACATATACCATCATACAGTTTCTAGGTTTGTTGATAATTCTGAAAAATGCCTACCTGCTGCCTCATGGTAAATTTTTTGTCTGCTTACAAAAAAAGAGATGACCACTTGCACTACCAGACAACTAAAACAAAATCTTTATACTGAGATCGCTTTTTTTTACCACTAGTTTATTTATTGCAATAATCTTTATTTTTATATTAATTAGTATCTTTTATACTTTTGGTACCAAACTTATAGTTTTAAATTTTCCATATTTAAATTAGAACATTCTATCATTATTTAATATTAGAGTATTTTATTAAGTTCCAAACACCATCTTATCAATGAATAAAAATCATCCAAAGTTCTTGATAATTTTCAAAATTAATTGAAATATATATAGTGTGTTTCATTAGAAATGTGATGATAGAATGCATTAAAAAAAGAAAAGAAATTCTTCAACTAGCAGGATTGTCAGATTGGGTTGCAAGTAGCAGATTATGATACTTTTATTTTCTTTTTTCATTTAGGTTACCTTGCTACTTAAAAATTCAAACTTTTTAGAGTAAGAATTCTCTTGAATATCACATTAAATTATCAAATAACTTAATTAGAATCAACCTACAGGCAATTTCTGCATTATTATTGATAGAATTCTCATTTTGGGTTATTATTCTCTAACAAAATATGCTACTTTTTATTAAATTTATCTGACAACCCTAGACTGTAGCTTTCTGAACAACAGTATGACAATTGTTAATCAGAGTTTTTGCTAAAGCACAAGTTAGCCTTGTGGACAGCATGAAATTCTTCATGCTCATCATGGGGTTAATTCTTCTTTTTTTTTTTTTTAGTAGCCAGATGCTCTTCATTGCCCAACCCTCTAACAACATGCAGGGACACAGTGTACCTATTCTAAACTGGATGTATGCAGCATTTTCATGCTGGTACTAATCTTTTAGCATAGGGTCGGACACCATGCCTCGCAACAAAGAGTTACGGTCCTTTATGGTCTGAGTTCAAATCCTGCCGAGGTTAACTTTGCCTTTCATCCTTACAGGGTCGATAAAATAAAGTACCAGTAATACACTGGAATAATTGCTGGCCTTGTGCCAAAAGTAGAAACAATTATTTCTATCCTTACAGAGTCGATAAAATAAAGTGGCAGTTATGCACTGCGATAATTGTGCCAAAAGTAGAAACAATTATTTCTGTTAACCACATGAGATGTGAAAATATTACTGTATTTTGTCATTGTGCCAGATGAAATTTATGTCATCTGGCATTCAGGATATTTCATTTTGAGCCTTCAGTTGTATCTTTCTCTCTTCTATTGTCACTATAATGATTTCTCTTTCAATCTTATTCTTACCTTCATTTCTATATTTGTAACTACTGCACCCTCATTTTTACTTAACTCTTTCGTTACCATATTGTTTTCAAATAATTTTTAGTATAATTGTAACTAACTTTTTTATTAAGCTAGTGTGTAGAACATAACTTAAAGGTTCTTACATAAAATTATGATGGGAGGTTTTTTTTAGATAAATATAAACACATTAAAACCTAGAACCAAGAACTGTTTCAGTCAGTTTAGTATCAAAAAGATGAAGCTATCTTTCTTTCTGAAATCTACACTGAAGTATAAACATAACCAGCCTTATTTTCTTATCAAATCATAGTGAAGAAATTACTCCCCACCCTGCAATTTATTAAAATATGAGTTTGTACTGAATGGATTTAAAAAGGCAGGGAGAAATTCAAAACAGAGTTTGAAGAAAATTGTTAAAAGTCCCTAGAGTTTAAATTTTAACAGGTAATATTTACAGGATTAAAAGAAGAAACCAAATTTTCTGCTGGTTCAAGGTAAACAAACTCTTACAGGCACAGAAGTGCAGTCAGACGAACTTGTCCAAATGTGAGCAGACTGATGAAACCATTCTGCACACACACTCGTCCTGTATCTGTGCATTACTGCGATATGGAGTTTTATTGAACAGCTATTATCACATGTTGGACGGATCCGGCTATCGACCAAGTCCATCATGAAATTGCCCTTTCTTTTGGCTGGGAAGGGCAAGTAGTTTTCCTCTGACTAGTGGTTGTGACAAAAGAGGTTGTGAGGTGGGTGTGGCTGAAAGGACTGAAGACAGATACTTTCCTCTTTGGCCAAGCCCTCATCCACTTTTTTTAAGTTCCACTTGGAAAAGAAAGTGAGGGTGGCGAGGGAAGTGCTGTCCTCCCAGTACATTTGTTAAAAGGTCGGTAAAAGTAGTGAGGATGCACCTGTAGGCTGGATGATTTGGAGAGGGTCGTCCTCCTAGGGTGCCCTTGGATTAGAGGTATTCCTGACTCACCCCTGGGTGGAACTCCCTACAATTGGAAAATTTTATTATGTATTATCTTTTTTTATTTTTTTGTGCGCTGTTATATGTAAGCCCCCACTCTCCCTTTTTTTTTGTATTGTCCTCTGTGTTGGACCTTGTGGGCAATAAAGAAATCATCATCATTATTATTGTTTTTATTTTTACTTTTTGGTAGTTTGTTAACTGCTACATAAATATTTTTCTTGAAGATTAAAAAAAAATATTCATGCTATGTCCATCATGTTATGGTAGTGGGCAAAGTAGATTGTTCTAACAATTCTTTGCTAAAAGAAATGATGCACAGTATGAATCATAGACCACAAATGCAAATAACATCTATTTATCAGGTGGTATTGATGGAATCATGATCTATTTAAGTAAGAATTACTTAAGAAATAACAGCTGTAGAATGATGTGTTTTATGTTTTATGTAGTCACTTAACTGTTTTGATGTTGATTGTAAATGTATTTGATGATGTGTGCTATATTTTGCTGTACTTAAAATAATTTTCCTGGATATTTCAGAAATGTTTACAAGATTTTATTTACATTTATTATAAATGACATTCTTTTGGGATGATGGTAATACTGGTAGTGTAGACAATTGGTTTATCTTAATAATTTGATAACAATCAGACCAACTAAATAGTAGACTGACCAGGCTTTAATCCTTTCATTACCATATTTTTAATGAAATACATTGCCCATGATTTTCAAATCATTTAAAAAATAATCAATAATTCAGAAGGATCCAGTAATGTGACTAATGTTTTTTTTAATCACTAAGTGTGTGTTTGGTTCTTACATGAAATTATCATGGAAGGTATATATACCTTTTAAAATATACATATTTGTATCATAGAATCAGCAGCAGTTTTGGGTGGTTTGGTATCAAAAGGTTTCATAACTGCTTGAAGATTAGGTAATAATTTGTGGATGAGGAATACTGAGTGAAAAAGTGCTAGGGAATACCAGTGGAAGGAATGTGTAGAAGACTATAAGAAAACAAAAACAAAAACAAACCTGTGCAGAGTTGTTAGAGCTGATCTCAAGATATTGAACCAAGGCGATGATAAAGGAATGTTTCAAGTGGAGGGAAATTGTGATAGAAAGGACCTACCCAACCTATGTAAGCATGATGATGACTTGGGTTAGGATCCACTTTGGTTGTGTTGAGTCAGCTCCAACCACTAACATTTAAAAAAATGTTTTAACGATAAAAGTATTCTATTTATATGCTGTTATCACTACAACTGTTGGCATTAGTTTCATACCTCCTTACATCATATTTAGTATAAGTGAGATACTTCAGTAGTGGTATTGAAACTGAAATATTCAAGAACTTTGTTTGTGAAGGCAGTTTTTATTTTTCTAATGAAAAGAGGCATTTTAAAATCGATCAATCAAGTTAAAAATCCATTAGACACCAATTTTACTTTTATTCATTATGAAACCTCTTAATGGATATGTACACCATCTTATGGATTACTATTTGAAAAGTCTATTACTATAACTAATAATATTAGTCTGAAGTGAGGTGGGGCTGCATAAAAATACAATAAGCTTAAAGATGAGCAAATAAATTTGTCCGCATTATCACTGGCTCTTAGCATCTTGTACAATGGTTCAGTTATGGTTTATAGATATTTAGTTATTTTTAAATTCATAAGTTTTCTTAGTTTTCTCGCAGATTTGATTTGGACAAAATATTATTTGAAGAAATTTATATTGATTGCCCCTCCCCTGATCCATTTGCGGGAACAGTTATTTTGGAATTTGGCTGATACAGGTTATTTTCTCAATTCTACTGCAGCAAGTAATAGTAGGACTAGTAATGGTGTAGCTATCATTTATGTATTTATTCTCACTGTTTCATTATCTTAGTGGTGTGGATATCAGGTACTCATAATAATGCATAAATCTGCATCTATAAACTTTCATATTCATTATAAATTCAGGTACAATGTATGCGTGAATATGGGGATTTTAATTTACTGGCAGATCACCTTCAGTTATGATTATCTGCTAGGCTGGCTATGATACAAACCATTATCATCATCTTATGTATGTTTTACTATTTTATGTTTTTTATTTTCATATTTCCCTATGAGTCCTTTGTAGTTCATTTGAAACAAAGTTCCTAAATCCATCATCAATGTTTCTAGACGTTCACAATCTCCATC
>OZ024742.1:319548850-319591350 GCA_964016885.1 Eledone cirrhosa
CACCAAACACCAGCTTAATAATGAAAAAGTTTGTAACATTACTAATTCTCTTTAAATTCTTCATTTGAAAATCATAGGCAGTTTGTTTTATTAGAAGTATGGTAGAAAAAGAGTTAAGTGGAATCATTTTTCAAATTGTATTTAATGCCTGAACAACTCTGTAAATTCACTAGCTCAATAAAAGTTTGGAATTTTATGTAAGAATGTCTAAATTACGGAAGCTGTACCTAGAAATATCATGAAAGAATATGAAATGATGTAGTTTTTGTGCATGTGTCCATCATATCAGAGCCCCGAGCACAGCTTGAAGGGTGGAACTAGTAAAATATCTAATTAGTTTAATATCTTGACTGTCCAAGCTATTTTTAAAACAATGAAGACAATGGACACTTAGCTTTTAGGCGGTTGCTTTTATAAACCAATATACAACACCATTTTTTAAAGTAGATTTGTTTGACCAGTCATTTTCTCTGCAATAGTCTGAAGGATGGATGTTGTAGAATTATAAAAGAATGTAATTAAATATTTTCTACAAGCAAATCTTTTGTATAGATTCCCCTTGCTGTTTCTTTCATACACTTTGTTCAAGAGTCCCAAAATAACCATAGCAAATAAGACAGACTACATTATTTGGTCTGATAGAAAATCATAATTTGATGGAAGTGAAGCATTTTCCTGTAAATATCGCTACTTTTCATAATGATCAAATTATATGAATAAAACCATTTGCAAGTCTATATTCTTGTGATCACCCATATTAACACTTTCTATTCCCTCCCTAAAAGTTTTCTTTGTTACAAGTAATCTCTTTTTCTTTCTCTTTCTCTCATTCATTTTTAGTCTGTTAACTTTAATAAATGGTTCCAGCAACCATTCATGTACTTAATGGTTTCATTTTTATTTTGTCTACAGTCATTTTAATAGGAATTGAACTTCCATTTTCTTCTCAATTTTTAATATTGTTTTACAAGTTTAACATACACGCACGCACATGTAAAAACAAATTCTTCTTCTTCCTATCTGTAAATTAGAAAATCTTATTGTATTTATAAAGGGAAAAAAATCTTAAAACCAAACTTTTGTTTTGGAAGAAAAATAAAACTATTTATTTCAACAGTAATGCATTTTATCTGATTTATCTCTGTAAATAATTTGATTTTTAATTAGAACATATCACACATATGCATGCACACACGATAAAACGGGTTGCAGTTAAATGTTTCACAGCTTGTTTGCTGTTACTCTAAAAAAAAAAAAAAAATACCTTTATCTTTCAACCCATAAAGAGAACTTATAGCAATCTGGTATTTATGCCAAACATAAACCAAATATTAACAGAAATGACCAATCTGCTTAGCAGCATAATTAATTGAATAATGCACAAATAATACTTATGCACAACATATATTAAAATATTTAAGATAGATTTAAACTAGTCATTCCAGTTATGTTCTGGTTTGTTTTTGACATAAATGGTAATTTGCTACATGTTCTTTATGTAAGTGCAATGAAAAGGTTACTTGTATTTTGATGAACAACCAACTAGCTTGAAACAATCTTATGTTTTCTGTGAACGAAGATAAAAAATCTGTTTACACTTGTTTTGACAAGGCCTATAAATTAAAATTCTAATTGGGCCTCCATATGTACTTAAGTCAAGTCCTTGCAACCTTTCTATCTTGTTTTTTTTGTGTCACTTATGTAAGTTTAGCTGGACTCTTACAAGTTAGCATCTCGTAGGGGGTTTCTAAGATATTTTAATGATAGGGGCCCCAGTCCTATCATGCTTTTTTGTCTACTCTATAATAACATTAATAGTGTCATAGCTGGCTGAATGGGATGAAAGACACTAACTTTCTGCTCAATCCCAATTCATATGCCATTACCAACTCTGTACTTTGTCCCCAAGAAAGACATATAAGAACAGATTACTGCTACTGTATGTTAAGGATTTTATTATTTTGCAACAGACGGTTCAAATTTAGTATTCTAAAGAGAGATATGCTTCACAAATTGTCTAGCGCTTTGAACAGTGTTACAAACATTGTGAAAGTTGATATAATAATTTGAGTGAAGTGAAAGATTAGGGAAAAGGCTTCTTGCTTAGTTTGGAAGGTGTAACACAATTGAGAGAGCAAGAGTATTTTAGAATATCTTTATTAGAAAATACATTGTTTTTAATAGTGGTAAAAGAGACAGAGAAGGCTATTAGTTTTAAAATATTGGTGATTGTAGACTTGCTTATTGGTTTCGTTGATTTTGCTTAGATACAGCAGTTTAGTGTGTGTGCGCGAGTGCATGTATGCGTGTTGGGATTGTCTGGTTCAAGATTGTCTATTACCTTTTGCTCTATCAAATAAAGAAATTTCTAATGTTGCAGTTGCTTTGCATTTATTTTAGGGTCATAGTTGACTGAAATTTTGTCAATAGATATGACTTTTCTTTGTAATATTTCCAATTTATAAATTCTTTTTTTTTTTTTTTTTTTTTTAATATGTAAAATTCAAATGAAGTTCAATCTAGTTTTTTTCCTTTCCCCCCTTCCAGGCAATATTAAAATTTCTTCTAACATTTCCTGGCTTTATCCCAACACTGCATAATCAATCTGTTGCCTGCACATTCCCCCTTTTCTATTCTATACCTTTCAGGAACCATCAAGTAAAAGTGTGTAGTTTTATGGTTAGAGTGTTGGATCATAAGGTCTTGTTTACTTCCTGGATTGGGTAGCTCATTATTTCCTGGAAAAAGATATTTCATTTCATGATGCCCCAGCCCACTTGAAGCTTATAAAGCCTGTCTCAAGCCCAGGACCTCTTCAAACTGGAGTTTATCCTGATCTCATAGGCATTAAGCAGCTTGGAGTACAAGACCTCTTCTTGGACAGAACACCAATCCATCACTTGGTTGGTTAACATTCAGCTACTGCTGCTACTCATTTTCATCTGAGTTGATAGGAGCCACATGAAATAAAGTATTTTAGTCAAGAACACAATGTGTCATTCATTCAAGGAATTGAACTCACACCTTAAACAGGCTAAAAATAAATAAAAAGATAAATTAGTCACAAACATCTATTAATTACAAATAATTGTGATAAGATTCTGTGTATCCGTATTTAAAACCAGTTTTTAATAATTCTCACCATTTTGGTGATTGTTGTCATTGTTATCTTACTATCTCTTTTATGACAGTCTTGGAGTTAGATGAGTCAACACAGACAGTATATATATATCCATCCATGTTAGAGCAATATTGTTGATCACTATGGTAATAGAAACATTTTATATAGTTCTGTTACCCCCCCCCCCTCTTGCCAACATAATTTTAAACAAATAAGGTTCTGTTGTTTTTTGTTGCTGTTTCTCTCTCTTTTAATCTTGGTTGACAAAATGAACGTAATGCTCATCAATTAGACAATGTATATTAGGTTAAAGAGAAAATCCCCCTTCCTCTCACAAACACAACAGTAGAGATTCTTATTAAATTGTGTATCTTAGCTGAAATATTCATTTTATTATTACATTGTCTCTTTCTATAAAGTTTTATTAGAACTCTGTCAGTCTCTTTGATGATATACTAATCTGAATAAACAAATTGCTAAAATGTATACATATAACCCCCCCCCCCCCCCCCACACACACACACCCATCGTTTTGCGTCTATTTCTTTGGGTTTAAGGAAAAGATGCCAAGTTGAATTTGTTTTCATCAGAAACACATTTGAGAATTGTTTTTATTGCTTCTTAGACAGACTTGCTTATCTGAAGCATTAGTATGCATTGTTTAACCTCTCAGAAACCAAAATTGTATTTAATAGAATTTCTACTTGTTTAATATGTATTACTCTAGGTAATAGAAGCATCTTAGCCAGTGTGGTAATGAAAATGTCAAATCTTGTCATACCCATTACTCAGTGTTTTTACTAGGTGAAAGCATTTGGTCTAGTAGTCATGACCCACAATGGATTTGATTTCTGGGACAGGTCACCAATTGTGTTCATGTTGATTTTCATGATATGCCTGAAACCCTAAGAAACCTCTTATAGGAGGACAAATAACTAAGCAAAGGTTTGAGTTATAAATTTCATTAGAGAAAGGGTCAAATTAGATGAGATGCAGTTTGGTTTTGTGCCTGGGAAAAGTACAACAGATGCCCTCTTAGTGAGATAACTAAAGAGAGGTTCTTAGAGAAGAACAAGCCACTATACTTAGCTTTTGTTAACCTAGAGAAGGCCTTTGATAGAGTACCCCGATCTGTCATCTGGTGGCCCCTAAGGAAACTAGGTGTAGAGGAATGGCTTGTGAGGACAGTGCAAGCTATGTACAGGGGTGCTGTTAGTAAAGTGAGAGTAGGAATGAGTTTAGTGAGGAATTCCAGATACAAGTAGGAGTGCATCAGGGTTCGGTCATCAACCTGCTCTTGTTCATTATAGTCCTCCAAGCCATAACAGAGGAGTTTAAGACTGACTGGCCATGGGAACTTCTCTATGACAATCTGGTACTTATAGCAGAATCAGTAGAGCTAGAAAATAAATTCTGACTATGGAAACAGCAGTTGGAATCAAGAGGACTGAGAGTGAACCTAGCTAAGACTAAAGTGTTGATAAGTAGAAAAGAGGACAAAACTCTGATTCCATCAGGGAAATGGCCATGTTCGATATGTAGAAAAGGAGTTGGCATAAATTCTATAAAATGTACACAATGCAGTACGCAAGAGATATAGTAGCAAAAAATCCCAGAAGGAAGATGCAATAGAGGAAGACCACGGAAAACATGGGCGGAGGTGGTGAGAGCTGACCTCTTCAGATTGCTGAAGCTCACGGAGGAGATTACGAAGGGCTATGACGAATGGAGAGATGTTGTGCTGAATAGGACCTGTCCCACTCTTGCAAGCAAGGAAAAATGGACGTAAAATGATGATGATGATGATGATGATGATGATTCCAGCATTCTGTTCTCTCAGTTTGAATCCACTCAGGGTCAGCTTTGCCATTAATCATTCAGAATCGATAAATTAAGTACTTGTCCAAGATAGTGGATTGGTAGAATTGTTAAAGTGTTGGGACACAATACTTTGCAGTATCACTTTTTGCTCTTTGCAATCTGAGTTTGACTGAGATGTCACTGGCACCACACTGTACCAACTCATGTCTTACCATTCCCTTGGATAACCTCAGTGATGTGAAAAGGGAAGACTTACATCTGCCACCTGTTAGTCTTTCACACAACAACAAAAAAAAAAAAAGTAGGAATTTGGCACAGAAATGCAGTGGGCTAGATAAATAGTTCTCAATGAGTTTTGATTTTTGTCCTTCTTAAAATAGTGGTCTACTTGACAGTCTTCATACTCACCACGAGGTTCTTTTTGAGGCAATGTTTTATGACCAAGTGTCCTAGAAACCTTGCCAAACAAAGAGTTGGGAGGACCATTCAGTTGAGAACAATATCTTAACATCAGTATGAGTGGCTGGTTATGGACGGTTTGAAATGCTAAAGGGTTAAAGATGACAGCTTGCTTCTGAGAAACATTGCTGAAATCATAATGAGATAGGAAAGCTATTTTTATTTTGCACACTGTTAGAGTGGCTATTTTATATTAGTGAAACAAAATCAGTGTTATTCTGCTGGTGGCTGCTACTAAACATATACTGATGCTATCTATATAAAGAACAAGTTAACCTGCCAAATCTTTAAAAAAAAAAAAAGTTCTTCTGTTCCAATCTGGTAGTCATAGCATTCACTTTGATATTTCTATTATGCCTTTCTTCTCTTCCATTCCCACTTGCAACAGCACCCTATCTAAATACTCTTCTTATTTGGAGTGGTATATTCTTATAATCCGGCTTGTATAAAGTTTGGTGTTTTCATATAAAACAAAGTTAAATTTAGTGCTGCTTTGTTGAACCCAAGTTTACATAGCTTTGTTTTATCAGAATATTTTAAATGTAAGAAAGTAGACACTGGATGAGTTAATATTTTTCATAGACATGTTTCTACATCATTTTACCTTCCTCTGTGTATTTGTAATGCCTTCCCATCTATCTGAATCTGCAGTTTGTTTAAGGAAAAACAAAACCATGAACAGTAGAAATTGCAGTTTTTAGCCTAAAACCGTGTTTTTTTTTTTTTTTTTTTTTTTTTTTCCCCTTTGGTAACTAAATTATGTCTAGAAATTGACTTGAGAAAATGTCTGCTTTAATTCCTTTTTTTTCCCCCTTTGCAATTTGGACAGTAATATACATTCCACTTTATATATATATATGTATGTGTGTGTGTGTGTGTGTGTGTGTGTGTGTGTGTGTGTATTTACTGGCAGTGTTGGTTAGAACATTTACAATAACATTTCACTGTGGATCTGAACATAGTTTCTTTACATTAGGAATGATTGAGAATTGGCATTCTTAAAGTTTATTGATGTAGTTGTATTTCAAGTAACAAAGTGGAATATAAGGGTAAAAGGTGGCAGTTATCTCTTGATATAAGAGAAAAGAAGAGTTAAGAAGTCAGATTGATTCACTATAGTTAATAATTGTGAATCTGACATTAAATAGTTTGTATATTGACTATAAGGATTTTGTCTACTTTCATTCTCATATTTAATCTGAAGTAGAAAGGTCAGTGACCACAGCCTTCATGGCATGCTTTCTTAACTGGGAAACAACTACATATAATGACTTTCAACTATTTACTTAGACAAGCATACCTACCTGTATCTTCAGGTTTTATAGAGGTTGTGGCTTGTTGGATGCAATTAAAATTTAAACACATCAAAGACTTTGAAACTTATTAAATTCATAGAAAGTAAAGGTGTAAGACCTATTTGTTAGTGTTAGACTATCAATCAGCTTCTACATCTGCTGTACAGTTAACTCCTGAAATGGAGTGGTGTCTTTTCATAGGAAGCCAGATGAATCTCCATGGTTGTGAACTGTAACTTGTGCCCCCCCCCCCCTTCTGTTATACTATCAGGCCTCAAATAATGCCCCCACAACACCCCACCCCATCTCTGGCAAAATTTGATTTTAAGTCGGAATGTTCCTGTGACACTTGATTTTCCTTATACATAAAAGGGGGGGGGGGTATTACAAGAAATCTCACATTATAAAATGAATAGGATGGGTTGGGATCTCTATGTAAAATAAACGGCTAAATCTGGTTTTCAAAAAAAGTCGAGGGAAACAAACTAGAAAAATTACTGATTTTCCAAGCCCCCCTCCCCCCATTATTTGGAACCTGAGAGTGCCTCTTTCGTTTGGTTGTTTTTCATGTACAGAGGGAGAATGCTCCTGTTGTTTTTTTTTTGTTTTTTTTTATTGTTTTCCTACATTGATTCTTACTAATGTTATTAAGCTTGAGTAATTATTACCCCTCTTTTTATAATATAGATATGGCATCCTGGTTAAAAATAGGGAGCTGGTGAGAAGCTGTATTAAAATATTTTCCATTTGGGATTGGTGGTTTTTTTTTTTTTTTTTTTTTTTTTTTGGTCATTGATATGTAAGATCGTAATTTCTTTTCATTCATCCTTCTCATATAATTTATAGTTTTTCTCTCACCTTTTCTTCTCTTCCCCTCATTTCCCACATGGAGATTTTTAATGAAAGCAAAATATTGAAAACTTTATGGGGTCTTTCCTAGATTAATATGCCAGACAAAAAAAAAAGAAAAAAAGAAAAGAAAAAAAGAAATTCTCTTATCTCTTCCATTGTCGCGAAGAGATGAATATTAGGTTTTTCACTCAGTATGGTTTCTCCCTATTATTTTCTAACTGACTAGTTTAATTAACTTGGCTTCATATTTATAGTAAATGTTAAAAAAAAAAATAAAAAAAAAATGCTAACTTTGCTGTTTGTCTTATTTTTCAATATGTGTGTGGTTTTTTTAAAAATTCTAACCCAGTATGGCTTCGATAGCAGTGCTAAGTTTAGCACATGTTTCACATGTGTGGATGTTCTAACAAAATCCAACCTCAACTAGATTTATTCACCACTATGAATGTTGTAGTTTCTATACAGTTGATAAGCCAACTAACTATAATAACATAATGAAGTACTAGTGTCATAGTTTAAACCTAGGATCTTTCATTTGCATCTCAGTACTTTGACCATTCAGCTTCTACACCGTTTATCTAATAAGCTATTTATTATATTTATATATTTTGAACCAAGAAATCCTATGATTTCAATTGGTTAATTACCATGTTTTTCATTTTTTATTGATTTTATATATAGTTTTGAATTTACCATACATGAAGGGCTAGGTCATTTAATTTCAGCTAATGGGGGAAAATACCATTTCATCAACACCAAATAGTAACATTTTAAATGTATTATTTTGTTAAATATTAAAGATGCTTTTTGCAGGGGACTGGTTGTCCTTGCGAATTTTTATATTCTATGACCTGATTCTCATAACAGAATCTGTTCTGTTAAGCTGCAGAAAACATTCTCAACCTAGAAGAGTCCAAAGGTCAACTTGATAAATATTAAACTGTTAGTTGCAAAACATATCCAAGTTGCCATCTGGGAGATGGCTTTGATCTACATATAGTAAAGGTAAGAAGGTGATACTGTTTACTCAGTGCATACTATGTGCAGGGGCATCTGCTCAGTAGACTCACCCGAAGTAGTTGATAGTTTTGTGAATTAGGTGGCTTTAGTGAAAGCTTAGTTAGAGTAGAAGTTGGAAGAAATCTAAGGAGCTATTGCCTCTGTTGGCAACTGAAGAATATTTTCTCTATCTCTCTGAAGTGTGCTGTTACATGGTCATGAACTGCAGAAGTGTGGTGGAAAGACTAAAGAGAAATGAAGTAAGTTAACACTACATATTTAACAAAGCATGCTCTGTTAGACATTTAGTGTTAACTTGCACAAAATGGCAGAGCACAAGCCAGCAAGTGAACTGTGTATTAAAAGCATCTGTTTATGTGTGCAGAATATGTGATTGCACTGGAATGGACATGTGATGTGAATGAAAACTAGGTACTGCATGCTGTCAGGAGATAGTATTTACCACAAAAGAAAACTTAGAGGTGAAAAGTCAGATCTTAAGATATTGGTTTTCACAAGAGAGCAATGGATCAAGAGAAGTGTTGATATGTTATATGGTAGACTTGTTCAACTTGTGCTAGCATAGAAAAACTATCACGAAAAAGACATTTTTTATTAATATTATTTCAAAGCCATATTATTATTGCTATTGAAATTTGCTTCTTTTGATCTTATCAAACTATTATTCGTCCCTGACTTCAATAGAAAATATGTATTGTTATTTATTTGGAGAAATTTGGTAGATATTTGAACTTTGGTAATGCGTTAATACAAATTAGTAGATCTAGTAGGAATGTATATGAATATTTGTTTTATGTTTTATAGATACAAAATTTGCTTCACTGTTGCCCAACACATGGGATTTGATGGAGAATATTCTTCAGTGCTGTAAACATTTGTAGGTACTAAATTTTTGAGATGTGTTCATATTGTGAATTATTTCATTTGAAGAATATTAATGTATCTTTATTTTCACTTAATTTTATTTGTCTACCTTTGTAAGCTTCATTAGGTATATAATGTCACTTTAGTGTCTTTACCATATCAAATCTGAGGTGAACTTTGCCTTTCATCCTTTCAGGGTTGATAAATAAAGTATCGGTCAAGTGTAGTGGGTTTGCAGAACTGTTAAAGCTTTGGGAAAGATGGGATGTCCTGCAGTATTTGTTCCAACTCAGTGCATTCTGAGTTTGAATCCTCCCCCGTATAACTGGAAAAATTGTGACATGATAAGGCTGGGGCTCCTATCATTAAAATATCCGAGAGACCTCCTATAAGTTGCAGGAAACTGGCTAAACCCACATAGGTGTGAGCCATAAGAACAACCATATCTGATCAGTTTATATTATTGAACCTTTTTAAAGATATCTAGCTTTGATAAAAAGTGTGGGTATTGGAATTTTTTTTTCCACCACCACCTGTTTCTGCTGTGAAATATGATTACTTAGGATTTAGTGGAATTTATGGCAGATTTTCACTACAATGTTGAACACTCTCATCACCTTGCCATGAACCCACCCCTCAGCTCCAGACGACTATGCAAACCATCCTTATTTCAGGAATGGAAACCAATTCCTTCTTCCATAAAACTTTAAAATATCAGAGCTGTGGCTGTCAACATAGACACTATGCAAGGAAGATCAGGTGAGATTGTAGAAATGTTAGATCGAAAGAGAGTCGACTTGCATTGTGTACAAGAGACTAGGTGGAGAGGAGGATCAGCTAGATTTATCATTGGTAAAGAACATGCCACACATTTTTCTGTGTGGAAAATGATTATGGGTTGCATGGAGTAGGTATTCTGTTAGAAAAATAGGCAGATAATGTCATCATGACAATCATTGAATTCATGATGGACCTAGGTAGAACAGCTGTCACTATTATATCTGTATATGCACCGCAATTGAGACTTCTTCTTCGCCCACTTATTCCTGAGAGGGGTTGTGGGAGCGGTCCTCAAACACTCCCTCCAGCGAGTTCTGTCAGAAGCAGCCATCTCCAACTTATCTGGCTGGATCTCCAAGTGAGACCAGCCAAGTTCGTGGATGCAATCCAATCATCTTTGCTTACGGTTTGCTCCTGGATCTCCTGCTCGTTGATTTTGCCTGTAAAATCTGTCTAGCAATTCTTTTTTGAGACAGTCTAACCACATGCCCATAGTAATCGGAACTGTGATCTCTCAATTCAGAGAAGTAGTGGCTCTACATGGAATGACTATCTAATCTTTGAGCTACGCACTCTATTGAGTAACCCCATTTCGGCCGCTTGTATTCGCGATTGTATTCTTTCAGTCATTACTCTAGATTCAGGACCATAGGTAAGAGTTGACATGAACACAGAATTGAAGATAACATGTTTGGCTTTTACACCTACCTCCCTTCTTATTACATTAGGAAACTAGGGGTGGACAAGTAGCTTGTGCGAGTAGTACAAGCCAAGTACAGAGGCATAGTCAGCAAAGTTAAAATTAATAATGACTATAGTGTGGCGTTTAGCATGCAAGTTGGGGTCCACCAGGTGCCTGTCCTTGGCCCTCTACTGTTTATTATCATCTTCCAGGCTATAACAGAAGAGTTCAAAACCGGGTGCCCTTGGGAACTCCTGTATGCTGATGATCAAACTCCCATAGCTGAATCTATGGCAGAACTAGAGAAAAAGTTCCTGACCTGGAAGCATAACCTAGAATCAAAAGTTCTTAAAGTCAACTTTGCAAAGACCAAAGTTCTAGTAAGTAGTAAGGAAAAATGGACATTAAACGGTGATGATGATGACAGTAGTTATAATTTTAATTATTTCATGAATTATTTTTTTCTTAAATTGTCCTAATGCTTATTTTCTGCATATCTGTAAACTCTTATAAGTATACCCTACATAAAAATAATTAACCCGCAAGGAATACTTGGAGATATTCTTTCAAAGAAATTATACTCTCAACCCTTGTAATAACCCTAATATGCAAAAAGTGAAACAAGCTGCCTTATTTAAGATTAGATTGGAAGATCATTTCTTTTAAAAACTTAAAAATGAGGCAATCAAGAATGACTGAAGGGAGGAAAGGAACTATTTACCATTATAGAGAAAGTTTCCTTTCTATAATTGACTGAAATTTCTAGTGGAAACTGCAAAAAGTGTCGAGAGAACAGGATATATTGCTGAATTAACAGTTTAATCTGTAGAATTCTCACAGAATTTACCATCATTTGGGAATGTGACTGAAGGAATGGATATGATATATATATATATATATATATATGGGTGGACTGCCTGCATCTGCATGTGCCACACCAGTATCTACTTAATTATTAAAGGAAGTTATAAATTCTGGTCTGCATTATTATTAGTTTTCAGAATATAAAATCCCTTTTTAAACCAAACCACCTGAAACTGACCTTAAATCTACCATACTAAGCTGTTAGTTTTAAAGTGTATATATTTATCTAAAATCCTTCCATAATAATTTATATAAGAGCCTTTGAAATGTTAAAAAAAAAATCATGGGAGTTGTATTTATTGTTATATTTGTCTTGGATAGTACTTGTATTTTACCAAACCAACAGTTAATTCATTCAGTCTGGATGAACTATCTGATGGCTCAATGAAACTCTACTATTAGTTAATCAAGATACATACATCATCATCATCATTTTACGTTTGCTTTTCCTTGCTTGCAAGGGTGGGATGGGTTCTCTTTATCACAGCATCTCTCCTTCATCTCCTCCGGGAGCTTCTGAGATAACTCTCACCACCTCCGTCCATGTTTTTCGTGGTCTTCCTTCCACTGGGATACTTGGCACGTCTTCACCCAGAGGTCATCTTCCATGCACATCATATGAGCACAACATATATAACATAAATAGTTTTATATAACATTATGTTCATAAGATAACTAATTTATAGCGTTGTTAGTTTCAATCAATAATGGTTAGTACCTAGTATTGTTAGGTTGACTTTTTTTCTTCTTCTAATTTTTACAAAACTGAAACAGAACTATAATGTAGGCTGCTGAACAAAAAGTAAAATAAAACAAAAACTCTAGTTAAAATATGATACCTATATATAACTATCATTAAAATATATATGGTAGTTTGTGCTCTAAAATATGTTTGTGTTGTAAATATATCAAATGTTCAACACATGTGTGAGGGATATAATAAAAAACAAAAAAAACAACCCCATAAGAATAACTGATGGAGAAATATCAAAGGACTATATTAAATATTTGCAATTAAAATATGAACCAGTTTCATGCAATTTGAATGAATGAATCAGTCCAGCAAAGCTGGTTTCAAATGTGTAATATGTACTACACAGAGTAACAGTCTGAGCTGTGTACAGGTCATAGTTTCACTTTTAAAATATATTCTAGTTTAAAAAGAAAAAAAATAGTGATTGTATTGAATCTTTTGTCACACTACATTCTCATGAAAATTGTTCTGAAATTTTCATTTAGAATTCATAGAATACAAATGTAAGAGAAAATGAACAAATGTTGAAAAATGTGTTTCCTTCAACAGTGTTGTTATTCTGTTCTCTCTGGATGTGTGTGTTGTGTGTAACATTACTTTATGAATCTTTAGTAACACCTTATTTCTGTTGATTCTGGTTCCATGAGTATTTCTAAGTTTGTCCTGTTACATTTCACTATAACAAGCATTATAAAGCAGGAATTAGTCGTGTGGGCCTCCATGGCAAGCTTCTCCATTTTGTCCTGCCGTCTGCATTCCCCTTCACCAATGCTCTGGCTTTCATTCCTCTTCCATCATTTTTAGTTGTCTTTTTTTATCTTCCTTTTCCTCTGCTTCCTTCCACATTCATTTCCATCATTCCTCCCATCCAGCCACATTCATCCCTTCTTAACACATCATTTTCCATTTCTCTTCACAACATCAGTGACTCTATTCCCATCACTCCTCTCACCCAGTGACTTTCATTCTTTTTCAACACATGACTCAAACCTCTCATTCTATTTCTCTTCACAACATTCATCACTGGCGCTAGCCCCAACATCTTCTGTAATTAATTGTTTGTGTTTGTTTTCCTCCTCTCAGAACAATACTCCACTTATCCACCAAACCATTATCATTTCCATTCATTTCACTGTTAAGAACATTTTTAGTCAAACATTTTAATTCTGTGCATGTAATTCTTACATATTCTTACATGTGTGTGTAATTCTTACATATTTTCTTCACAAGACTGCTTCAGATATTATTTTTTGTCTATCACAGCAAATAAAATTTGTATCTGTGTTGGTAGATTCAGTCATGATAAATGGAATATGCTCAGAAGTTCACCTCTTTGTATTGTCAGTAGGGGCTTTTTTTGATCATTTGTATTATTGCTATTGATTTCATTTAGCTACCATTGCTGCCAAACTGTCCACATAACTGAATATCTCTTTTCAATTCCAAATAGCATCTCATTGAATGTGTATGTGTGCGTGTTGTTACATTGTGAAGAACGATGGTGAATGTTATAAATTCAAAGATTTTGGCAGTGAAAGTGTTAACATTATTCTTGTGTAGACATGCTAGTGCTTGCAGTTTGTTCATGCTATGTCATGCAGCAATGAAGAATGTTGTGTTATTGCATAATAGTTGCAGTTTTAAGAGTGCACATTTTAGTGACATTGTCAGTTTGTTCAAAGTCAAAATTTATCTTGATAAATAAGCTTATTTTTTTCATTGAAAACAATTTTCTATTTTTCTTATTGTTACACAAACTCACACACATGTAAAGTATTCTATTCAGATGTGTTTTTTTCTTCTTTTAATTAATTTTCTTGTTCGTAGAAATGAAAATTAAATTTCCATTAGGTTATGTTATTATCGTGTAATTCTTGTTTAACAAGCTTTTTAATATTTCAGTTCATTACTCTCTCTCTAGCCATATCTGGTATGTTTAGAATTCATTCAAATCTAATTTAAAATGCATTTCTCTATTTATTATCTCCTCTGCATTAACCTCCACTCTTGTTTGTTCAATTTATTCCATACACAAAGGAATCTTGGGAAATTTCCATACTATCTGGCAATACCAAACCCCTGGTTTTACGGTACAAAACTGTTTATTTTAAGGTGTTTATATTTAGTTTAAAACCTTCCATCATGATGAATAATGAGAAAGTTAATTATAATTACTAAATCCCTCCAATTTCTCGATTATTTTCAAAATGATGTGAAAATCATAGGCATTGTCTTTCATTAGAGATATGGTTAACAAAAAGAGTTAAGTTTCTTTTTTGTTAAATTATATTCCAGTGTATATGACATTTTATTCCTAGTGTTTATTCAGTAAATGACCGAAAGAAAACTCTAGAAGTTAATTTCTGAAATAATTTTTATTCATAACTAACTGCTATGTACAGTAGGGTTTTTGCAATTCTTTTGTTTGGTAATTGCTTCTTGGCTTCTCCCATTGCTATCTCCTGCTGTCTGTCTCTTCACCTTCTCTATTGCATAATCGTTTCTTTTTAGTATTTTTATATTTAGTTTTTTGTTTGCTTTTATTTTTGCACCTTATTTTTTTTTTATCATTTCTTTTCCTAGATGCAGGCATGGCTATGTGGTTAAGGAGTTGACTTTGCAACCACATCGTTAGGGGTTGAGTCCCACTGCGTGGCACCTTGGGCAAGTGTCTTCTACTATACACTCAGGTTGACCAATGCCTTATGAGTAAAATTTGGTAGACAAAAGAACACCCAGGCTACTCTATAAGGTGGTTGTGCTGGTGAAAGGACAAAAGCACCTAATCCACCCTGTAAAGTGGTCTTGTTGGTGTCATGTCAAAAGGTACTCAGTCCACACTGTAAGGTGGTTGTGCTGGTGAGAGGATGAAAAAGTACCCAGCCTAACCTTTCCGTTAGTCATTTTGGTGCAACGATAAAAAGCACTCAGTCGACACTAAATGTGGTTGGCATTAGGAAGGGCATCCAACCATAGAAACCAAGGCAGAAACAGTTTTGTATGATTAACCCTTTAGTGTTCAAACCGCCCGAAACTGGCCAAAAATAATTCCCCTTCATCTGTTCAAACCGCTCGAAACCGGCTGATAACACCCACACTAAAATATCGTTCTAGAAATAAACAAACCATCATTAAAATCTCGCCAATTCGAGATTACTGCGAGATTTGGTCCTTACCACAAAAATTAACACTTAAATAGTGAAACAACTTAAAACAACATGTGTTTTTTTTTTGTTGAAAGTAGAACAGATTTTTTGTGTATCAACATGGCTTGTGAAAGTAGCGATACCGACTTTGAAAGTTTTACACACGACGACATTCAGAATGAACAAGAATCAAAAGATAATATTAGTGATTTATCTTCAAATGAATCAGATGTTTACATTTCTGAAATTTCATCCGACGATGATTGTTGTTTTGAAAGTGAAAACGAAATAGATCTCCAGGACGCCATTGAAAATATTACAGCAACGAGGTTGAAAAATACCACACCAATATATGTTCCCGATTTTATTCAAAATACTGGTCCACAACACACATTAGCTCCCGATGCTAAAGCACTGGATTATTCCTTTTTGTTTTTACCACAAACTTTCTTCAAAGTTGTGGCAGAAGAGATTAATCGATATGCCCAACAACAGATTTCAAATCGAGGAAAACCCGATCTGTTTGGCGACTGACAGATGCTGCGGAAATGCAAGCATTTTTTACCATAAATATGATGTTCAGTATAAAACAATTTCCAAGACTGTGGAAATTACTAGAGCACTGATATAAGGTTTAGTGATCTTTATATATCAAGTATTATGCCGAAAACAACGTATTTAAAATTAAACCAACGCCTGGTTGATACTTCAAATGCCCATAAAAGTCAAATTTGACCAAAAAAATCAGGTAAAATTATATAATTGTAAATTATTGATATTTAAACATCTGACAAAATTTCAAGCCTGCACATAGAAAATTAAGAAAATTACAAACAAATAAAATTGATAACCCTCTTGAGTATGATTAACTCAAAATAATTGTTTCTACTTTAGGCACAAGGCCAGCAATACCCAGTTCATTACTGGTACTTTATTTTATCGACCCCGTAAGGATGAAAGGCAAAGTCAACCTCGGCGGGATTTGAACTCAGATCGTAAAGGGACGTAACTATGCTGGAAAGCATGGCGTCCGACCCTCTACCGATACCGCCAATCCACCGCATTAACTCAAAATAATTGTTTCTACTTTAGGCACAAGGCCAGCAATTACCCAGTGCATTACTGGTACTTTATTTTATCGAACCCGTAAGGATGAAAGGCAAAGTCAACCTCGGCGGGATTTGAACTCAGATCGTAAAGGGACGTAACTATGCTGGAAAGCATGGCGTCCGACCCTCTACCCATACTGCCAATCCACCGCCATTAACTCAAAATAATGCGAACAGATAAGCATGACATTTGAAAATTAATGCGAATGTTAAAGGGTTAAAGCACGGTCACCTGATCTGACTTGTCTCACAATGGGACAATCCATCTAACTCCTGCTAGCATGGGAAATGGACACCAAACGAGGATCTCTGTCTCTCTCTCTCTCTCTCTCCTCTCTCTCTCTCTCTCTCTCTCTCTCTCTCTCTCTCTCTCTCTCTCTCTCTATCTATCTCTCTCTCTCTCTATCTATCTCTCTCTCTCTCTCTCTCTCTCTCTCTCTCTCTCTCTCTCTCTCTCTCTCTCTCTCTCTCTCTCTCTCTCTCTCTCTCTCTCATTTATTTCCTTGTATGTGTTCAAGTTTGTCTTGGTTCAACAATTAAAAATCAATAAAATAAATACCAGAGGTGAAAAACATACACTGGGGTCGATATGATTAACTAAATCTCTTAAAGGTGGTTCCACAGCATGATCACAGTCTCACTGAAAAAGTAAAAGAATACTATGATTCTGCTTTTAGTTCTGTTGGCTATTAAATTTATTTATCATTAATACAATAATCCGTCATTAGAAGTACCTACATCACATGTAAGGTTAACTGCTGTTTCACATCCAGCTGGTATAGGAGACTTTTCTGAAGTGCCATATTTCTCCATTGCTGTCATTAGTATTACTGAGTAGATAGATACTGACACTCAGAGCCATTTATATTATGAATAATTAATAATCACTAACTGAATAGCTGAGTTTTGTTATATAGTACAATGTTTATCAGCAGGCTATTTCTCTCTTACTCTCTCTCCACACACACAAGGTATCCCCAAAAAATGTTTACTCACTTCAACAGCATTGTAATCAAAGTGTGTATAGATTTTTAGGGACACCCCGTGTGTGTGTATGCTAGCAGAATGGCCCGGCGTTGCTCGGGCTTCTAAACATAGATTGGCATGTTTATCCCTCCTTTCTGAAACAGTACAGAGAAGTACGGAATACCTCAGCCTGGGGATGGTGTCTACATTTTGTGCTTAGGCAAATAATTTTCCATTAAGATTTTTCAAAAGCATGTAATTGTGTTGTTGTTTCTGCTGCTGTTGGTGTGATAACAGCTGTTGGTCGTACTACTAACACAGTCTCGTCCTTCTTCTGCCTCGTCTACCTAAACAATGATTGTAGCACCTCCTTGTACACAATGTTCCTTGTTCTTCCGTGTCGGGCATATGCAAAAAGAGATTTGTCTTGCTTCCCACTCTTGAGCAGCCAACGTATAGTTGCCCTTGTGAAAAACATGACTCTTCCAAAAGAAGACCAGCAACAGCCAGGGTCTGACCCTGGGATTTGTTGATAGACATTGCAAAGCTGACACGGTTCGGCGAATGGTTCGTTGGTTGTCTGTTCAAGTGCTCTTCAGGTGGCAGTACGTTCAGCATCTTGCGACCGTCAAATAGCAGATTCCACTGACGATTCGTTTGCCCGTCTTGTTCCTTTTCTTGCCGCTTTTGCAGTATTTCGGCCAATGGAGTATATCTTCCTTTGAGGCATGACCTAAAAGCAGGACGAAGTACAGTAAGACTAACTAGTAGAGTAAGGAGTAAACTCACCAGTGATACATGTGATTTCCGAATCGTTGACTATGTAATTGCTGGCCTTGTGCCAAAAGGGACTTTTTGGGTGGCATATCGGCAATGACGATGAGCCGTCTGTGCTTTTGTGAAATAAATACATTTGTTTATATTTTGTTTTTGTGTATGCAAAAATATCTGTACACGAATATATAATTATATATATATATACCCCCTGACCCCAAGCACACGAACACACACACCCTCTTACACCACCCACTCTACACACCCTACCACCACTGACCCCCACTCACACCCGCATTCAACCCTTTCTCCACCTCCAGTATACTAACACCCCACTAACACCCCCTTCACCACACACACACACACACACACCAGTACACTCCACACCCTTCTCTCCCCGCACCACCCACACCCTTTCTCAAACACTCAGACATCCCACTAACACCTCTACTAATACACCCCCCTCACTCCAACTTTCACATCTACCCATCCTCTCCCCTGTCCACCGCACCTCCGCACACACTGACACACTTACTTTCTTCACTTACCATTCTACCCTACTGCTGCTATGCCTCTCTGACCACCTCCCCGCACACACAGACACACAACCCTCCTCCTGCCTTGACCTTCTGACCACTTCCTGTTGCGCGCGCACCCCACATCTCCCCTCTTCCGACCAATCTCTTCCCTCCTCCTGCCTTGACCTTCTGACCACTTCCTGTTGCGCGCGCACCCCACATCTCCCCTCTTCCGACCAATCTCTTCCCTCCTCCTGCCTTGACCTTCTGACCACTTCCTGTTGCGCGCGCACCCCACATCTCCCCTCTTCCGACCAATCTCTTCCCTCCTCCTGCCTTGACCTTCTGACCACTTCCTGTTGCGCGCGCACCCCACATCTCCCCTCTTTCGACCAATCTCTTCACGGATTACACATATGTGAACCTTGATCTCGAGAATCTACCGCATCCCAAGGATTTTACTCAGCATTCCACCACATCTTTTTACGGAATTACCTTTACGACTCACCCCCAGACATACACCCCAAAAAAATTTTTTTCCCACACGCCACCTACATCCACAACACGCATAAACACTACACACACGTGCGTACCACCACATATTTACACATTCAGCCTCCGGAATCCTCTCCCCCCCCCCACCCCTCTATCCACACACGCGCACACACTCCGACCTACACCCCACCCCACACACACCTCTTCCTGAACATGCAACTCCGTTCTCCCCCCAACCCTTGCTTTCACATACACACACCACCTTCAGTCCTCCCCGCTCAGACACCCCGTCTCTTTCTCCCCACTCCACCCGCCACCACCCCTACACGCCCCACATCCTTCCACCACCTGTTTTACCCCATTTTAATTTTATTTTGATCATGCCTTTATTTTTAATTTCATTTGCACCGTTTCCTCTCACCCCCTTTTTGCTATATGTCTCTCCACCACTCCCCTACACACCCTTTGAACTCTCTTCCCACACACTTTTCACCTGAAGAAGGGCTTATGCCCGAAACGTCGTTCCCCACCACCACCCCACTCTCAAGAACGTGAAATTAATAAACCTTTGTTCGTACTGCCTCTCTGTTTTGTTCCCGTTCAATTTTTCACTATATATATATATATATAAAAAAAAATAAAAATAACAGATTAAAGTTTAAGCAAAGAATTGCTGCTTTCACCCTTAACGGGATCTTCTGAAACTAAAAAAATCAATCTGTGAACGCAGAAGTAAATATTTTGAAAAACGTTGCAACTGAAGGAAAACAGGAAGACAATACTTTGGTATGTGAAGACGTTCCCTGGCAATGGACGGAAAATAGCGAAGATAATACATCAGCAATGAGAACAATGTTGAAACAGAGTTAAATATGAAAGATATTTACTGTAGAATTACTATTATATCAGAAAACATTAAATTATACGGAGTGAATATAAATATATTGATGTCTAAATTGTTAAAGAGATAGGCATATAACATAAACACATACATTTAACTGTGTATGTATACTTCAACTAGTACTTAATCTCACCTTAAATTCATAATAATGTAATAATCTGTCATTAGTCTCCCACATTTATATATACAGATGGCATATTATACAGATACATTATTAACGCAATATATTGATTTATTTAATACAGTATATTATCTTATCTAATCTCCTTTAGGTTTGACCTTAATATTTCACTATTTCAATATAATTACTATTGATATTTCATTTTATTAATTTTCTTAAATATCTCTCACACATATATCTCATTGCCATGTATAAGATAAATATTCATTAGATAAGTATATATGATAAATACATATTAATTCAACCGTATATACTTTGCAATAGTATTTAGATATCGCAAAATAAAAAATATAATTTGTAACTTTAACACTGTATAATCCTTTGAATTACTTCTCTTACTTTAATATTTTTAAGGTGATATTTATTTCTTAATCCTATTCATCATCATCATCATCATATTTATATCCATTTCCCCATGCTGGTATAGTTGGGTGATACTTTTTGAGGCTGTATTCCACAGCCAGTTGCCCTTCATGATACCAGCAGTTTTTTTTTTGTTTTCTAAAGCAAGGTACTGCTGATCTTTCCATGCCAAACAGCTGAGTTGTGGCAGTGAAATATAAAACAAATGTCACCGATATTGATGTCAAATGTGACATGAAGACACACACACAGTGTCCGTCTACTAATTTCCCTCACATCTGCATTGGTTAGCTAGAGGCTATAAGCACCCAAGGTGCCATGTAATGGTATAGAGCTTAAAACCTTGTGAAATAAACTTCTTAACCACCTAAGTTATAACATGCCTAAGTTACTGAATACTCCCAAATTTTTAATTATTTTAAAAATTAATTTTAAAAAATCATAGGCAATGGATTTCCTTTAAAATATGGTCACAAAAAGGTTAGGGGTAGATAATAATTTGCATGTTAATTCTTTTGATATCAACCCACCCGAAACCAGCTATGCTTCTATGAAACTAAACCACCTTTTTAAAGAATTTCTATTTCCATTAAAATCCTTTCACATAATTTTATGTAAGAACATACCATTTTAACAAGGGAAAAAAAAAAATCATAATTTTAGTAAATCTCTCCAAATTCTTCATTGATTAAACAATAGTGTATTTCATTAGAAATATAGTAACAAGAACATAAAATGTAATAACAAAAGGGTTAAGTTTATATTTCTTTTAGGTAGGTACGCATTACAAGGGGAGTGCAGAGATTATAATGCTTACTTACCAAGAAGAAACACAAACTCCTTTTCCCAGGACAGGAATCTAACTTAATTTATGCCAGTTGTTCAACTCTACCTCACACTCACTCACCAAGGTATTATTTTGATTGTGGAATGTAAGAGAATGAGAGAAGCAGCAGCTGAGCAACAAAAACATACACTACCGAAGAGTAAACATTTGTCTGCATTAATTATTGAGCATCAGAGCTAGCTCATTCTTGCCTTGTCTGTCTCCAAAAAAGGGCACTGTGGTGATACTGAGGGAGCTGAATCAGAGGTAAACACACTTTCTTTGCCTTGTAATGTTGTCATGGGCATGTAGGTCAACATGGATTCTGCTATAGAGCATAAACCATTATTATTATATGAATGGCTGGCTTGCGCTAGCACTCACTTATCTTTTGTGCAGCCTGTTAAAATACAAATTAATGTTGGAAAGAGGGAGGGAGGAGGTCACACAAGTGTCCTCTTCATCTCTTTCATATACACAAATGTTGTTTGGTAGGTTTTGTTATTGTTTACCCCCTTCCTCCTCCTCCTTTCTGTTGTCTGTCTCACAGCTGAGAGGTTGGTATTGTCATTCAATACACACCCATCCTCTATCTATCTCTCACACACACACTAATGCATTTACTTTTATACATTCATAAGTATCAACTGTCAATATTTGCTGCACAGATATTTTCTGCTGCATTTTCTTTCAATTGTTATTTTTTCACTACTAATGTAAAAAAATCTTTCAATTATAATGTTTTTTTTATTTATTTAAGGTACTATATATTTAAAATTTATTAACTTGGATTTTTTAGTGTATTTGCTTTTCTTTCTTATATCTATCTATCTATCTATCTCATGGAAATTTTAAAACACCTAAAAACAATTCATATATATTTGTGACATGATTACACACACAGACATACACATATTATTATTGTAGCTGTTAAGCTATTCCAGTGAATTAAACACCAGGAGTTTTGTGCTTAGGTGCTTTCTGGCCGTTGAGTCACCAGTATAACTTCACATCTATAATAATAATTTCAACCCCCCCATTGTTTATAGTATTTAGTTTCCGCCCAGTACTTTTTGATTTTATATCTTCAGAGCCACCTTTGCCTTCAATGACCTGGCAGTTGATAGAATTTTAGTAATATAATGAGATCAATTCAATTCACTATTCCCACACTTTAAGGGAGTGGGGATGTCATCTTGATTTCAGTTAAAAGAAATTGTGTGTGTGTGCTTTATATATATATATATATATATATATATATATATATATATATATAGAGAGAGAGAGAGAGAGAGAGAGAGAGAGAGAGAGAGAGAGAGAGAGAGAGAGAGAGAGAGAGAGAGAGAGAGAGCAATTTGCATTTAAGGTAGATCCCCTTTTTTTCTCGTTGCAACTTTTGTAAATATGGTCTGGACGGCACAGGCTTCCTTTCCCAGCTTGAGCCAGCAGGGCTGGACCAAAGGGACGGCAAAAGGCCAGACAGCACCACAAACTTCCTGTTCTGCTGGGGGTAAGTACACATCTGGGATGCCGCATGCAGTGACACCTACTCAAGTGGCAACTTGGTGTGTTTGGCTATGAGCCTTGCGAGATGGAGTGGCTGTCCCAAGCACGCCTCCCTCGCTGTCCTCCGGGGCAATTGGTCGTTCCAGACTTTGCCAAGAGAATGTGAATGGACTAGCTGATTAATTAAATTGATATATCTCTCTCTCTCTCTCTCTCTCTCTCTCTCTCTCTCTCTCTCTCTCTCTCTCTCTCTCTCTCTCTCTCTATATATATATATATAGTAATAATAATAAATTTGAAGACTAAAATCCAAAGAGGGCTTGATAAGGGTAATTATATATCAAATATATAAGAACCGTAGAGCAAATATTTATGTTATTTTAATAAATATATATATATATATAAGCGAGATAAAAAGAGATTAACACAGATAAGCGATGCAGTAGGATTTATTTCTAGCATTTACTCTATTGCCTAATAGTTAATTGCAATTATCTCAAGATTTTTCTTCTTAAATAAAATATATTCACCACAATCTAAATCCTGCTGTTTTATGTGCACATGTAAGAAGAATATGGGTGTAGGGGGATGTAGATCTTGCACACACAACATGCATTTACTTATGCTTATTCTAATCAGAAAGTTCTAAATGAAGAGCATGCAAAAGAATCTGAATATTTATGAACAACCGATATTATTTCCACATTTTCTCTGCCTGGAACTATAGGCATGTGTTTTCCATATGAGTACGCACACACACACTTGTATTACACATATGCACACTTCCAAATAAGTTGAATACCCACTATAGAATTATTAAACTTTCGGTGTAATTCAGAAGTGTTAGAGACAATAATAATGCCTACCTTTTCTATTATTTTGAATTCCTTTCCTTACTGAATGGTTGCTGTAAAGTATGATCAACTCTAGAGATTATACTATCTACATCTAACCCAAAGACTCCATAGCTAAGTTTTCTGCTTATGATTTCAATTGGTATCTCATCTTGTTGATTAGAAGTTTTCTCTCTGTGTTGATGGTCTCTCTCTTTGACTTCTACTCTATCAACTCATTTTTTTTTTTTAAAGGTTGCACTTATGTCTTTCACATTTTTTTCAGTACATAAATAATCCCCTTGTTGTTACCAATAACCATACACTTGTGTATAGATGATGCCTACCTGTACTCCTCCTTAAAAATTTGCACACAAGAATCAATTATATGCAACCAAAGCACCTTCCAGATATGCAATAACTTCTAGGAACTGGTAACCTAAAAGCATTATACAATGAGAACAAACTAGTTTTATCCAACATCAATGCCTTCCAATGTCTAATGACTTTTTATGGTGACCATATATAACACAACCAATGGCAAATTGTTTCTTTAGGACTAGAAGATACTTAAAAATACTAATTTCAATTAATGAAGAATTTTGAGGATTTACTAAAATTATTAAATATATTCATTGATAAGATAGTAATTTAATATATAAAATTATGTTGGAAGATTTTAAATTTAAATGGGAACCTTTTAACATGAGTGATTTTGTTTCATTGAACTACATAAAATTATTGTTGTTGTTATTTTATGTAAAATAAATACAAGTCAAGTACTGACGTCAATATAATTGACTGTTTCCTCCATACAAAATGTCTGGCCTTTTGCCTTT
Source organism: Eledone cirrhosa (assembly GCA_964016885.1). NCBI lineage: Eukaryota > Metazoa > Mollusca > Cephalopoda > Octopoda > Eledonidae > Eledone > Eledone cirrhosa. The sequence continues at coordinate 319,573,820 of OZ024742.1, forward strand.
GTAAGAAATATTCATTATATTAAAAAAAAAAAATCTGAACATCAGTGATGTTAAAGCACTAAATCTTATAAGCACTATTTCATCTTATTTGATAATACTGTACCCTACAACTAAAAACAAAAAATGTCTAATATTAAGATATGATCATTGTTGTTAAACTAGAGATGACTATGATGAGGGAGCTGGTGGAGCACCAGTCTAAGTACATTAGAGTATTTAGTTTCATTTTGTCATTCTTGGATCTGTATTCAAATCTTGTTGGAAGAGCCACCTGTGTGTGTGTGTCAGAGAGAGGACAGATTGATGAAATAAATAATTGTTTCTACTTTTGGCACAAGGCCAGAAATTATCCCAGTGTATTACTGGTACTTTATTTTATTGACCTCGTAAGGATGAAAGGCAAAGTTAACCTCGACGGGATTTGAACTCAGACCGTAAAGGGACGTAACTATGCTAGAAAGCATGTCGTCCAACCCTCTACCGATACTGCCAATTCACCATCCTATGATGAAATAAATAATGTGCTGAGGTTGGGACAATTGACTGAATGTTTTCTTTTCAAAAATTTATATATCTTATTAATAAGGAACTACTACTTCTGCTGCTACTACTATTACAATAGCCTCTACTACTACTACTACTACTACTACAGATTGCAAGAGTTAATAATTTTGCTGCATTTGTGTGTATCTGTTACTTTGTTGGAATGGGGAACATAAAACAAAAGGTTAATAATAAGAACTTTTGGTTTATAATGTTTAGAATTTATTTATATCAGTAAGAGAGCACACATTCCCACATTGGCATTTTATCTGTTCTTGCCTTTTGAGAAAATTTGAACTAAAATTAAGGGCAAAAGAAAATAGAAAAAAGAATGGGTTATATTATACATGAGTACACCTTTTCAGAAATGTTTACTGAACTCGAAAACATCCATTTCAAACGGCAAGGTTGCAAATATGTGTTGATAACAACATCCTGTTGTTTTATATTCTGTAATGTCATGTGAAACTGAATATTGTAGTGAAATATATGTTTGCGATTGAATTTTGATGAATAACGACACAAGTTTACAAAAAAATTTACACCAACATGGCTATACTCAGAGGTTGTATTATATTTATTCCATCTTTTTCCCTTATACACAAATATGTACATTCCTGCTATTTCAAGCTTAAACTAATATACTCCTTTCATATACTGTACCGTTTGTGTTATTTCTGTTTGCCTTTTACACACAGACACACTCACACATGCATAACTACGCATGCACACACACACACACAAAGCGTAAGGCTGGATTCGAAATACTCTTTTAAAGTGGCAAAATCATAATACGTATTTTCTATGAATCTATTCTCTGTTTATGTTTGCTGTAATCCTGTAATTGGTTACCTACACTTTGCAATTTACACCTGATGATGTAGCCAGGCCATAGAAATACATATTGTGATTTTGTTACATTAAAAGAATATTTGGAGTCCAGCCTTATGTTTCCTTTTAGATATTTTACTCTGTTCTTACACCAACCAGGAAATACCATATCTACAATGGATAATTTGCATAACATTATGTACTTCAGCATATTACATCATGATTTGCTAACCGGGATGACCAGATCTACGTATATGTTAAGCCATCTTACATAAATGGTGTTAGGAAGGGCACCCAATTGTAAAATACCCAGCCAAATTTAGTCCTTGCCAGAGTAAGTTGCGGTACATGGCCAACCCTGGCCAGACTTGACTCTTGGTGTGGACATCCTGTCTAACTCATGCAAGCGTGGAAAAAAATTGACGTTAAAACAGTGATTTTTATGTATGTATATATATATATATATATATATAATCAAAATTCTAAACTTGTTTAGTGCTTTCAGGTATGCTATATATCATTACACAGTTAGTTAAAAATATAATTTTACAATTAACATGTGCAAATAAAGAGAAAAGAAAAGGAAGATTATAGTATAACATCATTGGAAGCAGCAAAAAAAAAAAAAAAAAAAGAAAAGTATAAATATTACAAAATACACTAAAACTAATTCCTGTATGGCAAAACTGGAGGTTCCGTAGTGTTTCCAGATGTAGTTCTATAACCATTTTTGTATCATAGAACCAAGGATGGTTTTAGGCAGTTTGGTATCAAAAGGGATAGTGGCCAAGTTCTCCTCCCAGATCACACTCTTCTATCTGTAAGAACATATTTGATAATGTAATCTTGTATGTACTAAAAAAAAATAGTGTATTCATGGTTAAAATGTCTTTGAATATAATGTCCTTTCAACTTGGAATTAACCTTTTAGCATTTACATTATTCTATATTTACTATTGCATATTGATGGTAAAGTCTATGAGATTTTGATGATGCTATTGTTTATTTTAAGAACGATATCTTAACATCAATGTGAGCTGCTGGTTATGGCCTGTTACAAAAAGAGGAAAGAATTCTGGCTGGATACAGCTGGTTTAAATGCTTAAGGGTTAAACAACTACAACTCCCTTTCTTGTAAAAGTTTGACTCTAAAAATATATGTTACGGAAATAGATATTGTAAACGATCTAACCTAGCTGCCTACCCACTGCAAAAATACCTTTGATGTTATTGATGATGATCCATGCCTTGCCTTACATAAAACATGAAAGAGAAACATTCCTTGTATCTTGCTTCCCTAAGCCCACATCAGCACTACAGAGAAATATAGGGTTTAATGCTTCCAACTGCATTAGTAATTAGTATATTTTTTCTTCTTTAGTTACTATGTAATGAACCAAGGTCTCTCTCTCTCTCTCTCTCTCTCCTCACACACATATATGAGGCTTGTCCTAAAAGTAAGGATACTGATGTTTTATTTAAATGTATATTAGACGTACATGAATTTACAAGTTATCTCTTTCAAAATACGATGGTTCCAACGTTTTTTTCTTTTTCTTCCATTAATTGTAGCAATACTGAAAGTCATTTTCTATGAGTGTCTTTATCTTGCCGGTTACAATTTTTTGTATGTTTTCCACTGTCCCAAAATGATGACCTTTTAACTTCAATTTCAACTTAGGGAAGAGGTAGAAATTGCACGACACTAGATCTGGGCTGAAGGGAGTATGTGGAAGAGTGGGAATGTTTTTCTTCACCAGAAATTTTCTAATTGAAAGTGTTGTGTGAGCAAGTGTGTTAACGTGGTGCAGTACTCAATTTCCTGCAATGTCTTTTTGGACTAGCTGAACCTGTTTTCAAAATTGTTTTAAGACATCTTTGTAGAAGGTGCGATTAACTGTTTGCCCAGGGGGTAAAATTTCTTTGTGAACACACGGCTGTCAAAAAAATAATGATAATCATTGTTTTCACCTTGAATCTGTTCATGTGTGCTTTCTTTGGTCATCACCTATGATTCATCTTTATCCAAGAAATTTGGCTCAATTTCTAGCAAATCCTGATAAATTTCCAATCAGTTCGCTTTTAGCTCCACAGACAAGTTTTTGAACATAAGTTTTACACAAATTTTTCACATGTGCAAATGGTCTGTTAAAATTCTATGAACAGCATTTTTATTCAAGCCTGTTCGACAATCATCCTTAACTTTATATATATATAAAGGTAAAATGCAGATTAACACAGATAAGCGATACACCTCTGTATGCTGAAATAAGCCTCGTTATAGGATATTCTACCCTGTACTTGGAAAACCCAAAACGATATATACTCATGCTAGCATGGAAGATGAACGTTAAACGATGATGATGATATATATATAAAATAGTGCTAGTGCCTCAATAAATGCTCCTATTATGCTCTGTAAAGTGAACAAGACGTGTTTCCTTCAGCCTGTCTTGTCTCGAACTATAACTCATCCACCTTATGGCACCTTATAATGATGGTGATGAGGATATATATATTTATTGTGAGTTCATTCTGTAAGAAATTGTTTAATTATAGAGAATGGCCTGTCCATTCAAAATGACTTGGGAATTCATTGATAAATTTCCTACCGAAAGACTTTGAACTTTGTATTTAATAGTAAAATATTCCACTTTGATCTTCGCCAAAAGGCAAATAATTAATAAATGTGATTGTGTACGTTGCTTGCTAAAAATGGTGGGTCACAACGCTTTATATAAGTACTTAGACACTTCTGCTGGCAAAAATGACAGCTTTTAAACTTATATATAACATGTTTTTGATTGGTTCACTGAAAGGTTGGCACACCGATCTAAAATGAGGAGGCATCAGTTTAATTGTTGTTTACTTTAAGTATGGAAAGATATTGAAGTGATAGCTGAGATGTAAATAATTTCATTATTGAATACTTTTGTTCTGTCAATGCAAACATATATTTTGATAGTGATGAGTATCTTTGAAAAGCAGGTTCGTTTTTAAGTTTATGTGATGTCAATAATTTGGTCAAGCTGTTGTGTTTTGTTTGTTTTATCTGGTTTGTATAATATCATTTTCTTTATAACCAAAAAACTACATTTTATTCTTAATTTTCTTAAGAACTAATTTGAAATAATTTTAATATTGATAGCGTGATCTTAATTTCTTTTCTCTTTTCTTTTTCCTTTCAAGGATGAGGTCGTTGTTGAGAGCACAGAGTCGTCATCGCCGGTGGTACAGCAGTCAGTGCCGGCATCATCATCATCTACATCATCATCTACATCGTCATCATCATTATCATCATCATCATCATCATCATTATCACCTCCAACACCACCACCACCACCACAACAACAGCAGACAAACCCTACAGTTGATTGTAGGGAACTGCATGTGGATGAGGTAGCATTGCTGTCTTCTGGTGCTGCCATCATTAAAGATGGTGAGACTCCAGAAATGGCACTGCTGAAGGCAGCTATTGGGAAGGACAAGAAGAAAGACAAAGGTGATTATTATTATTATTATTATTATCATTAATAAAGAAATCATCATTATTATTATTATTATTATTATTATTATTATTATTATTATTCTTTGAGTCTCAGTAATTGATGTTCTTTAACTGGAAAGTTTGTTCAAATGAATATCAAGCCGCTACCTGCAGCCTCAGATATTCAGGATGTATCAAAGGGTTCTTGCTGTTCCCAGCAAGTATGCCCTTTGAAGTGTTCCAAAAAAATGGGGCTGGACTAATGTTCTTTAACCATCCTTGAAAACTCTTTGAGATAGTACCTAGTGCTCCTATGACAAATCCTTTTTAACTCCCACTTTAAATCCTGGTATCGGTTAATTTTCTCCTTCTCATCAAAGGGGCAGGCTACATCTTCAATCAGGCATGATATTTTTTCCTTGTCAAAAACCACCAGGTCAGGCCTATTGTGTTCTAATTTCTTGTCCGTCTGTATCCTGAAATTAGATAATTTTCTATCACCGGCTCTGGCTTACGCTCATACCACTTCTCAGAATGTAATAAATTGTTTAGTTTGCATAAATGCCAGTGAATCACCTTTCCTATCACATCATGTCTCCAGCCTTTATAGTGAGTCCGGGCTAGGTGTTTACACGCAGATATGATATGAGCCACAGCCTCCTCTCTCTCTCCACAGATCCTACACAGTGAGCTACTTCCTCCTTGTCAATATGGTGTTTCACCCTCTTCGTTCTGAGGGCTTGCTCTTGTGCAGCCATTAATATTCCTTCTGTAGCTTTTTTATTATTGTTATTATTATCATCATCATCTCTTATTTCTATTGTGTCACATCAGTGCATTATCAAGCACAGCTCTGTGTGCCTTGGGTATGTGCAGTACTGTTTTTGATGGCATTGTTTCTATTGTATTGAGAGTACTCTTCATAATGTGGGTGCAGTGTCTAGTGGTGCTATTTTCTGTATATTGTATATATTTGTAAGTCCTGGGATTTTGGTTATGTATCTGTCTGTGTGTTTTATATATCATTCCCAGAGCACCTATTATTATAGGGCTTGTTTCTGCTTTTATGATCCACATTCAGGCTATTTCTATCTTCATATCTTTATATTTGGATAATGTCTCCATATGCTTGATTGATATATTGCCATCTGTGGGGACTGATATATCAATTAGAAGATATGTTTTTCTTTGTTGTCTTTGATTATAATATCTGGTCAGTTGGCTTTCATCTTCCTATCTGTGTGTATTAGCTTATTCCAGAGTATACTTGCTTTGCCATTCTCTGACATATTTTCTGAAGTGTGTTTGTACAACATTTTTCTGTTGGTATTTCATAGTGTTTGCATAATGTCTAGTGTATGTCAATCCCAACTCTATCATCACTGTGGATGTATTCTTTTTTGGCTGACTGGGTAACCAGAGACAATGTATTTGTTTCTCCCCCACCACAACATATTCTGCAGTTACATACTGTGTTTTTCTTCATTATGTACTTTTGATCTTGTGCTGCAATTCTTTTAGTCTAGCACTTCTTGGCCATTTTGTGAGTTTTGCTTATCCACTTCCTCCCTATTCAGCTTTTTGGGGTATTGGCCATGCAGGGGCTTTTCTTCCCATCATTTTAGCATGGCCTTCTGAAGATCTGTTTTCAATTTAGATTTTACCTTTTTAACAATTTCTGTTGTTTCTTTGTTTTATTTATATTTTACCACTGTATTTATTTTCCATTATTCTTCATTAGATATTTGTGTAGTCATACAGTGGTTATTTTGTAATAGTCTAGTTGCACAAGGTCCCTTCCTCCTTTTGTTCATGATAGGTATACTTTTTCTACATTTGTTTTTGGTGTGGTTTATTTAGAATGCACTCATTATTATTTTTTTTTTTTTTCATATTCTTCTGTCTAGTCCTTGATAGTTCTTTTAGTTTCCAATTCAGAATATTAAAACTTTAGTTTATTACTGAGATCACTAGAGTGTTGTCGGCTATAACCTTATTTATGTTTATTATTTATTTATTTATTTATTTATTTATCAATCATTTACTAACCCAGGTGTTACCTTCTGAGCCTGAAAAGTTTAACTCCATTTTTCTTGTCTATTACTGTTTCTCATATTTGATATCTAATTTAATTACTCTTATGGAATCTGATCCTTTGATATTTTCTTCCATATTGGCAGAATTAGCAGGGTTGTTAGAACATTGGACACAAAATGCCTTTGTGGTAGTTGGTCTGACTTTCTGAACTTAGTTCAAATCCTGCTGAGGTTAACTTTACCTTTCATCCTTTTATGGTCAATAAAATAAAGTACTAGCCCAGGGAAGTAGATTGATTGTGGCCTTCTTAGGTGGTAAATTTAAGCCATTGTCTGGTTTAATACCACCACCACAAAGCTTTTAGGTGTCTTTAACACTTTGTATATTTGTTCTTGCTCTTTGCATTTTGAGTTAAAATTCCACTGTGTTCTACTTGGATAGTAGATTTAATATGTTGCTTGGTTTAACATCGGCATCTTGAGTACCTTGTTGAAAATACTTGGGTTAGGGCTTTGGCTTGGGAATAACCTTTCTTCCTCTCAACAACCTCAGTGACTTTGAAAAGAGTCAGAGGAACTGTCCTTCACCTCTTTACTTTTTTTTTTTTTTTCAGTATTAATAATTTGTACAAGATTTCTATTGTTTCTCTGCAAAAAGATTTGTTTTTAAACAAAATTATTCCTGACTTATAACATTGTTAATCTACTAATAAATCTGCCATATTTAGTATGAGTAACAATAGTAATCCTGCTAGAAGCACATACATATGTAAACAAACACATAAACCATTGACAAACTTGACAATGTTATCTGACTGAGTTTCCATTGTTCCTTTCTTTCTTCCTTTCCTTATTTCCACCTCCTTTATTTATTGTAAAGAATGTTACTTAAAATTGCTTTAGTTTTAGTTTACAATTTGATTTCAATGCAATCCATTGTACAGCTCATCATGTGTGAAAACACTACATCCCTCCCATTATTATGCTATATATGCTAATGTTAAAATTTAGTGTGAATTTGATCTAAACATTTAATTTCAATTTCACATGTTACTGAAAGTAAATTAAAGAAAAAAATTATCTCTTACACATTCTTTTATTCTTTTACTAATTTTAGTCATTGAGCTTTGGCTAGGCTTCGGTACTGCCTCCAATGATTTTACCTGATTTTATTGTCCGTGACACTCACCCTCCCTTTCTGCTCATAACTTGGTATTTGTTTCAATAAAAAATAAATAAATAAATAAAAGGCAAGTCATCCTTGATGTAAAGAGAGATAACTTGGTCAGACCTAAATACTTTGGTGTATTTGTTCGACACATCAGTGTTTATCATTCTTTGGTAATACATAATACATGCGTATATACACACATGCTTTATGCTCAGTTTCTGTCCGTCAGATTTCACTCACTAAATATTGACTGCTTCAGGTTTATATTAGAAGATAGTTGCTTAAGGTGTCATGCAATGGGACTGAACTCAAAAACAAGTTGCTCTAAAACAAACTTAGCTATATGGCCATGCCCATAGGTAATTAAAAAAAATTGCATAGCCAGAAAATGATGTTGAAATACATCAGGTTGTTCTGTGTAAATCTAACTTTCCTTTTCAGTAGGAAATAACCACCACCACCACATAGTGGTTAATACTTACTCTTAACTCACTCCCTACACCGATTTATCTTCTCCAACATGTTCTGTGCAAAACTCTCCTGCTTTCAGTTCAGTGTTAAACTCATTTCCATTATCGGTTACTCTTAATATTCTGCACTGCATGAAACCAGATTGTTGAAAACCAGAAGCCAAATTGTTGAAAAGAACAAAGTAGCACTACAACTAGCTCACAATAAACATTAAAGTCTTAAGTTTACTGCAAATGTTTGCAATGGTCTGTCCACTAGTAAAGATACTACAAAATTTTGAAATAACAACCCTGTCTTTAAATATTTTCTATGAAATCATTTAAATCATTACAGGACGTTAAGAGTTCAGTTTTCTCTCTTCTATTGACCTCTATCTGTCCTTCAAGTGCTAATTTCCAGTGTCAAGCTATTTCTTCTGTTCAGTTTTAAATTCATTGAAACATTGAAGTTAAAGGTTAAACTGTTTCCAAGCCCAGATGCTTATAAGAATGGAGTTTATTCCAGTTTCATTGATGTTACAGAACTGAAAGTACAGGCCTTTCCCTAGATGGAACAACAGTCCATCTCAAGGTTTAACCCCCAGCTTATGAACTGGAACAACATGAAATAGTATCTTGCTCAAAAACATAACCAAATTGCTGTCTGATTCAAGTATCAAACTCATGACCTTACAGATGTGAGCCCAACACCCTAATAACTATGCTATATGCCATTCAAAATACAACACTTAATCCTTGTAGTTAATACTATACCTAATTCACACATTGGCAGTAGATACTTGGAATTTTTTTAATTCTCCCAATAATTTGTGTAAAATATTTTCATTAACTACCGTATGTGAAGATACAAAATAGGTGCAATAAATAAAATAAGGTAGCCTGCCAAAGTTGTTAGATTATTGGATTGTATGCCTTGTGATATTTATTCCAGTTCTTTGAGTCATGAGTTCAAATCTTAATTTGGTCACCCAGTTTAACTCAAGTGCCTGGCTCTTGGGCACTTTAACCAGCAGAGCCCACTCTGCTGATTAAGGCCAGATCTCCAGTTTGAGCCCCCCCCCTCTCTCTCTCTCTCTCTCTCTCTCTCTCTCTCTCTCTCTCTCTCTCTCTCTCTCTCTCTCTCTCTCTCTCTCTCTCTCTCTCTCTCTCTCTCTCTCTCTCTCTCTCTCTCTCCAGTTTTCTGAAAATTTCCATGTGTATTGTTTTTCTCCTGAGTAAGAAAGGAAATATTTATGCAATAAGAATAAATTCTTGTTTTACAAGCATTTGTAATAAACGCATTAAACATGTACTGAATGAAAAGACTCATAAAGGGACTGTTTATTTCAAATAAGATTTGTAGAAGTTTCCCACTTATCAAAACAATAAGAATATGTAGTTATCATTAGTTGGGGAAAGTTAGTACAATACAAGCTAGAATACAAAAGTATGTATGTGTGTGTGTGTGTGTGTGTATGAGAGAGAGAGAGAGAGAGAGAAAACTGCTTTTTCTTTTGCAAAATTGGGAGGTCTATACTTTAACCTTTTTCATATCAAACCACATGAAGCTTTAATCCTTTTTGACACCAACCTACCCAAAACCACTTCTTGTTCTATGAAACAAAACCATCCATTTTAAAGGGTTTCTATGTAAAATAAAACCTAACATAATTTTATTTTTGTTATGTTACAAATACCATCTTAATAATGAAATAATTAATAATTTTTGTAAATACCTCCAAATTATTCAGTAACTGATTGAAATACAGTATATTAGAAATACAAAGTGTTTATTATTTTTCTAAAAACCATCAGTCACAATTATATGCAAGCGTGGAAGATGGACGTTAAACGATGGTGATGATGAATACTTAAAAGCATTCTATAACTTATGCTCCAAACATCAGCTTAGTAATGTGAAAGTTACATTATTAAAATCCTCTAAATTCTTGATTATTTTCAAAACTATTTGAAATGGTAGGCAGTGTCTTTCATTAGAAATACGGTTATAAAAGGATTAAATATAAAATATCTTATGGTGAAAATATTCATCTACCTGACATGTATTAGGTATTGTTGGTGGATCACATTTTCCTTCAGATCAGTTATTTATTACAATGGTTGGCTGAAAAGTTCATAGGCTGACCAAGACGCTCTCATAGAATATGACCAAACAAAGTTTATTTTTCAGCATCGCCCCCCCCCCCCCCCCACCCCCAGTCCACACACTTCTTCCATCACTGTTGCAGTTTTTGGATCCCATTGGTGAAAAAGCTTTCATCCTGTGGTAAAAAAAGTCATCATCAGCAGATATGGCATCATCATCATTGCGACACTGGTTCCCAGCCAAGTGTGTTTTTTTCATATCTGGGAACAAATGATAGTCAGATGGGGCCAAATCAGGAGAGTATGGAGGGTGATCAACTAGTTCAAAGCCACAGTCACACACAGTAATCCTTGAAACCAAGAACTTGCTGGAACATTGTCCTGATGAAACAAGACACTTTTCATCAGTTATCCTGGGTGTTTGGTTTTGATAGCTTTTCTTAACTGCCTCAACAAGTTGGCATAGTACTCTCCAATAATAGTGTGGCCCGTTTGAAGATAGTCAATAAACACAATGCCTTTTGTATCCCCAAAAACTAAGCCTATCACTTTCCCTGTAGATGAAACGACCTTGGCCTTCTTTGAAGAGGGCTGTTTCTACTGTATGGATTGTCTTTGTCTCTGACTCAAGTGATGAACCCAAAACTGGTCCTGGGTTAGGAAATGTTCAAGGAATCCAGCTGGATCTGCCTCAAACAATGTTAGATTTTCCCGTGATGTGATCAATCTGTTGCACTTTTGATCAGGTGTCAGAAGACGTGACACACACTGACCAGAAACCTTCGTCATGTCAAGTTCATCGTACAGAATATTCACAACTCTTTCACGGGATATGCTAATGACATTAGCTATTTGATTTATTGTTAATCGCCTGTCATCCATTACCATGTCTTGCATCAACTTTCCATGTAAGCATGAGTTGGACAGGTTGTTATAGTCAAAGTTAGTTAATGCTTTCCTAAATGGGTTGGAGGGCCATGCCCCCACTCATAAGTTCCTAGAAATAAAATATGAAAAATGGCAGTTAGATATAGCAACATTAAGATAGTTATTCATTTTGTAAAAGCATCTTTACCAATAAGTTGGGCAGTATCATTTTGGAAGAAAGTTAATCTATCAAAATAAAATTAAATGAAATACAAGTGTGAATATTTAGATACAGTTTAATAGGTGGCTGAGTCGAGTGTCTTGTGGTATTTATTCATATCTAACTTCAAATCCCCATCATGGTTAACTTTACCTTTCATTTTTTCCAAGTCAATAAAATAAAATAAAGTACCAATTCAAAACAATATATTGGTAGATTCAAAGACTAAGATATTTTTTACTATTAATAATCTACAGATACCTCAGCTAGTGCTTTTCTATTTCGTATTTCTCACTATTGAAAAATATAGCTTCAGAAGATAGAACGGTTGAGTTGATAAAGTATTAGTCTTGTTACATGTGACTTTGTATCTATAGTACTCATGTAGGCAAGTTTTTAAGTAAATCATCATCATTCTCAGTCATTATCTGCCACTGCAAGGCAGAAGGTTCCCCAAACCAGTGCTAATTGTGTCTATCTTATCCTACTCTCATTCATGTAACACCCATAAACTTGTCTATCTCATCTCTTCATTTCGTCTTCTGTTTTTCTTGATGTTGTGAACTTGTCCTTCTTTGTCTTCCTTATGTACATAGATTTTTTTTCCATCTGCTATCATTCATTCGTGCCACATGCTCTGCTCACTTCCAGTTTCCTTAATATGTTGTATTTTTGTTTACTTTCTTATTCATTGACAAAGTTTTTTGTCCATTTTAATTATTCCTAACATATACCTTTCTATACTTCATGTTGTTTTAAGCTTCTACTCCATGTTTTTAGTCATCTACCATTAAGCAGGATATTTCACCCTTTTGATAACAAACTACTTGGAACTGCCCCACCCCACCCCAGTTTTACAAACATTTTAAAGAAAACAAAGCTGTTTATTTTTAAATATTTATATTTATCTGAAAACCTTCCATCATAGTTTTATGTAAGAGCTTTTTAGTTGTTCCAAACACTAGATAAATAATAATCACACCAACATAATTTCACAGGTGCTAGTTTTCTATATTTATATTAAATACCACCATGTCAATATAATTTATCAAATGTAAACTGGAATAATACATAGACTGGATGTAAATGAGTTGAGAAAGTAACAGGATATAACAGGTAACAGTTGTTTATTAATGTTGTTTAGCCCCAAGTCATCTGGGATAGAATTAAACCTATAATCAAAGACATTCCAACCATGAGTGTTTAGTCAGCAAATTGTGATGAGGGAGATTTGATTGCTATTTGCTAACCCTTTGTAACCATTTTGAAAATAATCGAGAATTTGGTGGCATCTAGTAAAATAACTAACTTTCTGATTATTAAGCTGGTATTTGGAACATAACATAAAGGTTCACACATAAAATTATGGAAGGTTTTTAGATAAATATAAACCCTTTAGAATAAACAGCTTTGTATCATATTAGGAACAGTTTCAGGTAGTTTGGCATCAAAAGAATTAAAGCTGTTTTTAAATCTGAATGGGAAGCAAGCACATTGAGGCTGGATCTATATGACACTACACAGAGTAGTAAGAGCTTAGCAGTTCATATTCTTTCTTCTAAGCCAAATTGTGACTTGAACTTTTTTTTATACAAAACCCCTTGAACCCCTTGGTTCTGTGATATGAAGCTGTTTGTTTTGAAATGTTTATATTTATTCAAAAACTTTGCATCATTTCTTGTAAATAATTAAGTTCCAAACATAACCTTAATAATGAGAAAATCATATTACTAAATCTCTCAAAATTCTTGATTATTTTCAAAATCATTTGAAAATTATACACAGTGTCTTTCATTAAAAATATGGTAGTGAAATGGTTAATGAATAAACAGTTTTCAGCAGCTGACTCTTCCATACATTGTAGGTTGTGTAGGTCTTTGCTGTAAGTAGAAGTAAGACTATAAAATCCTCTACATGCTGTAGGTATTTGCTGTAAATAAAGTAATACTCTAAAGCCCTTCACACATTGTAGGTAGTGTAGGTATTTGCTGTAAGAGAAGTAAAACTATAAAATTTAAAATTGTGTTGAATGGTTAAAAAGCTTGCTTCACAATCATGAAGTTTGAAAAGCCTCAGGTCAATCCAAGCATTTGGTTAACAGAAACTGCTTGGAAGCCTGTCCTGGATTATACCTCAGATCCAAAGGATCAGCCTTGTCTCTTTGAATTTCCTCAGAGAATTATGCTAATCCTCTGGTTCTATGAAACAAAGCCAACCATTGAAATGGGTTTCTATGTAAATTAGAACCTTCCCTATAATTATATATAAGAACCTTTTAGGTTATGTTTAATACTACCTCCTTAATAAAACAATTCTATTAGTAAATCCTTTTAAAATTTTCATTAATTAAATGGAATACAGTGAATATCATTAGAAATGTGCTCACAAATACCCACATTAATTTAATGAGTAGGATGCTCCATTGATTGTTTAACTGGAACACTCCTCATTGAAATTGATAGGGTCCATTTACCTACAGTTCTACTCTTCCTCTGATTATATCTGACAGAAATTGCAGGAAGGAGTATCTGTGCTTAGACATCATCATCATGCATTGGATGGCTCATCACTCTCTAATTAGAGGGGTCAGTGACTTCATCTTGCTCATGCATTCCATATTTGGCATGGTTTCTCTGACTGGATGCCCTTCATAATGTCAGCTACTTAACAGAGTGTACTGGATGTATTTTATTGTGGCATCAGCACTACCACTATACAGAGTGTACTACGCACATTTTATCATGGCATCAACAATAGGCAGGTTGTTACATACATGCTCTGCCAGACTGGAGAGTCCCCTCTACCGTGTGCACTACATAGATGACACTATGAACATTTTTTTTTTTTTAATTTTTTAACGTCATTCATCCACTTAATGTCATTCATCCATTCTATTTAGTGGAGAGTTTTTATTTTGTTTTATGGATGCCGAAGATGTTAAGAAAATTTCTTCAGTTGTGTGAAGGACATGGCAATTTTCTTTACTGGTGCCACAAAAAATGCACCCACTTCACTCTGTAAATTGGTTAGCATTGGGAAGGGCATTCAACTGTAGAAAACTTGCCAAACAGAGCTGAGAAGACTCTTCAGTTGTGTCAAAGTATGAAAACCTCCCTAGTGCTAATGCCACAATAAAATGTACCCAATATATTCTGTGAAATGTAGGAAGATACGTGAGCAAGATGTGATCCACAGCCCATCTGTGAATTCTGATTGTGTACTGATTTAGTCTATGTCCACCTGTCCAACCTATATAACATGGAAAAGCAGCCATTAAACGATGATGATGTTGCAATCTTTTTCATGTTCGAATTTAGCAGCAATAAATATCTTTAAATGTTTGCTTTGCTCTAATTTGTGCAGCCACTGCTATTTATTACCTAGAACTTCACTTTCATCTTTTCTCTTAAAAAGCTATAACAGAACAAATTGGCTTCATACAAATTAAACAGAAGGAAATTAATGATCAGTTGAAAATATAGCTGTTTTTTGGTTGTTGGAAACACTCTATTAAGAAAGAGAACAAAATTATTGAAACCAATTATTTATCTTTGTAAATTGACCATTTAAGCATGGCTGTATGGTTTAAGAGTTAGCTTTGCAACCACAGGGTTTTGGGTTTGGTCCTAATGTGTGGCATCTCATTGTCATGAGTTGACTAATACCATGTGAGTGAAATTTTGTAGACAGAAACTGAAGAAGCCTGGTGTGTGTGTGTGTGTGTGAGAGAGAGAGAGAGAGAGAGAGAGAGAGAGAGAGAGAGAGAGAATCCATGTCTCCCTGTATGCTTGTGTTTATGTTATATGATGTAGCTTGACAAAAAGAGATAGATAAAATAAATACCAGGCTTGAAAAACAACTAAATACTAGGGTTGATATGATCAACTAAATCTCTTTGAGATAGTGTTCCAGCACAGCCACAGTCTAATGATTGAAGCCAGTAAAAGAATAAAAAAAACTAAGAAATACAATCTATCATTTAACAAGATTGTCTCACCTCACATTACATGCACAAAACATATTTGGAATCATTTTATGGAGGATTAGCTGCACACAATGGAAGGAAATATTTTTCATTTATATTATAAAATGCACCCAGTACACTCTTCAAAGTGGTAGTGCTGGTGCTACAATAAAATGTACTCACTATACTCTGCAAAATGGCAATACTGATGCTATGGTAAGACTACTCTGTAATTGGTTGTGCTGGTGTATTGGTAAAATGTATTCAGTACAGTCTGAAAAGTAGTTGGCATAATGAAGGGTATCCAACCAAAGAAACAATGTCAAAATCTGGAAGGCATAGGTCTCTGACCTGTCTAGTCTTAAACCATGACAACCTGTTCAACCCATACCAGCATAGAAAATGGATGTAAGATAATGATGATTTACCTAGGGTTTAGATTTTTCATATATACCTTTTGATACCAAAATGGCTGGAAATGCTACTGGTTCCATGATACAAAGCTATTTATTTTAGTGCTTATATTTAAACACATGATAATATTCGAGAACCATTATGTCTCAAACACTGGCTTAATAATGAGAAATTTAGTTATATCCCTTCAAATTCTTGATTTTCAAAATGATTTGATAATCATAGGCATCAGAAATATGGCAATGAAAGTGGTAATAAATAAATAAATAAATAACGGTTTTCTATATTCTCATGTGATGATATTGAACTATCAAACAAAACATTAGTATTTATGACGGCAGATACCAATTGAATGTTTGTTAGAATATTGGCAAAAACCAAACAACAACAATTTATTCCTATAGCAATGAAACATGTTTCTGTGATGTTGCTATTGCTATTTCTCATTAATTTTTAGCTATTACTTTCCCCTTCTCTACCTCAGTTTAATAGTATAGTTATCTAAGGAGGGTTTGTGACTAGAGTGTTGGGCTTACAGTCTTTATGTCATCACAGGTTTGATTCCTGGACCAGCTGCCATGTATTCTTGAGCAAAAGGTCTTCAGTTTATATTGCTCCAGTCAACTTAGCTTAGTATGAGCACCAACAATAGCTGGGATTTAATCCTGCAGTAGACTGGCTTATATTCTTAGTCACTTAATGCCAATGAAATTGGGATAAGCACTGACTTAGACAGGCTTTAACCTTTTAATTCATGTAATAGCCAATGTCCACCCACTCACTACAATGTCTACATTTCGCCTATCATTCATTGTGGATGGGATAGCCATTATTTTAATCACACACTCTTATGCATGTGTGCGTATCGTGTTGTGACATGTTGAGTTGGTGAAATGTTACACATTCACAGACTTCTGTCTTCCTGGTGCTATTTGATTGGAGGGAAGAATGATGCAAAAATTAATGTCTAAGGGAGGTAATTCAAGTAAGCTCTCCCATTTCAATAAACTTCAAATAAATTAAAGTGCTTAGAATAAATAGAAATTACTGCATTGTTTCTCCACCATTCTTCATAACTTTGATGATTTTCTGTATTGATTTGAAAATAAATTTCAGGTTAACCCTTTTGGTACCAAACTGCCCGAAATTACACTTAGTTTAATTATAAAAGAAACTGTTCCATCATCAATTTAAGTAAGAACCAATGTTAAATTATGGCTCCAAATACAAACGTAACTCTTTGTTACCACATTTCTAATGAAATGTACTGTATTTGAATTAAATTTTAGCACCCTGTAAGGATTTGGCAGAAAATGTCTGAAAACGTTATTGGGCATCAGTGTGGACATTTGCAGTATTAGAGTAAACACATTAATGTGATACAATCATGGTGCTGTTTTGTACTTTTCAAGAATGTATTTATAATGCTGTTTCTTGCAGTAC
>OZ024742.1:319596350-319598850 GCA_964016885.1 Eledone cirrhosa
ACAGCTATGATACAATAGGCATGTGGTTAGAATGTCTCAGGAAAGAATCGCTGGAAGATTTTACGGACAAAACCAACTAGCAGGAGACCCAGGATAGCCTCCGAGCAAGATGGTTGGATAACATCCATGAACTTGGCTTGTCTCGCTTGAAGATGGTTGCTTCTGGAAGGAGTGTTTGACGACTCTGCTCTCACGACCCTCTCTGGAATACTCGGGTGAAGAAGAAATTTTTGCTTATATATATTTTTGTTATTAAAAAGGGAGCAATTAATTGCAATGTGCCCTCATATTCAAAAATTATTTATAAAACACTCCCTGATTGGTTTAAATTAAAAAATAGTTTCCTAATTCATCCAATCATTGAGTATTTTACATCCAATCACTGAGTATCTCACAGACCACGACTTTAGTTCTGTTTCAACTATGAAATGAAAACAAACGACTTTAATGTCATGACTAGAGCTGTAGTTAGGTAGCAAAGGTTTTAACAAATTTCTTCTGAAATTGTGATGGAAGGTTTTTTAGATAAATATAAACACTTTAAAACAAACAGTTTTTTTTTTAATCGTAGAACCAGGGCCAGTTTTGGTCAATTTGATATAAAATGAGTTGACGGTAGTTGTTGTTTCTACAAACCTTGAAAACATTTTGCAATGAAGCCATGACAATTTAGTCTCATTCAACAGTACCAAATCAAGGAAACACTCACAGCACCACATCCTTCCTACCCATCAATGAAGTACATTTAAAAAAACTACAAATCCTTGTGATTTTTCATGATGATGCATCTATAACATGGACAAAATCACATCCCCAAATCTGAGTTTTCTATACAGGACTGGTGGCCACTTGAGCATAGTCAACTATATGAGGCACACATGTATTCTACACCACTATCTTGATTATACACCTAGAATAGTTCATCTACCACATGTATCTGTTTGGACTACATACATAAAATAGGCTGTTTATTTTATAAGTACACCACAGTCCACCAACACGTAGTAACCTCTTTATCTTTTCAGTTGCTAATACAATAACTTCTGCTCTTCTGAACTAGTCAAAACTCACTTCATATACTTAACACTTCTCTATTTGCTGCTGCTACTAACCACATAACAAAGACTACCACTGTAGAATATTTTCCTTACTTCTAGTTTCCTTTCTAACACCAAGCTACAGAAGTTCAAACTAATTCACAACCAAGCTACCTTTACCTTTCAATCTAATGGAACGTATGCAACCTGTAGATTTAGATGATCTAATAAAACAATGATACAGAAAATCAGTATTTTGCCGTAATAGATGTTTAGAAAATTTGCTGAAGTGCTTCATCTTCAAGTCATTTTGACAGTGATATCTCTGCCATTGTCTTTTAAGCTTAATTTATTTCAAACTTCCAAAAACATCTTTCTACAATTGAATAACAGAAATAATACAAAATATTAGTCGAGAAAGTTGTTTTATTATGCTTGTTGTTTAACCAATCCTTTTCATACTTTCTAATGAAAGGCACCACTTTCAAAGCATTTTGAAAATAATTAAGAATTTGGAGGGATTTAGTGAAATAACCAACTTCATTATTTATCTGATGTTTGGAGCATAGTTTAACAGAGGGTCTTGCATAAAATTATGACGGTAGACTTTTAGATAAATATAAACACCTTGTTCATAATCTTTATAGACAGGCTTGACATGCACAGCCGGGTTGGAAGTCGTATCAAGACTGGCAGATATAGGATTAGTCAGCTGGAATTTGCGGACAACTTCACTTGTCAGGTGATCTCCAACATGCACTTGATAGGTTTGATGCCAAGTGCTGCATGACAAGAATGAAAATCTGTACTGCAAAAATTGAGACACTGGTCTTCTCAAGGAATCCTGTGCAGTGCACTCTACATGTAAGTGGGGTTCCACTGAAGCAGCTGAAGAGGTTCAATTATCTCGGGGCTGTGTTCATGAGTGATGGAAGGTAGGATGGTGAATTAAGTGCAAGAATTGCAGTAACTAAGAAGGAAGTTAGCTGTAAAAGCCAAACTTGCTATATTCAATTTAAGTATTTGTGCCAACCCTTACTTATGGTCATGAATCTTGGGTAATGACTGAAAGAATACAATCATGAATACAAGGTCGAAATGAGGTTCCTCCGAAGGGTGCTCAGAGTAACATTACTCAATAGAGTACGTAGCTCTGAGATAGAGAGTCATTTCAGGTAAAGCCGCTACTTCTACAAATTGAGAGATCGCAGCTCCTATATTGCAGGCATGTGGTTAGAATGTCTCAGGAAAGAATTGCTGGACAGATTTTATTGGCAAAACCAACTGGCAGGAGATCCAGGGATAGACCCTGAGATGTTTGGATAACATTCAGGAGTTTGGCTGATCTTGCTTGTGGATGAAGTGGATCAATTGGAGACTGTTGTTTCTGACAGGACCCACTGGAAGGAGTGTTTGAGGACTCTGCCTCCACAACACTCCTAGGGAATAAGTGGATGAAGAAG
>OZ024742.1:319603850-319608850 GCA_964016885.1 Eledone cirrhosa
ATGAAATGCAGTTCGGGTTTGTGTCAGGCAAAAGTACCACAGACGCTCTTTTCATAGTACGACAACTACAGGAGAAGTACCTAGCTAAAGGTAAACCCCTCTACTTAGCTTTTGTCGACTTGGAGAAAGCCTTCGACAGAGTCCCCCGCTCCATTATCTGGTGGGCTCTTAGAAAACTAGGTGTTGACGAATGGCTTGTGAGAGCTATACAAGCCATGTATAAAGAAACAGTCAGCAAGGTTAGAATTAACAACGAATATAGTGAAGAGTTTAGCGTAAAAGTTGGCGTCCATCAGGGCTCTGTTCTCAGCCCCCTACTATTTATTATTGCCCTTCAGGCTATAACAGAGGAGTTCAAGACAGGCTGCCCATGGGAACTCCTATACGCAGACGACCTGACACTCATAGCGGAATCAATGGCCGAGCTAGAGAAGAAATTCCAAACATGGAAGCACGGCCTAGAGTCAAAAGGACTTAAAATTAACCTGGCTAAGACCAAAGTTCTAGTTTGTAGGAAAGAAAACCAGGCGGCAGTCCCTTCTGGGAAATGGTCGTGCTCGGTGTGTAGGAAAGGCGTAGGTAGAAACTCCATTTTATGTCCTAAATGCAAAGTATGGGTGCATAAAAGATGTAGTGGGATCACAGGTAAGCTAACTAAGAACATAGATTTTACATGTGGCCGGTGTTCTGGTGCAATAAGTAGCAGCAAGTGCCCACAAAATACTAGCTCTTTCAATTGCGCAGAGGGTTCTATAGAAATAGTGGACAGCTTCCGTTACCTGGGCGATAAAATCAGCAGTGGGGGAGGGTGCTCTGAAAGTACTGTAGCTAGAGTCAGAACTGGTTGGAAAAAGTTCAGAGAGCTTATACCACTATTAGCTGCTAAAGGGTTCTCCCTAAAAATGAAAGGCAGGTTGTACGATGCCTGCATACGAACAGCAATGTTGCATGGCAGTGAGACCTGGGCATTGTGTGCAGCGGATATACGCAGACTAGAGAGGAACGAAGCTTGCATGCTCTGCTGGATGTGTAACAGTAATATACGTGAACGGCAAAGCATAAACGAACTAAGGAAAAAATTAGAGATAAGAGGGATCAGATGTTGTTTACTCGAGAGAAGGCTACGTTGGTATGGACACGTGATGCGCATGAAAGTCGATAGCTGTATAACAAAGTGCAGGGCAATAAAGATAGACGGTAGTCATGGAATAGGCAGACCTAGAAAAACCTGGGACGAGCTGATAAACTCCGACATCACACACTTACACCTCTCCAAGACAATGTCACTGGACCGAGACCTTTGGCGGTACTCAGTAACAGAGAAGACCCGCCTTACCTAAATATATAGTAAAACCTACTCCAGCCAGTAGGCATCTCTAACAAAATACACCCCGTCCCACCACCACCATCCCATCCACACCGCCCCCTTCTATGTAAAGTTATGTTGGTGCCACACCATCCAGGCCGAAACAAATGAGATCGTGTAGGTGTCACGACAAAAAACACACAGTCCACGCTGTAATGTGGCCGTGTAGGCAACACGGTAAAAACCTCCCAGACCCACACTGTAAATGTGGTTGGTGTTAGAAAGGGCATCCAACTGTAGAAAACCTGCCAGACAGTCCTATGCGAGCAAGACAATCACTCTTGCCTCAAGTGGGAATACCCCCGTCCAAACCCATGCAAGCGTGGAACACGGACGTTAAACGTTGATGATGATGATGATATATATGTATATATGTATATGTATATATATATGTATATCATCATCATTTTCATTTCATTTAACGTCCACTTTTTCCCTGCTTGCAAGGGTGGGACGGGAACTGATTCTGGCTTGATCCTAACACCAACCTCATTTACAGTGAGTGCTGGGTGCTTTTTTGCCGTGGCACCTCCACGACCACTTTGCAGTGGAATGATAGGGACCCCAGTCCCTATCATCTCATTTCTACAGATGAGTAAATATATATATGTATATATATATATACCAGGTGGTGGAGGGGTGGATCTGCTAGATACATTGTGGGTAGAAAACAATGCTATAAGCTTTTCTGGGTGGGAAACGACAATGGGCTGGGTGGAGTAGGAATCATGGTAGCAGAAAAGTGGGCAGATAAGATAATAGACGTAAATAGAGTGAACGACAGAATAATTAAAATAAGACTTGTCCTCAATAGAACTACGGTGACAGTAATATCCGCGTACGCACCCCAATCCGGACTGCCCAGCACTATAAAAGACAGATTCTATGAGACACTGATGCTCACTACCTCCCAAATAACCGACAGTGACTATATAATTATTGCAGGCGACCTAAACGGTCACGTTGGACAACATTGTGACGGCTACGACGAAATCCATGGAGGCTATGGGTTTGGTACTAGAAATGAGGAAGGCTCCAGAATCCTGGAATTCTGTGATGCAAATAACCTAACTATCTGCAACACTAACTTCAAAAAACGAGACAATCACTTGATCACCTACAGATCAGGGGAACATACTAGCCAGGTAGATTATATCCTTACCAGAAGACGTCGTAAACACTAAATCCCTCCCCCATGAAGAATGCACTTCCCAACATAGACTGATAATTAGCGACCTAATAATCAGGACGAGACGTACTAGACAACAGAAGAGGACTATCCTCAGGAGAAAAATATGGAAGCTAAAGGACCCCACAGCCAAAAATAAATTCCAAAGCATATTACTTGATGCTTTCGACAGTGAGGAAGAGCAATTAGAGACGTACAAGGTAGAGGAACAGTGGGAATTCCTGAAAGCAAACCTGCTGACGGCGGCAGACGAAGTCTGTGGCTGGAGCAGGCCTGTAGGCAGGAGGAGAGTAACATGGTGGTGGAACAGTAAGGTGGAGGGGTCAATTAAGGCCAAAAAGCAGGCTTGGAAAGTATGGCGGGATGGGGGAAGCAGAGAAGACTATCAAGTGGCCAGGAGGGAAGCTAGGAGACAAGTGTACTTCGCAAGAAGGGAAGCAGAGGAAAGAAAGTTCAAGCATGTTCTACAACGTGAGGACCAAAAACGTGAGGTGTTCAGGATTGCTAGGCAATGTGTCAAGGAAAACAGTGATATTGTCGGGGAGAAGTGTGTACTTAACGATGACGGCATACTTGCCATCACCGACGCCGATAAGAAGGTAGCTTGGAAGTGTCACTATGAAAGGCTACTAAATGAGGAGAATAAATGGGAGAAAGACAGTCTCCCCCACATCGACCCAATAGAGGGACCAGCAGTATTAGTCGAGGGTAGTATAATAAGTAAGGCAATCAAAGATATGAAGACAGGCAAGGCGGCTGGGCCTTCGGAAATAGTTGCCGAGATGCTGAAGGCATCTGGTACGGTGGGCCACACCATAGTCACCCGGATAGTCAACCAAGTCATACAGGATGGGGTTGTTCCGAAGGACTGGCGCAGCAGCATTATCGTTAACTGTTATAAGGGTAAAGGAGATGCCCTAGATGGGAGTAACTATAGAGGCATTAAATTAATCGACCAGGTCATGAAGGTCACGGAAAAAGTTATAGCGCAACTAATCAGAGAGCGAATTGATCTAGATGAAATGCAGTTCGGGTTTGTGTCAGGAAAAAGTACCACAGACGCTCTTTTCATTGTACGACAACTACAGGAGAAGTACCTAGCTAAAAGTAAACCCCTATATTTAGCTTTCGTCGACTTGGAGAAGGCCTTCGACAGAGTCCCCCGTTCCATTATCTGGTGGGCTCTTAGAAAACTAGGTGTTGATGAATGGCTTGTGAGAGCCATACAAGCCATGTATAAAGAAACAGTCAGCAAGGTTAGAATTAACAACGAATATAGTGAAGAGTTTAGTGTAAAAGTTGGTGTTCATCAGGGCTCTGTTCTTAGCCCCCTACTATTTATTATTGCCCTCCAGGCTATAACAGTGGAGTTCAAGACCGGCTGCCCATGGGAACTCCTATATGCAGATGATCTAACGCTCATAGCTGAATCAATGGCCGAGCTAGAGAAGAAATTCCAAACATGGAAGCACGGCCTAAAATCAAAAGGCCTTAAAATTAACCTGGCTAAGACTAAAGTTCTAGTTTGTAAGAAAGAAAATAAGGCGGCGGTCCCCTCCGGGAAGTGGCCATACGCAGAGTGTAGGAAAGGCGTAGGTAGAAATTCCATTTTGTGTCCCAAATGCAAAGTTTGGGTGCATAAAAGATGTAGTGGGATCACAGGTAAGCTAACTAAGAACATAGATTTTACATGTGGCCGGTGTTCTGGGGAAATAAGTAGCAGCAAGTCCCCACAAAATACTAGCTCTTTCAACTGCGCAGAGGGTTCTATAGAAATAGTGGACAGCTTCCGTTACCTGGGTGACAAAATCAGCAGTGGGGGAGGGTGCTCCGAAAGTACAGTAGCTAGAGTCAGAACTGGGTGGAAAAAGTTCAGAGAGCTTATACCACTATTAGCCGCTAAAGGGTTCTCCCTAAAAATGAAAGGCAGGCTGTACGATGCCTGCATACGAACAGCAATGTTGCATGGCAGTGAGACCTGGGCATTGTGTGCAGAGGATATACGCAGACTAGAGAGAAACGAAGCTTGCATGCTCCACTGGATGTGTAATAGTAATATACGTGAACGACAAAGCATAAACGAACTAAGGAAAAAATTAGAAATAAGAGGGATCAGATGTTGTTTACTAGAGAGAAGGCTACGTTGGTATGGTCAGGTGATGAGCATGAAGGATGATAGCTGTATAACAAAGTGCAGGGCAATAAAGATAGACGGTAGCCACGGAATAGGCAGACCCAGAAAAACCTGGGACGAGCTGATAAACTCCGACCTCACACACTTACACCTCACCAAGACAATTTCACTGGACCGAGACCTTTGGCGGTACTCAGTAATAGAGAAGACCCGCCTTACCTAAATACAAAGTAAAACCTACTACAGTCAGGAGGCATCTCTAACAAAATACACCCCCGTCCCACCACCCCCACCCCATCCACACCGCCCCC
>OZ024742.1:319618850-319786350 GCA_964016885.1 Eledone cirrhosa
GTGCCCACAAACTACTAGCTCTTTCAATTGCGCAGAGGGTTCTATAGAAATAGTGGACAGCTTCCGTTACCTGGGCGATAAAATCAGCAGTGGGGGAGGGTGCTCTGAAAGTACTGTAGCTAGAGTCAGAACTGGTTGGAAAAAGTTCAGAGAGCTTATACCACTATTAGCTGCTAAAGGGTTCTCACTAAAAATGAAAGGCAGGTTGTACGATGCCTGCATACGAACAGCAATGCTGCATGGCAGTGAGACCTGGGCATTGTGTGCAGAGGATATACGCAGACTAGAGAGGAACGAAGCTTGCATGCTCCGCTGGATGTGTAACAGTAATATACGTGAACGGCAAAGCATAAACGAACTAAGGAATAAATTAGAGATAAGAGGGATCAGATGTTGTTTACTCGAGAGAAGGCTACGTTGGTATGGACACGTGATGCGCATGAAAGTCGATAGCTGTATAACAAAGTGCAGGGCAATAAAGATAGACGGTAGTCACGGAATAGGCAGACCTAGAAAAACCTGGGACGAGCTGATAAACTCCGACATCACACACTTACACCTCTCCAAGACAATGTCACTGGACCGAGACCTTTGGCGGTACTCAGTAACAGAGAAGACCCGCCTTACCTAAATATATAGTAAAACCTACTCCAGCCAGTAGGCATCTCTAACAAAATACACCCCGTCCCACCACCCCCACCCGATCCACACCACCCCGTTCTATGTAAAGTTATGTTGGTGCCGCGCCATCGAGGCCGAAACAAATGAGATCGTGTAGGTGTCACGACAAAAAACACACAGTCCACGCTGTAATGTGGCCGTGTAGGCAACACGGTAAAAACCTCCCAGACCCACACTGTAAATGTGGTTGGTGTTAGGAAGGGCATCCAACTGTAGAAAACCTGCCAGACAGTCCTATGCGAGCAAGACAATCACTCTTGCCTCAAGTGGGACTACCCCCGTCCAAACCCATGCAAGCGTGGAACACGGACGTTAAACGTTGATGATGATGATGATATATATATATATGTGTGTGTATGTATATATCTAGATGAAATGCAGTTTGGGTTTGTGTCAGGTAAAAGTACCACAGACGCTCTTTTTCCTTGTACGGCAACTACAAGAGAAGTACCTAGCTAAAAGTAAACTCCTCTACTTAGCTTTTGTAGACCTGGAGAAAGCTTTTGACAGAGTCCCCCGCTCCATTATCTGGTGGGCTCTTAGAAAACTAGGTGTAGATGAATGGCTTGTGAGAGCTATACAAGCTATGTATAATGAAACAGTCAGTAAGGTTAGAATTAACAATGAATATTGTGAAGACTTTAGTGTAAAAGTTGGCGTTCATCAAGGCTCTGTCCTTAGCCCCCTCTTATTTATTGTTGCCCTTCAGGCTATAACAGAGGAGTTCAAGACCGGCTGCCCATGGGAACTCCTATACGCAGATGATCTAACACTCATAGCTGAATCAATGGCTGAACTAGAGAAGAAATTCGAAACATGGAAGCATGGCCTAGAATCAAAAGGCCTTAAAATTAACTTGGCTAAGACTAAAGTTCTAGTTTGTAGAAAGGAAAATAAGGCACAGGTACCCTCAGGGAAATGGCCATGCTCAGTGTGTAGGAAAGGAGTAGGCAGAAATTCCATTTTATGTCCCAAATGCAAAGTATGGGTACATAAAAGATGTAGTGGTATCACAAGTAAACTATCTATAAGTAGACTTTATATGTGGCCAATGCTCAGGTGCAATAAGTAGCAAGTGTCCAAAGGATACTAGCTCCTTCTATTGCCCAGATGGTTCTATAGAAATAGTAGACACTTTCCGTTACCTGGGTGACGAAATCAGCAGTGGTGGAGGGTGTTCTGAAAGTACAGTAGCCAGTCAGAACGGGATGGAAAAAGTTCAGAGAGTTTATACCGTTGTTGGCCACAAAAGGTTTCTCTCTAAAAATTGTTTCTACTTTAGGCACAAGGCCAGCAATTACCCAGTGCATTACTGGTACTTTATTTTATCGACCCTGTAAGGATTCTAAAAATGAAAGGCAGATTGTATGATGCCTGTATACGAACAGCAATGCTACATGACAGTGAGACATGGGCATTACGTGCAGAGGACCTTCGTAGACTGGAAAGGAACGAAGCATGCATGCTCCGTTGGATGTGTAATAGTAATATACGTGAATGGCAAAGCATAAATGAACTAAGTGAGAAATTAGGAATAAGCGGGATCAGATGCTGTTTACTTGAGAGAAGACTACGTTGGTATGGTCACTTGATGCGCATGAAAGACGACAGCTGCATAAGAAAGTGCAGGGCTATCAAAATTGATGGTAGTTACGGAGTAGGTAGACCCAGAAAAACCTGGGATGATCTGATAAATTCCGTTCTTACACACTTACATCTCTCTAAGACAATGTCTCTGGACCGAGATCTTTGGTGCTACGCAGTAATACAGAAGACCCGCCTTGTCTTTGTACAAAGCGAAACCTACAGTCAGTAGGCACTTCTTAACCAAATATACACCCCAATCCACTACCCTACCCTATCCTCCCACTCTCACCAACAGCACGAGATAATGAGATCGAGATCGTGTGGGTGTCACGACAAAAAACACACACAGTCCACGCTGTAACGTGTAGGCAACACGGTAAAAAGTTCCCAATATCACACTGTATCACACTGGTTGATGTTAGGAAGGGCATCCAGCCGTAGAAAACCTGCCAGATAGTCCTATATGAGCGAGACACGGTCACCCAACAACTTTGCCTCAAGTGGGACAACTCCCGTCTAACCCATGCTAGCGTGGAAAATGGACGTTAAACGAAGATGATGATGATGATGATGATGATGATGATGATGATGATGATGATATATATATATGTATATATATATATATATATATATATATATATATATATATATGTACATACATACGTATACAGGGTGCGAACGATATTTGTTCGCAAGATTACTGTCTAGGAAAAAATAACACAGTAGTTTTATTTTTCAAGATTTATCTATCAAACTTGGGTCAGTTTGTCTTCATGACGTGTTCTTTCGATCTCACTCGATAAACGCGCCATTGGCTTTGATGACGGCCTCAAGGCGGCGTCGGAACCGGCTACAGGCCTTCATCGCTGTCCCCCGACTTAGGCCCCTAAAGGCACTTGTGATCCTGGCCTTCAGATCGTATTTCGTATTGCAGCTAGATCTGTTGGTGTCTCGTTCCACTCCGCCCCACACAAAGAAGTCGAGGGGGTTGCAGTCAGGCAAGCTGGGATGCCTGATGTCAGGTGAAGTGTGGTTGACGAAGTTCTCTGACAGCCAGGATTGGGTCTTTCGGCTGGTATGGCAGGGCGCTGAGTCTTGCTGTCACACGTACGGCCTATCTGCAGCTACCTGGTCGATTCAGGGCTTTACTACCTAGCTCAGAACGCGGATGTAGCCATCGGTATTCAGCTTGAGGCCCTCAGGGAAGAAGTGAGGTGGCATGACGTCACCTTGACTGCTGACGACACCTAAGACCAATGTTGTCACTGGAAACTTTGTCTGCATGACTCTGGGCACGTCTTTGGATGAGACAGCGAGCCACCTATTGTTCTGGGAGTTGATCTTCTGTCCTTATTTGTCCTCCCATCGCAGATTCCAAGAAGAACTCCGTGTCTCTTCCACAAATTTGGCGGTTCAAAATGATTCATAATCAATTATTCTGAAAATAAATAATGGAAATATAGTCACTGTTTTTATGAAGACAAGAGTGACAACGGAAGTAAAAAAATTTGCATAAAATTAGCAGTTGAAAATTGCGAACAAATATCGTCCACACCCTGTATATATATGTATGTATATATATATATGCATGTATATGTATGTATATATATATATATATGTATAAATATATATGTATATGTATGTATATAATATATGTGTATGTACATGTATGTGTGTATATATATATATGTATATATATATATATGTGTATATATATATGTGTATATATATATATATACGTACATGTATATATGTGTATATAAATGTATATATGTGTGTATATATATGTGTGTATGTATATATGTATATATATATCATCATCATCATCATCATCAACGTTTAACGTCCGTGTTCCACGCTTGCATGGGTTTGGACGGGGGTAGTCCCACTTGAGGCAAGAGTGATTGTCTTGCTCGCATAGGACCGTCTGGCAGGTTTTCTACAGTTGGATGCCCTTCCTAACACCAACCACATTTACAGTGTGGGTCTGGGAGGTTTTTACCGTATTGCCTACACGGCCACATTACAGCGTGGACTGTGTGTTTTTTTGTCGTGACACCTACACGATCTTATTTGTTTCGGCCTGGATGGCGTGGCACCAACGAATGGGGTGGTGGTGGTGGGACGGGGTGTATTTTGTTAGAGATGCCTACTGGCTGGAGTAGGTTTTACTATATATTTAGGTAAGGCGGGTCTCCTCTGTTACTGAGTACCGCCAAAGGTCTCGGTGGTAAGGCGGGTCTTCTCTGTTACTGAGTACCGCCAAAGTCTCGGTCCAGTGACATTGTCTTGGAGAGGTGTAAGTGTGTGATGTCGGAGTTTATCAGCTCGTCTCAGGTTTTTCTAGGTCTGCCTATTCCGTGGCTACCGTCTATCTTTATTGCCCTGCACTTTGTTATACAGCTATCGACTTTCATGCGCATCACGTGTCCATACCAACGTAGCCTTCTCTCGAGTAAACAACATCTGATCCCTCTTATCTCTAATTTTTTCCTTAGTTCGTTTATGCTTTGCCGTTCACGTATATTACTGTTACACATCCAGTGGAGCATGCAAGCTTCGTTCCTCTCTAGTCTGCGTATATCCTCTGCACACAATGCCCAGGTCTCACTGCCATGCAACATTGCTGTTCGCATGCAGGCGCCGTACAACCTGCCTTTCATTTTTAGGGAGAACCCTTTAGCAGCTAATAGTGGTATAAGCTCTCTGAACTTTTTCCAACCAGTTCTGACTCTAGCTACTGTACTTTCAGAGCACCCTCCCTCACTGCTGATTTTATCGCCCAGGTAACGGAAGCTGTCCACTATTTCTATAGAACCCTCTGCGCAATTGAAAGAGCTAGAATTTTGTGGGCACTTGCTGCTACTTATTGCACCAGAACACCGGCCACATGTAAAATCTATGTTCTTAGTTAGCTTACCTGTGATCCCACTACATCTTTTATGCACCCATACTTTGCATTTAGGACATAAAATGGAGTTTCTACCTACGCCTTTCCTACACACCGAGCACGACCATTTCCCAGAAGGGACCGCCGCCTTGTTTTCTTTCCTACAAACTAGAACTTTGGTCTTAGCCAGGTTAATTTTAAGTCCTTTTGACTCTAGGCCGTGCTTCCATGTTTGGAATTTCTTCTCTAGCTCGGCCATTGATTCCGCTAATATATGTATATATATATATATATATGTATGTATGGAATAGAATGAAACGAAATTTCATTTCTCACTCTTAGTACGGCACTTACTTAATGTGTACCTGTATATATATATATATATATATATGAAGACCCGCCTTGCCAGTAGGCATCTCTAACAAAATACACCCCGTCCCGCCACCACCCCCACCCCATCCTCACCACCCCGTTCTATGTAAAGTTATGTTGGTGCCGCGCCATCCAGGCCGAAACAAATGAGATCGTGTAGGTGTCACGACAAAAAAACACACAGTCCACGCTGTAATGTGGCCGTGTACGCAACACGGTAAAAACCTCCCAGACCCACACTGTAAATGTGGTTGGTGTTAGGAAGGGCATCCAACTGTAGAAAACCTGCCAGACAGTCCTATGCGAGCAAGACAATCACTCTTGCCTCAAGTGGGACTACCCCCGTCCAAACCCATGCAAGCGTGGAACACGGACGTTAAACGTTGATGATGATGATGATGATGATATATATATATATATATATATATACATGCTACTGTACGTCTGTATACATATATGTATGTACGTATACATACATACTTACATTTAAGTAAGTGCCGTACTAAGAGTGAGAAATGAAATTTCGTTTCATTCTATTCCAACTTATCGTTTTCGGTGCGCCTGGCCGACTGAACTCACTCAATATGCAAATTAGGCTGCTCAGCCGTTAATTTTCAGAAGGAAAGTATATACTTTCGAACGTTCAACCAACTGGCAGAAGGGTATACGGTGCTGACGATTGCTAACAAGCTTGAAACTAGTACATCGTTCCTGTGTCAGTGTTGAACAAAAAGGTGACGTGGTTGCCTTAACACCGTACGGCATAAATCAGGCTGTCAATTTGTTTACAAACGGACAAAGCGAGCGTTATAATAAACGTCCACTAAACTGATACGTACATATATATATGTGTACCTGTATGTATGTATATATATATATATATATATATATATATATATATATATATATATATATATATATATATACACATGCTACTGTACGTCTGTATACATATATGTATGTACGTATACATACATACTTACATTTATGTATGTATGTATGTATATATATATAGTTCAAGGAAACAACAGAGTGGTACAAAAAGTCTATACATTCATACATAGATACATGGTGGCTGACAACTCGTTTTCGAGTACGGCCACTACTTTATATCCATGTAGGAGAACCCCCACCGATGCGCTGAATAAGTGTGACTTTTTAGTCCAGCCAGCGACTTGAAAACTCTGGTACAAACACTACACTTGTGACAATTATTGACACATAGTGCTGGGCCCATGGTACCATGTGACGACAAGTGCAGAGAGATCTCCAGATATAAAGCAATGCCTGTGCTGTGAAGCTTTTATAGTGAGCAAAGGCACTGCACAAAGCCAGTCCCACTCTCTTAACCAAGATGATATTTACCAAAAAGAAGAACAAGTCAACATCATTGGAAACCATCAGGGTTGCAGGTGTTATATCAGAGTTTTCCTTCTCCTAGAATTCTGCCTTGACAAAGGCTAAGGGGTCATCTCTCCTGGTGATTTTGGATGGCCATTGACTCTTAAGAGCTCCTTTGGCCTTTGACAGGTTTTGTTTTTAGTCCTGCAGGATGTCCAAAGTCACCCTCCTCACCAAGAAACCTTGGTGGGGTTGCCAGTTTAGTCGCCAACGACCCGACCATGGGACAGGTTGTACTGGGATACATGTTACCAGTAGCACCAACTGGTGACCTGACATAACATACATACATAGTATAACAGGTAAATTGGGACAAGTTTCAAACCGGTATATTTCTAATAGCATAGATTTTGTTGTATTTTAAATATTACCAGCTTGAGTAATCATTTAATCATAATTTGTTGAATATGAAATAAAAATAGTATGTTAATAAAGAATTAAACTGTAGAAGTGTAATTGCTGGATTATTTACATGCATACACGCGGAACACACAAGCTGAAACCGCTTGGCACCACGGTCGGGATTTTAGACCTCTCTCTCCCCCACTATCTCTCCACTCTCCCTCTTTCTCTCTCTTTCTCTTTCTTTCTCTCTATCTCTCTCTATCTTAACACACACACGTGTGTATTTTTTATTTTATACTGTAGATTCAAATAATAGATGCATGTATTATGGTGCAGGTTGCATGATCAAAATTGATTCTTATCTTCTGCTTTCATACTATTGTAGCCTGGTTAGTCAATTATAATACTCTAATATCTTAAAATCTGTTTGTGCCAGGCTTTAGAGAAACTTATTTGTTTAGGACCACCAACAATCTTGAAACTTTATATAGCTTCAATGCAAGATTATTGCCTAGTTGTTGATTTTGTCTTCTGCTGCTACATCAACACTCATATTAGAAATGCTTTGTGATGGGAATGGTCCTGTAATATTGGTTGTGGCGCCCTAACAGAATTGTTTTTAAATTTCAATGAAATCCAGTTTTCAACCCCAACAGACTGCATGAAGGCTTGCATTATAACATTCCATTTCTCCATTGTTCTCCAGAACTAGAGCTGGATGTCCAAACTAAATCTGTGTTTTGTATGCATGCGTGCAGGCAGACATGTTGTGAAATGTTTATCAAAGAAGAAACATAGGTTTTTTTTTTGTTCATACAAATGGTTGTAAGTGAAAACAGTTCTAAGAACAAGTTTGTATAACTAGGATTTTTTTCAACACGCTGATGCGTATGTGTATTATGTGTGTATATGCATATGCATACATTTATATGTATGAGTATATAAATATAAACATGCAAACACAGACACACTTACAAAAATACACACTCACAGGCAGCAGATGTAAAAAGAGAGGAGTAGTATGAGGTAGTCAAACTACTTCTCTCTCTTTATGTGTTGTGACAGAATCGCAGAAATTCATATATAGATAGACTCAGTATGTGCAGAACTTAATGTTGTGCCATATTAATAACAATCAAAATTTCTTTTATCAGTATGATTCTTTAATCTTTTTGTTAACATTTTTTTCTTTTGCATTTGTATATTTAGTAGACATCGATGTTAGTAATTTGCTTTACATACTTATGGTACTTGATTCATTACTCATCTCCCAACATCTCAAGTATTTGAGTTATTATTGAAAGTAGAATCTGTTTGATCTCTTTTGGCTATTTTACTGCCCCAATATAAGATTATACAATAATTTTTGGAAAGGAAAAAAAAATGCAAACATGGAACAACGGATGTAAAATAATGATGATGATATTTTCATCAAATATACTTTGTTTATTTTCAATGCATCATTTTGTTTGCATGTAATGACAACAATTCCAATAACATAGGAGGGGAAGAGAGTTACTATTAAATGTTTCCACTTTCCTTCTAATCATGCTTATGGAAGTATATAAAATCCACATGTCACCACTATAAATGAAACTTAAGGGTCAGACAACCTCATGGTCCCAGTTATTAGGATGGAGACATGCTAGAACAAGCACTCCATTGCATGAGGCCCGCACCTGCGAGTAGCCAACTCTGCTTCAATAGCAGTGAGCAGGGATGTGGTCTGGGTGCCAAAAACAGCGGAAATCTCCACTGCCACGGGCTCAACTACAAACCTATAAGAGAACAGCCGATACTTTGACAGTTTGCCCTTTCAGCCTATCAGGCTGCAAAAGCCTGGGCTGGTAGCCCAAAGCACAAGGTTGCCACTAGAGAAGGTATCACAATATGTAGCATTACAGATGATAGGCCCTACCCCCACGGAACTGGAAGATTTGTAATGCTGTCTGGCCTATTGCTTTCCTCTTTGTTGCACTGGATGGGACTCCATTTGATTTGGGAAGGGACTAGACTTCAGCAGAGGGGGGAGGGGATGGATGTCTGCAGGGCAAGGCTGGCAGAGCCAATGAGACTGGAGGCTGCCATATCTGACAGGTAAGGTTGCCTGTTGCCATCCAGTGTCATCAAACCAGATGTTGCATATCTCCTCAGCAGCCTGTCAGATGCAGACATGTTCAGGTGCAATAGACTTACAGATGACCTTGGCTGCAGGCCTCCAGAAGATATTTCCTACTGCAATGGGGCATATTCCACCATTTTTCTTCCTAAGAGCAGTGAGGCTTTGGGAATAAGGGTCCAAGGCACTGTGAATGAACCTGTTATCAATAGTGCTCAGCAGCCGCTGGTGCCCAGCTTCGGCAGTGAATGGGGATGAGTCTTTGAGTCTGCTGCTGCTAGGGAAAGAGCTCAGAGCAGAGATGATGTCCTCCGTGGAGACCACGTATAGCAGTTGAGGGTCAGGTGGGTGTATGAGTCTGAGGTCTGCAGGTGGCTTGCAATGATTAAGCCAGAGAGTGGCCAAGACTTTCTCAGTGGTGTAGAGGATGATGTCATCAGAGACAACTACTCTGGCGGCAACCGAGACATCACTCTTGATTAGTTTGGTATGCTTTGTGCTGGGGTGGAAGATTGCGGACACATGAATGAGTGGAGTTTGGCCTTCTCAGACACACTAGGTATGGGCACCTGCCTAAAGATTGAGATATTGGCCTGGACCATGGCTGTTGTTGACAGGCTGCATCAATTGGCACCAGTGTTGGGAAGACCGAGGGCGAGTCAAGTAAAATAAAACAATCACTATGTCAATTGGAGTCCAATTGACTTGTGTTTCACATCATCATCATCACCCCTGTTTTACGTCCATTCTTCCACGCTAGCATGGGTCGACGGGTTGTCCTGTTGTGGCCAATGCCAGGCCAGGTGACCATGTCTTGCTCATACAAAACTGATTTTGGCTTGATTTCTATAGCTAGATGCGCTTCCTGACACCAACCTCATTTACAGTGAGTTTTGGGTGCTTTTTTGTCGTGACACCTACACGACCACTTTACAGTGGGAAGGGGATGGGGTCATAGTCTATATGCTTCAGCTTGTACCCGTGGGAAGTCAGGTCTTCTGTATTACTGTATAACACCAGAGGTCTTGGTCCTGTGTCATCACCTTTGAGAGGTGCAATTGGGCAAGGTCAGCTTTTATCACCTCATCCCAGGCTTTCTTGGGTCTCCCCATTCCAAGGCTTCCATCGACTTTTAGTACTCTGCACCTTTTTATGCAGCTGTCATTCTTCATACGCATCACATGTCCATACCAACATAATCTCTCCTGTACACAGCATTTGATTCCTCTTATGCTTAGTCTCTCTCTAAATTCGTTTATTCTTTGCCGTTTGTGTATATTACTATTACACAAGCATCGGGGCATGCAATCTTTGTTTCTTTCTAATCTATGCACACAATGCCCAGGTCTCACTACCATGTAACATTGCTCTTCGTATGCACTCACCATGCAGTCTGCCTTTCATTTTGAGGGAAAATCCTTTCACAGCTAGCAATTGTAGTAGCTCCCTGAACTTCTTCTATCCCGTTCGTACCCTGGTTACGCTAATTCGGTCACCTAGGTAGCAGAAGCTGTCTACTGTTTCTGCAGAACCCTCCCAGAATTTGGTAGTGCTTGTTTCCTGTGGCCATTTGCTGCTTACTGTCCCAGTGCAACTGCTACATGTAAAGCCTACATTCTTAACTAAACTTCCTGAGATCCCACTACATCTCTTGTGTACCCATAGTTTGCATTTGGGGCAGAGGATAGAATTTCTACCTGTACCGTTGCTACATAATGAGCAAGCCCATTTCCCTGAGGGTATCTGGGTTCTGTTTTCTTGTCTACTTACGAGGACCTTAATCTTTGTCAGGTTGACTTTGAAACCCCTTCTTTCTAGTCCCTGCTTCCATGTTTGGAATCTTCTCTAGTTCTACCATAGATTCAGCTAAAAGTGTAAGATCATCCGTGTATAGAAGTTCCCATGGGCATCCGGTCTTAAACTCCTCTGTTATAGCCTGGAATATGATTAGTAAACAGGAGAGGGCTAAGAACAGAGCCATGGTGAACACCGACCTGTATGCTAAATTCCTTGCTATAGTCATTGTTAACCCTAACTTTGCTGACTACTTCCCTATACATGAAAGTTCTCCTCTTGCCTTGGCAAGGTGTTTTGTGGCAGACCAGCATTGACCCATGCATGCCAGTTTCCCCTCTACACACCACTGATGTTGTCCAAGAAAAAGGCAACAGGTTGCTACATGGCATCTGTGTCATCACAGTTAATTTGTTTCTATCTGAGTGGACTGGAGCAATGTTAAATAAAGTCTTTCTCAAGACACATGTCACACAGTTTAAGAATCAAACTCGTGACTTTACAATGGTGAACCAAGCACCCCAATTACTAAGCCACATACATTTAATGAGTAGTATATTTATATTTGCTGCATGTTCAAAGCTACATATGATTTATGTTTTCTATTTTTTTTTCTTTGTAGATGAAAAACTTAATAAATTTCCTGAAAAAGTCAACTGTAGTAGTGGTACCGGCCATCGTAACATGTCGATATCATCTTCATTATCATCGTCTTCTTCATCATCATTATCATCGTCCTTGTCCGTCACTTCTAATCATGTGAACTCCCTGGCAGACAGCAAGACCACTGTTGCTGGCACAACGATTATCAACAGCTGCACAACATCCCCTGCTGCTGCTGCTATGGCAGCCACCGGTGCAGGGAGTAGCCACCGGCATGCCACTCGGGCTTCCCTTGTTGGAGGTGGCCACTCTTTGCAGGGTGTGCTAAGGCCACAGCAGACAATGAAAGAGATCTTGGCCAGTGTTCCTGGTGTCAGTAAAAAGGTAAGACAATCTCAAGCATTAGTTCAATCAGTAGATTGCTAGAATATCTGTGGGGTGGGAGCATATATATATATATATAAATATGAAAAGATTCAGGACCTCGGTGGCTGAGCTCCAGCCAATTCGACAGTTAGATCCGAATTGTTTGGATCTTGCTGTCGAAACGGCTGGAGGTCCTGAATCTTTTCATATTACCCACTCCACTACCACAAGTATCAAGTACTTTGGTGCATTTTGGTCCCCCTGGTATCTTACCACACCCTCTTTGTTTTATATATATATATATCAAATTATAATATAGAGTTAGAAACTCACAATAAATCCCGTGATCAGGGGAGCTCAAGGAAGAGAGACCGAGCTCATTTTAAATCATAGCACTGAGATAATAAATTGTCAGGTAATAGGGGATACAATTCTACCCTGGTAAAGCACATAAAGACTACGGATGGAGCAGTAAATACAGATTAATAAAATAATCAAAGTGTACATACCTCCACTATAACGATATATACCTGGACATAAGATATACACTATATATATACATATATTGTTATAATATATACAACACACATATATATATATATATATATATTATGTTACGGTACAAAAAATGCGAGAATCATAATACACACAGGAGCTTCTTATGAGCCTCACATACTAAAATGAGAGAGAGAAAAAATATAACTAACCTCCGAAAGTACATGGTTCCAACGAACAGGCAGTGCATACGGGTTAGCCCAGGGCAGCTTGAATATGCTGTTAGGTCACTAAAAATAGCAGTCCGTAGCTAATCAAATATACAAAGGCCCAACTATATTAATTAATAAATTAGGAGCCCAAATACGTCAAATTATAATTTAGAGTTAGAAACTTAAAATAAATCCCGTGATGAGGGGAGCTCAAGGAAGAGAGACCAAGCTCATTTTAAATCATAGCAATGAGAGAAGGCACTGAGATAATAAATTATGTCAGGTAATAGGGGATAACATTTTACCCTGGTAAAGCACATAAAAACTACGGATGGAGCAGTAAATACAAATTAATAAAACAATCAAAGTGTACATACCTCCACTGTAACGATATACACCTGGACATAAGATATATGCTATATATACATATATTGGTATAATATATACAAGACATACACATATATATATATTATGTTTCGCTATAAAAAACGCAAAGAATTTTTTATAGTTAAAACAAGACTATATTGAAAAAAAAAATATTCAATATTTAACTATAAAGCCGTCATGTAGGAGACACAGTAAAAAGGCTCTCAGTCCACACTGTAAAAGTGGTTGGTGTTAGGAAAGGCATCCAGCCGTAGAAAACCTGCCAGAGACACTTCCATACGAGCAAGGCACAGTCTCCCAACCAATCCGTGCTGGAAAGTGTTGGATGAGCAAGGTGTGAATGAGTGGGAAAGGGCTAATGGGGGTAACATAGATCTGAGGGAGGTGGGGACACTGGAGTATTAAGATGAAGCAAAGTTAATTAGGGAGATAGGTACAAACAACTAACCTGCTCATATTCTTTTTAATATAGCCATACTCTACTACCCCAAGTATCAAGTTCTCTGTTGAGTAATGGTCTAACTAGTTTTAAACTGGTTCTACCCTGATATATATAGCCAAATAAAGATCAGAAATTCTATAAATCAACTTATCAACACAAGAAGAAAATAGATTAAAAACTTTATCATTAAAAGATGGAAGTTAACATTTTTATCATAAAATTCTACCATAAAGAAAATATATTGAAAATATATTTAGTGTTGGTACCATGATAAAATGCACCTAGTACACTGCAAAATGGTCGGTTTTAGGAAGTGCATCTAACCATAGAAGCCACACCACAATATGCAATGTATGAGCCCGACATGGTTCAACAATCCATCTAGTCTCTAGTCTCTTATATCAGGTCACTCTCGAGTGCTACTGGTAGCGTGTAACCCAGTACAACCTGTCGCTTGGTCGGGTCGTCGGCGACTAAACCAGCAACCCCACCAAGTTTACTTGGTGAGGAGGGTGATTTTGGACACCCTGCAGAACAAAAGACAAAACCTGACAAAGGGCAGAAGAACTCATAAGAGTCAACGGCTATCTAAAGAAAAAAAAAAAAAAATCCTGCCGAATCAATGGGCGGCAGTAGTTCCAGCTGCACCCATTGAAAGACTGGTGTAGTGGTTCTCAGAACAATGTGGCTTTGCAGATATCGATGCAAATTGACAATGGAAATATGCTCCCACTCGAGTGAGAAGAGAACTATTGACCTTCAGGTGAAGCAGCGACCCCTGATTGTATTCAGCAACTGAAACAAATATGAAGTACTCCAAATCCAATGCTCCTAGGGGCAGCCCTGGTTCTTCTTATTTGCGAATGTAAACTCGGCCAGATTAGATTAGATAACCATGATTAGATAGATAACCATGCCAACCTGCCTGAATCATGCCAGCACGGGAAACAGGCTTAAAATGATGATAATTATCGACGTGCATACGTGTCAACTGCTACAAGGGTTATGGAGTTACACTAGAGAGATGCAATTAGTTACAGAGGCATCAAATTATTGAATCTGGTTATGAAGGTTACAGAGTGATAGCAAAACTGATTGGGGCCAAAATTAATCTTGAGTTTGGTTTTGTGTATGAAAGAAGCTCTATTGATACTTTCTAGTGAGACAACTGCAAGCCCCTTAACATTTGTGGGTAGGATTTCCATACAGTGTACTAATTGTAGTCTGTGGACACATGAGATGGTTTTCATTCTTCAATGGTCAATAGAATAAAGTGGTAGTTAAGTACGATGGTCAGTTTAACCCTTTAGTATTTAAACTGGCCATATCTGGCCAGAATTCTCTCACCCCTTTCTGTTCAAACCAGCCATAACCAGCTGCTTATACTTATGTTAAGGTACTGTTCTCAAAATAAATAATATCAAAATCTCATATATTTGATATTATGTGAGATAAAGCCTTTACCATGAAAATACAATAGTAAATATAGAGTAATGTAAATGCTAAAGGGTTAAATAACTCATTTCTTTGTTCCAAATTTCTGGCCTTTTGTTTACGTGAGAAACAGTTATTTTATTATCTATTGTTAGTATTCCTTTTACATTCCGAGTTCAAATCTTGCCAAGGTTAGCTGTTCTTCTTTATGGGGTTAATAAAATAAGTACCAGTATTGCATTTTGGTTGATTTAGTCACATTTCCCCCTCCCCCAATATTGTTGGCCTTGTGCTTAAATCAGAAACTACATTATTGGTAGAGGGTCGAATGCCATGCTTTGCAGCATAGAGTTACGGCCCTTTATAATCTGAGTTCAAATCCTGCTGAGGTTAACTTTGCCTTTCATCCTTACGGGGTCGATAAAATAAAGTACCAGTCATGCACTTGGGTCCATTTAATTGACTTTCCCCTCTCTCCAAATTGCTGGCCTTGTGCCTATATAAGAAACCATTATTAGTTGTGACATTGAATTGGCAGAATTGTTAGAGCATTTGATAAAATGCTTTGTGTATTCATTACATCTTTTTATGTTCTGAGTTCAAATTCTACTGAAGTCAACTTTGCTCTTTCCAAGGTTGGTAAAATAAAACACCAATAATGCACTGGGGCTGATTATAATTAATCATAATAGCTGTGGACATAACATGGTTGAATGGTTAAGAAGAACGCTTCACAATCATGAGGTTTTGGGTTCCATCCTACTGTATGCTATTTTAGATAAGTGTCCTTACCATTTCCTTAAGTCAAAACAGGACTTGTGAGCAAAATTGTGTAAATAGGAATTGTTTTGAAGCCTAATGGATTGATAGTATTTGTAAGTCAAAGTTAGAATTGTTTGAAATTACACTGGAAAATGTTAGCTATAATTTCCAGATCCTACCCGTATTTTTTGCTATTGTTATCAACCTTGATTAAATTTTCAAATTCAGTTTTATTTTGGAAAATCAAAAATTTATTTATTAATTATTTTTATAAATAATGATGTATTTATTTATTATAGCCCCGAAAGAGAACCAACAAGAAGTTGAGTCCTGCTGCCCAGCTGGAACAAACAAAAGAAGGATGTGTTGACTTGGAGACACCTGACTCTATTCTTGTCAACACTAACTTAAGAGTAAGTTTATTTTTCTACTTTTACTACCATTTTACTGATGTGTAAATAGGTACATGCATGGTTGTGTGGTTCAACCTCCATGACTGTATTTCTAATGAAATATATTCTAGAATTTCATAACTATATTCATAATGAAATACACTTTTAATTGATTTATAAAGAAATTTTAGGAATTTACTAAAATTATTAATTATTTCATCACTAAAAAATAGAAATTTAACACATGGTTCTTACTTAAAATTATATTGGAAAATTTTTATTTAATTAGGAAT
Organism: Eledone cirrhosa; assembly: GCA_964016885.1. Classification (NCBI taxonomy): domain Eukaryota; kingdom Metazoa; phylum Mollusca; class Cephalopoda; order Octopoda; family Eledonidae; genus Eledone; species Eledone cirrhosa. The sequence continues at coordinate 319,635,426 of OZ024742.1, forward strand.
GTTTTAAAATGGGTGGTTTTGTCTCATAGAACCAGTGCTGGTTTTGGTCAGGTTAGTATTAAAAGGATTAAAATTGCTTCACCATTTCACTCATAGCACTCCCTTTCTCTCTCTCTCTCTCTCTCTCTCACACACACACACACCCTGATTATACAGAATCTTTAACCAATTGTTATCATATTTCTAATAAAAAAAAAACATTGTCTGATTTTCAAATAATTTTGAACATAATTAAAATATTTGTAGGGATTTGCTATTGTGACTAACTTGCTCATTATTAAACTGGTGTTTGATGCATAATTTAAGGGTTCTTATATGAAAGGTTAATTGAAGGTTTTTAAAACAGTTTTGTATCAAAAAAGCAGGGCCAGTCTCGGGCTGTTTGGTATCAAGAAGGTTAGATAGAAACCAACATATTTGAAGTCATAGTCACATGAATATATGATCAACTATATTACATTAATTAATTAATCAAGATCAGTTATTAAAAATAATTTATTTATTGTTTAATGTTGTTTTGAGAAAGCTAGTACAATGCAAGCTAGAAAGAGTAAAATAAGAAAAACAAAAGAAACATTTTACTATGTTTCGTGATATTTCGGAGTTAGGACACTTTTTCAAAAGAAAAGAAATGGAGTCTGGTGGTTATGGGGATTAGTACTCGTATGTCTAGAAATTGAGTCAGTAGGTTGCTGCAGACTGGTATTGTTACAGTAGCCAATCAACTTCATGCGTCTCACATTTGCTATTAATGAGAGGTCTCGTTCTAACAATGAACATAGCCACTTTCATATACAAATTTTTGATGTTTCATTCAGTGGCCTTTGTGGTAACTTAGAGAACATTGATAACATTAAATTACTCTAGTTTCAATTCTTGTATTTCTTACTTGCATTGTACTGGCTTTCACCAAACATTCCTAACCACATGTTTCACAAAGCTTCATATAAACTATACCAATAAATTAATTATCCTTTCAGGCATTAATTAATAAGCACACATTCCAGCTTCTTCCAGCAGATTACCAGTATCGGTTGATTCAGCTTTTACCTGAGTGTGACCGGTTGGTTGAAGGGTCCAGGTAGGAAATTATATATATAAAACTGTGGTACACTGTATTCTTGCATGTTGTAAAAATCTAACCCCTACTCTGTCTGGGAAACTGGCCTTAAAATTTCTCTAGTTGTGTATTTGCTTTATTTTATCTAAGATAACAGTCTGGAAGTCTTGATAATTGCCAGATATACCAAAGTGACAGTGGTTTGTCCTGCAACTGGCTTCTGTGGCTGTTTTTATTAAACACATAACTTATGATTTGATAAGGCATCTACTAATCATCACCATCACCGTCATCAGTGGTAACATTTTTAGGTCTTGGCATTGGTTTGACAAACGTTTTTTAGGCAAAATTCTGCATCCTGATGATTGTCCTGGTGCTAATCCATACTGGTTTTTAAAGTGAGACAGATCTTCACACATAAGTGGTGAGCTGCAAGACATAATATTAACACTTGCACTAGCTATATCAAATGTGAAGCAAAGATTATATGCACAAACAAAAATACTTAGTTACCATCTACCAAATTTATTCACAAGGTATTGGTTGATCCAAGGTTATAGTAGAAGACACTTACCTGAAGTAGCAGAGAACAAACTTCTTACAAGCCATTCCTGTACCTATTAGATAATATATACCAGAAATATTTTTGTAAAGAGTCTTTGTTTCACTGTTAAGGATGTAATTAATATCTAAAACTAACCATTATTTGTTATTCATATATCTACAATGGTCCAGAAGAGCAGAGATGGATGTAGTTGAAATATTGAAAAGGGAAAAAGAGTGATGAGTAAATACTATATCTTTTTGTGTATAATACAAAAAATTTGAAACTAAAATTAAAAGTAAAGACATTATAGATGAGTACAAATTTTTAGAAATTTTTGTTGGAATACTCATTTCAAATTGCAAGATTGCAAATAGACTCAGTGGGTGCTGCTACACAAAAACTCTAAACATCTGGTTGATTTACATTCTTTAATACCATGAAAACCTGAATATTGTAGTGAAATATATGTGTGAGATCAAGATTTTGATGGATAACATGGTACATGTTTATTAAAAATACACATATGGCTGTACTCCAGGATGATATTATACTCAAGCCTTGTTATACTCCAAGAATACAGAATTTATTTATTCAACTGGATCGTCTGTTTTTGCTATTGTTCTAGCAGCAGTGATCTATTTCAATTATTTCCATATATAGATCTGTAATATTGATTTCTGATTTATGCACAGGGTCAAGAATTCTTTTTGTTTCTTTCTATCTGAAAGAATGCTACTGACAAGGGAGATTATTGTCTATAAAATACCATTTGTTTGTTGAATGAAACTTTTAATGCTTATGTCTGTTTCTTTCATACAGAATGAGTACAACTGCTTTAAATAATGAGTTCTTTTCCAAAGCCTGTCAAGAATGGAAAGAAAGATTGGCAGAAGGTAATATAAGTTTTACATTTTTTCTTTGGTTTTGTGATGGGAAAGTTATGTGTGTGTATTAATTATTAGTAATACAGATGAAAAGTTTAAGCAAAGAATTTCTGCTTTCACCCTAAGTGAGATCATCTGTAACTGAGAAAAATCATTCTGAAGATGCAGAAGTAAATATTTTGAAAATATTACGATCAAATATTCCCTTTAGAAAACAGGAATGCATAATGGTAGTGCGTGAGGATGTTCTCTTGAGATGAGCAAAATGTATGCAAGGAGAATTACATCATTATGTGGAGCGGGAAGAACAAATTCTTGCTATGAAAAAATCAGGAAACTAATATTCTTTTTAGAATAACCAAATCATTTCTAGTTTAAAGTTAGATTGTTCTTAGCTATCACATCATAACTTATGTCATCAGCATCATGTCCATACTATCTGATAGGATACAAAAATGTTTTATGCAGTCTATATTTACAAGTCAACATTTTTTGTTTAAAATCCATTTGTTGGCACAAAGATCAGTCTTTTATTTCCATTAGGAAGAGAAGACTGTTTGTAGAAGATGCACAGGAGTAACCGAGGTAGTAGGCATAAACTTCATATGATGTACACAATGTAAATCTTGGGTACACAAGAGATGTAGTGGGATAACAAGTAAGCTAACAAAAAGAGAAAACTTTGTGTGTAGAGTATGCACAGGAGTAATGAAGAGGAAAATAACCAGTGATGTAAGCCTATTCCAGTCGCAGGATGAACCCATAGAAGTGGTTGATAGCTTCTGCTATCTAGGCATCATAATTAGCCAGGGATGAGGGTGCTCTGAGAGCATAATAGCTAGAATAAGGATAGGATGGAAAAAGTTTGGAGAGCTACTCCCACTGTTGACCACAAAAGGTTTCTCCCTACGTACAAAAGTACGACTGTATGATGCCTGTGTGCAAAATATGATGCTGATGGTAGTGAAACGTGCTGTGACTGCAAAGGACAGGCATAGACTGGAGTGAAATGAAGCAACCATGCTTTGTTGGATGTGCAATATGTGTGAGAGAAATGCAGAGCTTGGACGAGCTGAAGGAGAAGCTGGATTTAAGAGGAATCCGAGGTGGTGTGCAGTAGAGAAGTCTTTGTTGGTTTGGACATGTGATGCACATGGATAATGATTGCTGTGTGAAGAAGTGCCAGGAAATGCCAGTGTAAGGAAGTCACAATAGAGGTAGACCAAGAAAGGTCTGGGCAGAGATTGTGAGAGCTGATCTCAAATTGCTAAGACTGGCAGAGGAGATGACAAAGGATCACGACATCTGGTGACATGCCCTGCTGAAAAGGACCCGTCCAACCTATCTAAGCATGGAAATGGGGACGTAAAAACGATGAGGATGATGATCTAGCTTTAGCTAAGATCTCCCAGTGTAATCTATCTCGGATGTTATTGTCTTTTAAACTCCAGATATTGGCTGAAAGTGAAGTCATTCCTTCTTAAAGAGTTTTGAGGTGAATAAAAGTGCATGTATAGACACTGCTTGAATCTATTGGCAGTTAACCCTATGTAAGCCTTACTAGTAGTGGATGTTTATATCAATAATCTTTGGATGCAGTTTCAGCTGACCCTTTTGATAGCAAACTGGCTGAAACTGCCTCTTGTTTTATTTATTTTAGAGTGTATAGATTTATCTAAAACCCTTCCATCATAATTTTGTCAGAAAATTTTTAAAAGTTAACCTATCATTAAAACACATGGGAAACTTCCTATGAGATGCAACCTTATATGAAGACAGCTAAACCTATTCAGGTGTGAGCTGTAACAACTGAGACATAAGGCCTCAAAATTTATAGAAGAGGGGTTGAGATTGTGCCTTTATAGACTCTTAGCTTCATTAGAGGTCTAAATAAAATAAACTGGTCTCAACTTGGAATTGAAGGTAGACCACCACCTTTTTTATGAACTTAATTATATGGAATTGCACATTTTATTAACGTAGTTGTTTTCAATGTTGATTCATCATTAATTTCCAGGAGAATTTACACCTGAAAACCAACAGCGCTTGAAACAAGAAGAGGAGAAAGAACAGACAAAGATGGACCCTTGGAAGGTTAGTTTAATAAAACAACTGTTAGTGTTATAGTTTTTTATCATCATTTTAATGTTGGCTTTTCCATACTGGCATGAGGCAGTTTTTGTATAGACAAATGGACTTCCTAATGCCAAGCCATACTTTACTTTTTTTTTTTTTAAGTATACTATATACTATTGTTATTCATTAAACTGCTAAGCTGTCCTTAATAAAACAAATGTTATGGGCTCTGTTTGTTAGAAAAGCAGATAAAGAAAAAAATGAAGATTGATGAAATGCAGTTTGGATTTGTCTTTGGAATGAAATGACTGATGCAATTTTTATTGTGAGATAGTGACAAGTGAAGTACAGGGACAAGAGGAAGAATTTGCTTTTGGGGTTTGTTCATCTGGAGAAAGCTTCTGGTAGGGTTCCACATGTAGTAGTGACATGGGCATTGAGAGAGTTGGGAGTGGAGGAATGGATGGTTAGAGTAGTTATGACAATGTAGGAGAAAGTGCACACAGTCATAAGGATGGGAATGATGTTGAATTTGAAATGAAAGTTGGAGTGCATCCGAGGTTGGTACTAAGCCCACTACTATTTGTAGTTGGGATAGCAGTACCTGACATGAAGCATAAAGGAGTATTTACCATGGGAGCTGCTATAAGCAGATGATCTGGTGTGAATAGCAGAAAGTATGGATGGACTGAGGGAGATGATAAATAAGTGAAAGGAATGTATAGAGGCAAACAGTATAAATATGAATATTGGAAAGACGGTGATAGTGAAAAGTGGCTGCATTCAGTGTGTTGGAGTGACCTCCATTAAATGTTCAATATGCACTGGGTGAGTACATAAAAAATTTAATGGAGTTATTAAATAATGTGACAGTGTCATTTAAATGTAAAGTGTGTATGCATGAAGTTACAAATAGAGAGGATGTAGAGTTGGATCAGACTCTGCATCAGTATCTAAAGTGATATATGCATGGAAGAAGTTCTGGGAACTAAGTGGTTTGCTACTAAAGGAAGGAATGTCACTGAAATTGAAGGAAAAGGTGTATGCTGCATGTTTGAGAAGAGCCGTTATTTATGGGCATGAGACATGGGTGATCGACCACAAGTATCACTGAGAGAAAGGAAGACAATGAATTGCAGATGGGAATAGAACCAATGATGAATGTTGTGAAGAGAAGGTTAGGGGATTGGTGAGGGGGGGGGGGGGGGGGGGTGCAGCTGATAAAGGAAAGTAAGATGTCTGTAATGGGGCTTTTTCAGGGAAAATGGTCTTAAAATACTTGTCTAGTTAAATGTACTTTTATTTACATAAGATTTTAAGGAGTCTCTTAATGTGTTTGTTGTTTCCTTTTCCAGATGAAGCATTTTGAACAGGTGTGGGGGCAGAGGTAAGTGTTTAGCTTTTACTTCTCATTCTTCTTCATCTACACATAATTAAATTATATAATGCTAGCAATAATCAAATGCCATACGTGTTTGTATATTTATATATATCTCTGTAACTCTTTAAAATTTACACACAAATATACACACAATGCAGTTCTTATCTCAGTCATGTTACTACAATAAAAAGTTTGCTTTCCAATCACAAGGTCCTGGGTTCCAACCCTACATTTGTCTCTGTAAATAGCTATTTCTCCAAAGTTACTCATACATTTAATTAATGCTGAACATTTATGTAATTATATCTTAGAAATAAATTATTAAAATATCATTCTCATTTTTAATCCCTTCCACTTTAAGCAACATAAACTATACGGTTTCTCTTATGCAAACCATTAATTTATCAAAATGCAAATTTCCCAGTTTGTATGGTTTTTCATATATATTCAATAATCCTGGTATATATGGCATACTAATCCTTTCAACAGTATTGCTGTGATTATTGACCACACCAGTCCACTAGTAGGATATATTTATCTCATATACCATATTGTAAAAAGTGTAACAAGGTAAAAAAGTTCCATCATAATTTTATGTACGAACCTCTGTTATAAACACCAGCTTAATAATGCTCAGAATAGTCATAGGCAATAAAATTATAATTATCTCTACCTATGCACCACAAGCAGGTCTAAGTAAAGAACAAAAAAACATTTCTGTGAGAAACTCTTACAAACAACTTGAATTACAGATGACAGAGACCTCATCATCTTATCTGGTGACTGCAATGGACATGTTTGGCAGCACCAAGATGGCTACATCCTGGTTATGGCTCAAATGAAGAGGGAGCGGGGCTCCTGGAATTCTGTGATGCAAATGAACTGATTATTTGCGACACTAACTTCAGGAAACTGACCAACTTCCTCATCGCCTACCAATTGGGCAAACATACAAGCCAGATTGCTTTCTTACTTGTTAGAAAATGGGATAGCCAGATGGTTATGAGAAGAACGCACTACTAAGCATAAGTTAGTTATTAGTGATTTCAGAATAAGCACAAGACTGAATAAGAAATACGGGAAAGTTCTATATTACACGTATGATGAGAGGGAGGAGGAGTTAGATATATATGACATAGAAGACAATTGGAAGTTCCTACATAACAACCTACTACAGGCTATTGATGAGACTTGTGGCTAGAGCAAAGCACCAGCCAGGTAGAGGGTGACCTAGTGGTGGAAAAGCACTGTTCATAAATATAAGAGATTGGTGTGGAAAAACTGGAAAAATTAGGGCAGCAAAGATCAGTAGCAGGTAGCTAAGAGAGAAGCGAGATGACTGAAACACATAGCATGAAAAGAAGGTGAAAGCAGGAGGTTTGCCAATGTTCTGAAACATGAGGATCAGAGACATGAAGTGTTCCTCATTACAAAGCAATATATCAGTGTGAATCACAATGTTGTTTGGGAAATGTGTTTGAAATGATAGGAATGCACTTAGCATCACTGAGGCTCAAAAGAAAGAGGCCTGGAAATGCTACTTAGAGAGGCTGATGAATGTGGAGAATGAGAATGTGTGTGTGTATGATGGCTTAATAGCTCTTTTTTAATACTAAACTTCTTAATTGTAATTTTTGTATATTTAAAAACCTTTATCATTATCATGATTATTTTTTTTTCCAGAAATCTCACAGATGTTCCTAAAGCTACAAGTTCAACTCCAATTTCTCGACCACGGTCACCTCAAGTTACCTCTCCAATGCGTCGCAAAACAAAACGAGTTTCCAGTTTATTCAAACCACGTTCATTGGCTGTGACTGGTGGTGGAGGTAGTAGTGTTAGTAGTAGTAATAGAAGTAGTAGTAGTAGTAGCAGCAGTAGTAATAGTAGTAGTAGTAGTAATAACAAGAGCAGTAATAGTAGTGGTAATGGAAGTAGAAACAGTAGCAACAGCAATACAAAGTTATCACCTGTTGTCACGTCAGCTGCTGCAATGTCCACAATGTCCAGTTCAGAAGCTGTGGCAGGTGTAAAGCCAGCAGCCACTACAGTATCTGTTTCCGTTACCACTACTACTACCTCAATTACCACCTCTTTGACTGACCAAGTGATTAGCAGTGTTCCTGAAGTGATCAAGACATCCCAGATGGATGACCGACTACCTTCGCCTCCTGGTTCCCAGGATATTGCTAGCAATCTGAAGCGCCCCTTATATGTGGCTACTGACCTCATTGGTGAGTTGGGTAGTTCAGCTGATTTTGACAGTGTGAGCCCTTCTAAACGTCAAAAGTATTCTCCCAGTCAGAAATTTGGCAATACGAGGATTCTTGCCCAAACCAAAGCGTCAACTGAAAGCAGTCGACAAACCAAAACATTACATTCACCATGGGGAGGCAGTCCTCAAGAGAAACAAGCTTCTCCTGTAACCGCATCCAATACTCCTTTAATACACCCACCTCGCCTTCAGACTGCTTTACTGCAAGTGTCTAAGTCCTCACCACCTGCTACCACTAGCAGCAGTAATAGTAGCATTAGTGCTGCTGATAGCTGCACTACTGATGTTTCTAAAAACTCTGCCCATACAAATCAGTCCCATGTACTTGCTCAACTTCAGGTACCATCTCAGTTCTTGGCTGCCACGGTATTAGTAAAGTCTCAACCAAAATCAAAATCTGTTGTTCGAAACAGTGCTAATTCGAGCCAGTCCAAGACAACATCTGTGACAACAGCTACGTCATGTACCGAACCAGACACGAGCTCACCGTCCAACGAGTATCGGCAGAATGTTTTTGCATTGTTTCGAAAGTTGCGTAGCAATAACAGCAACGACAACAACGATAACTGCAGCAGCAGCAGCAACAACAGTAACTCTAGTTCTAGTGATTCAAGTACTGTAACGGCTTCTGCTTTGTCGCCGACGACAACATCATCAACAACAGCAGCAGCAGCAGCAACAACAACAACAGCTGTGGCAGCAACAGCAGCAGCAGCAGTGGCAACATCAACTATTAGTTTTGTTAATAGCAACAGTCCCAATAACAACAAGGACAGTCCAAACAGTAATAACATGAACAAAACTGAAAGTGTGCCAACATCAGATAGTAGTTTGGTTCAAGCACAAAAGAATAGTGATTCTGTAAACCTGCAACGTTCACATGAAATATGCCAGGCTGTATTTGAGAGAAGTCGAAGTAATTTAAACAAGAGCACAATGGTGTCACTGTTGCCGAAATCAAGCTGTGTAGCCATTCAGGTAACAACCAATCAGTTTCAACAGCACACGTTTGGTGCACCAAGCATCATTATACCCCAATCAACTATCACCACCAGTTCAAATCCACAAAAAGTCACCCCTGCTTCAACAAGTTCCTCAAGCCAATTAGGATCTTCAAAAATTTTGTTCTCACAGTCAGAGTCTGTTCCTAATCTCTTTGCTCAGCTACAGAACCCAAAATCAAATTCTAAGCTTGTCATGGGCAGCACATCTTCAATGCTGTCACCATCATCAACCTCATCTCTCTTGGAAGAAGGTAATGATGACACCAAAGACAACAGTGATAACAACATCAGCAGTGATAAAGATCCCCAGCAGGGGGACAGTTCCAACATGCAGATTGACTCGGCTGGAAGTTCAGTTGTTGGTATGGAATTATTATCGACATCCACACCATCACTTTCTTCTAACACAGCTACACAGCTGACATCAGCCACAGAGCCAACATCTGCTGTAAGTGACATGTTAGTAACATCGAGTTCACTGCCCACCAACACCACCACCTCAACAGCCTCAGGAGTTGATGGTTCTGTGACTCTTTCTGTTCCAACCAATTCGTCACAATCCCACTCAACATCACTCAATAGTCCCAGAACATCTTTGTCATTGATGTCTTCTACAACAACAACAACAACTACAGCAATGACATCCACAGCCTGTTCTTCTCCTTCACTAACTGTAGTTCTAACCTCTACTCTATCTTCTGCTCTCTCTGCAATTAGTCAGTCTCCTGTAGCCATTACTACTTCAACAGCTACATCTACTTATGCTACTACTACTACTACTACTACTACTACTACTACTACTACTACTACTATGCCTGCTTCTACACCAGCCTCAAATATTACCAAGGAAACTTCATATAAAGATATTCTGACATCAACAAGCAGAAATGAAAAAGCAGCTGTAAAGTCAACTCTTCCTTCATTGTCAGCAACAACAACTGTAACTACTAGTAATACTACAACCTCAATCCTAGCTACAGCTTTATTAGCACCTCCTAAAGATTCTAGCTTTGTGCTCAGAATATTAGAGCGGACAGATAAAAACTGTGAAATGGCATCAGAGTCACCACCACCGCCTCCAATACCACCTGATAAAATCCCGGTGGTGTCTGTCTCTGGCCAGATGGTTGACTCAACCTCACAGACCATGGACACTACAGTGGCATTGAGCTGTACTCAAACTGACTCTAGTATCACTACTGCATTGTTAACATCAACAACAACAACAACTGCTGTGGTACCAGCTGCAAAATTAAAGTCTGTTATGGCAACCATTGCAACTACTACTACTACTACTTCATCCTCCCCCTCTCCTACTGTCTCATCGTCTACTTCCTCCCCTTCCTTTTCTATGGACAACATGAATCCTGAATATAATCAGTTACCCTCTTCCAAAAGTAGAAAGCTTGATGGTCAGGTTTCTGTTGTACCCCCACGGTCTTCGAGTGCACCTCCAAGTACATTGTCCACTAAAACTCCTGGTCACACAATCATTGCTGGTAGCAGCACAGAGAACATTGCACGGTCAGCTAGTGTGGACACAAATATCAATGCTCTTTACACAAGCAGCACCAACAGCAACATCACCAACAATAACAGCAGCAGTAATCAACTGAAACATGATGATGAGCTGCCTCCAGTGTCAGAAACGCTGAGTACCTCCAGCAATGAGGTTGACACTGAACACAAACTCTATCTAACACAACAAGAGGTAAATTTTTTATCGCGAGCTGGCACTGCTACTGCAGCAGAACAGAAGGAGCCTCCAAGTAACTCAACTTCTGTATCAACCGACGTAACTGGTAGTAATCGTATCCCCACAACCCTACTATCTACTCTAGCACCCTCTCCCCTGGCTGCAACGCCCATCACCACTATTATAATTACAACCACCAGTTCTATTACGACTACTACTACTACAACATCCAACGTCGCGTCTGGCACCCCTTCCCAACAGCCCTTACAATCCCCCAATTCCTCACTACTACAGCCAGACACAGTAGGCAGTGTCCAGAACATCGCATTAAGCTTAGCAAACAATGTGGAGGCGCATATATCTGACCTTTTGAGCACACCCGTGTCCATCATCGCCAGCAGTACCCCTGTACATGTGCTAGCGGCCACCAGCGTTGGAGACCCGATGCACATGATTCAGTCAACTGTTTTGCCATCGATGGTTGCTGCTGCTGCCGCTGCTGCAGGTGCAGCTCCTGTCCCAAATGGCAGCTGTGCAATAGCGCAGTCGCCAAATTGTGCCTGCAGTCTAAAGGCCATGGTGATGTGCAAAAAATGTGGTGCATTTTGTCACGACGACTGTATCGGGCCATCACGTCTATGTGTAACCTGTCTGATTACAACGTGACATTGTGTGTTACAGATGTTTTTTTTTTCTGTTCATGTATGTGTGTGTATATATATATATATATATATATATATATATATATATATATATGTATATGTATTTTTTTTTTAACTTTGTGTGAAAGATGAAAAATTAAGGAAAAAAGAAAGCCATATTAAATAATGATTATGATGTAATAATAATAATAAATAATAATAATAAATAATATGATGTTGGTTGATGACATATAAATGCAAGTAGAATCTGGAATGATTGCTTGACCTTGTATTTGTGTATGCATGTGTGTACACACACATACATGCATATATGTTAGTGTGCTTGTATATGTGGTGTGGTGTGGTATGTATATATGTGTTTGTGTGTGTGTTTGGTGTGATTATGATGATGTACACTGGGTGTTCCAAAATTACCTAGGTATATGAAAATTTATTAAAGGTCTAAGCATGATATTTGACTTTTAAATGCCTAGGTAACCTTTGGAATACTCTGTGTGTTTGAGACTGGAAATGATGAAAGAATGTTTGAGACAAAGACTTTATATTAAAACATGAAGAGAAACAAATATAATTATTGAGAAAAACACTTTAATAAAGAAAGAAAATAATTTTTTTTTTGAAGAAAGAAAGAAAGAAAAAAAGGAATAAAAACGAAAAAACAACATATGAGGAGGAGGAGGAGAAGAAAAAAAAATGAGATGGAGAGAGAAAATATATATAATTAACTCACCTCCCCTCATCCATAAAAATGTGGAATGAAAAATGAATAAAGAACTTCATGAGACGAAAATGTTTGAAAAATAATGATGAAGGATGCCAAATAAATTTTTTTCAAGTGATCAGTAAGAAAATAAAATATAAAAGAAAAAACAAAAATAAAAAAAGTAATGTGAAAAAGGAAAATAAATTTATGGGGTTGTTTGGGGTGAGGAAGTGATGAAGTATTGTACATGTCTCTATATTCTTCATAACGTCTGGCCTACCAGTTAATTTCCCCCCCCCATTTTAAGGGGAGGGGGGCAGGACGCAAAAAAAAAAAAGAAAAAAAAAACTAAAATTTTCTTCAAACAAATTTAATTTTATTTATTTATTTATTTATAATTGTTTTATTTAAATGAAACATTGTGAAAAATGTGTGGCCAGGATTGTTTTGGGGAAAGCCAGTATAGCACATGTTAGAAATACACAAAGGAAGGACACCCCCTCTCTCTCTCTCTCTCTCATTATGATTGACCATTGGCTTTGCACTCTTAACTGTTCATAGGTTTCACTCTCCGAATTACAAGACTGTGCAAGATGTTTTGTGGAAGATGTAGTTGCCCATTCATGCAAGTCTACTCTCTCCACAACACCAAGAGAAAAGTAAAATCCAATTCAGTTTAGCACAAGTGTTGTTGCAATTAAAGTACCTTGCTCAAGGACACAATGCATTGCTTGGTCTGGGAATAAAACTGAAGGCCTTACATTCGTAAGCCTAGTATTCTAATCACTAATTCACATATCTTTAACCCTTTAGCATTTAAACCATCCGTATCTGGCTAGAATTCTCTCACCTCTTTCTGTTCAAACTGGCCGTAATTGGCTGTTCATACCAATGTTACGGTATTGATCTCAAAATGAATAACACAATATTGAATATAGAGTAATGTAAATGCTAAAGAATTAGACATTAGAAATACAAGGAAAAACGAAAATAAAACAAAACAAACATCTTGAAATATAAGTTAATAGTGTAAACTGTTTTGGTTTCTTATGCTACTCTAGTTTCACTCTTGTATTTCTAATTTGCATTGTACTGGCTTCCCCCAAAATAATCCTAACTATATAATCATTTTTTGTTCATTTCTACCTTTGTTTTGTTTTTTTTTGTTTTTTGTTTTTTTTACTATTTAGTCAGAGGGAAGGAGAGCTCGTGACACCTTTTTTTAGGGTCTCCAAGATTAGTGAGAAGGTATCCTTAAATTTGATGCCTGATCCAAATGATTGCAATAGAGTGGATTCCACTAAAGACATCCAAGAGCTAGGCAATGGTGTTAAATCAAGTGGCTGATTAAATTTACTATAAAGTAAACAGCAGCAGGACCTGAACTCAAAATGCAAAGAGCCAAATACTGCAAGGTATTTAATCTGATGTTTTAATTCTGCCAGCCTACTACTCCAGACTGCTACTTTATTTAACTCAAGAAGATGAAAGTCAGTGTCCTCTACAGGATTTGAACTCAGTATGCAGAGAACTGGAACAAATATTCCAAAGCATTTTGTCCAATGCTCTAACATTGTGTTTTAAGGTTATTTTCCTGCCTTAGCAAGGGTTATCATTGCAGATCCCATGACAAGCTTCTCCATTTCACTCTATCATCTGCATACTCTTTCACTAACACACTGGTTATCATTTTCTTTATCATCTTTAACCATATCTTACTTGGTCCCTTTCCATTTCTCTTCACAGCATTCATTACTGGCTCCATTCCCATCATCCTCTGCAATTCATTGTCTTTTCTCTGATCAATACTCTGATCACCCACTGAACCATTCTCATTTCCATTCTTTCCAGCCTTCTCTGCTACTCCAGATTCATCACCTAACTTACTGCATATATTACAAACATCCCTTTGTCACTCATAGCATAAGGAACTCAGTGAACTAGTAATTGGTGCATTGGAAACCTACAAACAGCCAGACTATTGTTCAATTGTGATATAAAATAAATAAGTGCTTGAGTCTAATCTGATCACTTCTACATCTTTTCCCAAATTTTTTACCTTGTGCCAATGTTAGAAATTATTAGGGTGGTGGATTAACAGAATTGTTAGAGCATTGGACAAAATAGCTAATCATTATGTTTCATTTTCTTAGCGCAAATCCTGCTAAGTTTGACTTTCACCTTTTACCCTTCTGGGTGGAGGGGTGGGTCAATAATATTGAGTACCAATCAAATACTAGGGTCAATATAATCAATTTTCTCCTTCCTGCAAAAATTGCTAGGCTCATGCCTAAATTAGAAATAATTATTAATGTAGTGGATTAGCAGAATCTTTAGAATGTCAGAGGTTATGTTGCACAGTATTTGGTAGCATGTTTAGTGTGGGAGGATATGTTGTGAGGTATTTGTTCTGGTTTCGAATCCTGCGGAGATCAACTTTGCCTCTTATTCTTTTTGGATTTATATAACTGACTTTCTCCTTCTCTCTAAAATTGCTGGCCTTGTGCCTAAATTAGAAATCGAAAAAAAAAAACTTGTACATAAATTAGAAATTATCAGCTTTATTCATTGTTATTTTCCATACTGGCATAGGATAATACCGACAAAATCAGTACTTAATCGGAGCTACTGTTTCCAAATAGGACAGGAATCACATTCTAGTTTTGGCTCGGTGACAGGAAGAGTATCCAGCTGTAGAAACCAACTACTTTACAGACTGCACTGGTTGCAGTTATTGCTCTAACACTAAGGAGGTTGTGATGTCCTTGACATAGCAGAAGAGTCCTTTGGAGTATATATTTAGCAGAGTTTCTACACCTGGATGCCCTTCCTAACTAGCCAATTTACAGAATGTACTATAATATATTGCTTGTTTTGATGTGTTCAAGTATTAGCCATTTTGATACCAAACCACTCCTGGTTCTACAATTTTATCGAAGAACATTTGTTAATTTACACTCTAAACACCTGCTTATTAAGTTATATTACTAAATCCTCTAAATTCCTGATTATTTTCAAAATCATTTGAAAATATGGTAAGAAATGAGGTTAAACTTTCAATAAGCTTAACTGTTGAATCAAATTGAAATCTTTAATCATAATGAGACAAATTCTAATGTTTATGCTTTCACCAAGCATAACTGGAACAACAAAGATGTAATCAAATTATTTTAAATCAATGAAACATAGAAATTTCCACAAGTCCCTGTAAATTATTAAACTGAATGGCCGCCTGTTGCTTCAAATCTGACCTGCATCTGTTGTTAAGTTCAGTTACACATTATGCCATCATAGCACTTAGATTGTATTGCCCTTTGTAAGTATGTGATTGTACACGTCCTCTTCTCCCTTCCTTTCTCTTGATTGAATAATGGCTGTGAAGATCCTAATGATTGACACTTTCGTTTCCTCTCCTTATGTATTTCAAGTCTAATCCCTATATTATTGTGAATGTACATGGCCTAATAGTCCGGATCATACAGTTGTGTTTGATTCTTATTGAGCAAGCCACTTCATTTCACTTTGCTGGAGGTTAACTCTGCAATGTACTGATAGTATATTGTACTCTCATTTACCACCTGGGCTCAAGACCAACTTTAACTTTAGTGAGCTGCTGAACGCTGGCATTGGAGCCTTTGTGAATTAAGTCTGCAGCTAAATACCAGCTGCATCAGCCAGTCCACCTCATGAGACTTCTTCACAATTTAGCAGAATAAAACAGTAGTCTGGAGACAGGAAAGTATGCAGAGTTTTAACTTTAGTAAGTCTTGATTCAACAAAAAGAATAAAGAAAAATACTTTAAAATACAGTTTGTAACTAAGAAATGTTTTTAACTAAATATTCATAAAATTGATAAAATTTCATATATCTAGAGATTATCAACAACACGCAGTTTGGAAACTTATGGGCTAAGATAAAAAGTTATTTCCCTGTATTTGCAGGTTTAGGAACAGTTGTGTGCAAATGATTCCACAAAAGAAAAGATGGTTGAAATGTCTGGCTGAGTTTCTATCTTCAGACAAAATCAATATATAACATAGTATATAAGTTTCATCTTCATAAATACTTCTGGATAATGGCAATTTAAATTTATATAGCAGCACTTCCAGTTGATACTACAGTAGATAAGGTTAGAGAAGATGCAGTCAGTGATTGGGGAACGATTGTAAAGGTATTTCTGTATCAAAAGGGATAATTGTGGCAGTTATAGATGTTGCACAGAAGGGAGCTCTAACCAAGAGGTCTTGCAATTGTCCCTTAAAAAGAGCAAGTTGTGTGTCTAGTGAAATGAAGTGTAAGTCACAGAGCACAGTCCATGTGTACCTTTTTTATGCTAGATGGCTGCATGACATCCAATGTGGCAACATTTGTACAGAAAGATTTTTTTTTAATGAGCCATAATCATTTGAAAAGATAGACATTATATATCAGAAACAATACGTGAATTTTCTCAATATTAAAAAGGAAAATCTATATTCCTGTTGAGTAATTAAAGAAATTGCGAGCAGGTAATGGTAGTTTTAGAGTGTTAGTTGAAAAAAAAAAAAAAGTCCAGGTGTTATTGTGAATTTGTAAAATAGAGATGTGGAAATATAAGGGCTATTGAAAGTGATAAAGATTATGACAGGTGAACGAATTTTGAAATTGGGCGTAAATTGCCCATTTGAGAATGGAAAACGGTGAATTCATCTTAATACCACAAGACCCTGGCATTTAATCGTAATTTCAGAGTTGTTTCCCTTGCCTTGTATAAGAATTATCATTATTAAATAACTCGATAAAATAAAGTACCAGTAATCTATCTCTATCAAGGGCATGTAAAATTCCCGAGATCCATGGAAGAGTTCTCTCCAGCGGTCTCTGTCCTTAGGGCATCAATATATGTCAACCTCGGTCTCCCTCTTCTAGTGTGTTCATGTAGGGACTCCCAGAGGAGCACTGAGTGCAGTGTCAACTCTGTTACTTTCGAGCTGACTTGGGAGGCTCTCGTACAGCTCTGAGTTCCTTATCCTCAGTCTACACTGATTAATGTTCAGAGCCATTCTCGTGTTTCACTCATCCACCATCTGAGTGAGTTTCTTGATCAGTGTCCAAGTCTCAGACCCGTACAGCAGCACAGACTCCACTGTAGCAACGAAGAGACTTCTACACCGATCTCAAACTGTGGCACGCTGCCCAGGCTTTGCTCCCAGATACAGGAAGTCCTCAACCAACTCTAGCAGCTTCCCGCCTACATTCATAATGTTCTCTACCAGATACTTCGTCTTAATCTCATTCATTCTCAGCCCCACAGTCTCCACCTCCTGCATCAACTCCTCTTTCTCCGTCACTGTGTTTGTCACCTGAACTATGTCGTCAGCAAATTCAGCATCTGATATCCTTTTAGACTTAATTCTCCTGCTCTGACCAGCGCTACAGTAAAGCCAGAATCCTGCTGTTTCTTCAGTGCAAGGTGCATACAATAGTCCACTGCGATGATAAAAAGATAGGGAGCCAATGTATCTCCCTGGAGCACTCCAGCCAGTATCAAAGAACTCAGTCATCCCGTCAGGTGTAGTGACTTGGGCTCTGGTGCTGGTGTAGAGCAGTGATATCAGGTTCACTATCTTCTTGGGGATTCCATAAGCTTGTAAGATCTTCATCAGGCAGTGACGGTCCACAGACGACTCAAATCTCAGTAAGGAGAGCAGTGAAGATCCTTGTTGGTACTTCCATAACAACAACCGAAATAGGAGACTACTCAGGGACACCCGGCTGGAGGCGAACTTGATGGCAACCAACCTTAAATTTTAGGAAGATGTGGACCTACATCTTTGATATGCACCTGTCCAAGTCCCAGATTGATTTCCTTCTGGGGAGGAAGAAGTGGCGTAATAGTGTTCTGAACATAGAACCATACAATTATTTCAGTACACTGGGCAGTGAGCTTAAGAAAGAGTAAGGCTCAGCCCCAGAGTGCAATCTATGATTGAGGAGATTTCAAGGAAGACGATAAGCTACAGGAGAGGTACACAGTAGAAATGAGGAATAGGTTCAGTGCTCTGTTTGGAGGGACTAAAGAGAGTGTGACGAGGAGGTACGGGTACTTCACCAATGCAGTGGCAGAAGCAAGTGAGGCCCTGGTGCCGAGGAAAGAGAACAAGAGGAAGAACGTCCGCTCTGATACCCAAAAGTGTGTTCAGCCAGAGAACACCTGAAAGCTGCCAAGGACCAATTCCATGCTGGTCCTACGGAGGAGAGGAAGAAGAAAATGGAGGTGATGAACGAAAAACTCTATACCGCTTACACTGAGGCCTCAGAAGTGTGGAGAGAGTGGTTGACAGGTCTAGGTGTAAAGAGAGTTGGACGATCACAAGGAGGAAGAGAGGGAATTCGAGTCAGATCCAAGGATAGGAAGAGGAAATGGCTGGACCATTTTAAGACCCTACTAGGAGAGCCACTTTCCACAACCTAGAACACAGGGGAGATCAGGCAGCTGTTTGAGGAACTGGATATTGAGACAGAACTCTTCGCCAGAGAGGAGCTTCAGAGAATCAAGGAGGGCAAGGCCCATAGAGAAGATGGAGTGGCATCAGAGGTGTGATTTTGAAGATAGCCAGGCACTGGGGGAAAGGAGTTGCCCCGAATCAGTGGAGGATCAGTAACATCGTCCCAGTGCCAAAGAAGGAACTAACACCAACAACTATAGGGGGATCTCACTGACGTCACTTGTGGCAAAGACCCTCAATAGGATGATTTTTGAAAGGATCTAGTCAAAGATGGAGAAGAAGCTCAGGGACAACCAGAACGGCTTTAGAAAGGGAAGATCAAACACCAGTCACATCCTGATACCGAGGAGGATATTAGAGGTAGCTAAGCACCAGTAGAAACAATTATTAAATAAATAATGGTCAGCTGTATCGATATGTTATTTGGTTAGGACCATAGGTTGATAACTAAATCTCATTCCCTACTGTTACCTCTCCCATCTATTTCCTCACCCTTCCAACTATCCAATTCATTATCATGTCAGTCGGCTATCATGGAACACTGTATCTACCCGTAGCTCCCAGTGGAGTCGTATGGCTGGCGTAGTGACATACGGCATTTCTTAAGCATTTTAAAACCTGGCGGAACCCAACTCCTCTCTAGATCTGAACATAGCCCATTTCAGCATACGTCAAGACGGGCGGTCTCAAAAGTGAAACTAATTTTTGACAGTTACGATTGTGAATTTGTTTGTTTTTTACAACAGGTCTCAATAGTGAAAGTATAATGCAGACACACGCAATTGTATGGATTTCTTAATATATATATATGTGTGGGTGTGTATATATATGTGTGTGTGTATGTATATATATATATATGTTTGTGTCATCATCATCGTTTAACGTCTATCTTCCACGCAAGCATGGGTTTAGACGTATATATATGTGTGTTTGTGTGTATATATGTGTTTGTGTGTATATATATGTGTCTGCTGCCCCTCTGACCCAAATCCCTTATCATTCTCTGTCCTTCTTATGACCCTACCTTAATTTCTTTGGGGACAGAGAGTTGGTGCCAACAAGTTTGGCGAGATGATCAACTGTATTTCAGCTATTTATAGGGTGTAATAAGGATTTTCAATATTTATTTATTTCAACACAATGTCATTATTTAAAAAAAAACCCATACAATTGTGTACATGCATATATATATATACATCTACAAATTCATACAAATGTGTATGTGTGCATAAATATATATATACATACACACATATATATATATACAGACATATATATACACACAAACACATATATATACACACAAACACATATATACACACAAACATATATATACGTCTAAACCCATGCTTGCGTGGAAGATAGACGTTAAACGATGATGATGACACAAACACACATATATATATATGCATACACACACACATATATATACACACCCACACATATATATATATTAAGAAATCCATACAATTGCGTGTGTCTGCATTATACTTTCACTATTGAGACCTGTTGTAAAAAAAAAAAACAAATTCACAATCGTAACTGTCAAAAATTAGTTTCACTTTTGAGACCGCCCGTCTTGACGTATGCCGCCCATTTCTTCTACAGAAGGAGAGAGAGCGGAAGTGAGAAAGAGATACAGAGGAAGAATCGACTCCAATACGTTACCAGTACTTTACTACCCACTTCGAAAGCATGAAAAGTAAAGTTGACCTCAGCGGGCGATAGCCAGAACGAACACCGCAAAGCATTATATTCGACGTTCTAACGATTCTGAAATCCCCCACCACCCATAGAAACACTACACTCTGTCAAAGTCTCATAACTCGAACCGTTATTAATTTTCATCCCTCACTCTTCTCAGCCACGTGATGTATTGTTATTTAAACAAGTATAATTTTATGTCAGGATATAAATATTGTAAATGTGTAGTCTATTGCAAGTTTTGCTCCTAAAAACTCATTATTGTAGTATTGAACATATACTCGACTCGATTATATACACCATTGTAACAATGTATTTGAAGACATTCAAAACAATATGATTGCCCAACTTTTACTTTAATAGAAAGAACTAAGATTTCATAACTATCTATCTAAATATTTATCACTTTTGTCAAGAAGAAGGGGAAATATAAACAAATGACACCGTTTAAAGAAACAAGAAATTCTATTGGCTACTTGTGTAGCTGTAGTAATATTACTGTTAGAAGCGTTCTCTTAAATGTGAATTATTTTGCCGTTTTAAGAAAAACATGATCGTTTTTTTCTGCATCTCAGTTCCAAATGTGTATCTATCTAGACACCTAGGACCTCAAGTATATTGTAAGGTTGGTATGATTCGGGTTATACTTTTACATAAAGTTTATTTTTGTGTTAGTAAGTTCACTGAGTTTTCAGCGTTGTTTATTTATATGGAAGTTTAATTTTAATGCGTTCTGTTTAAAAAAAAACATTTCCTCTAGGATTAGTTTCATTATTTTTGTGTCGATAAAATAAAGTACCAGTAACGAACCTGGGTCGATTTAATCGACTTTCCCCTACCCCAAAATTGTTGATTTTCTGCTTCAATCAGAAACCATTATTTTCGCCGAGGTTGACTTTGCCTTTCATCCTTACGGGGTCGATAAAATAAAGTACGAGTAATGTACTGGGTAATTGCTGGCCTTGTGCCTAAAGTAGAAACAATTCTATTTTCTGCCCATTTTTTTTTTTTTTTTTTTCACCGTAAAATGAAAACTAATCATAACCATAGACTTAATCCGGGAAAAAGTCAATTGCGAGAATCATAGAGGTCAGATTAGTTGATAGCACAAAACAAAAGAAAAAAAAACAAAACAAAAGAAAAATGTCGATTGCGAGCATCTTGCAGGTTAAAATCGGAAGGGGCGATCTGTAATAATATTGTTTTAAAGAAGATACATTTTTGGATCTTCTCTTTGGAACCTCTATTTTGCTCAGAACATTGACCTCCTGGAAACTGTTCAGAGACGTGCAACCAAGTGAATCCCCCCAAATCAGACATTTACCATACTCTGAACGCCTTGCTTCTCTGGGCATGGATACATTGAAGCTCTGGCAACTGATTTGGTAAATACCCACAAAATTATTAACCATCTTGCTAACAACAACCCTGAGCACCTTTTTGAATTCCATATGCCTAACACACGTGGGCATGCCTACAAAGTCAGAAAACAGCACAGTTCCCATAACTTTCGGAAACATTTCTTCACGCTCAGAGTTGTCTGAAGCATGGAACAAACTACCTGCATCAGTTATTAGCTGCTGAGACACTGCATCCTTTAAAATTTCCATGGTTCCTGAAATTCGCTAACACTACACCTCATATCCTCCCTTCATACATATGCACACATGTATATCACGACTCATACACTGTTCACTTTCCTGGCATTTGTATATGATTCTATGTACTATACATGCACCTTTGATGAGTTGTAGTGCACCTGAGCACTGTACACAATTTCATTATTATTATATAGATCTCGAATGAAGAAAATGAAAATATCTCGTTTGATTTTCTGGGTTCATTGCATATATACAGGTTAGAATTAGGTGTAAGCTTGGATGGGTTTATGGGTTCTCTTGTGTATGTATGAGCATGCAAAATGAATCGGATGTATCTAACAAGATATTTTCACTTTCTTAATATGAAATCTATTGTCATTAATGTCCAAAACATGATATAAATTTGGCAATATATGTTTTGTTAAAAGGATGAATTATCAACAATGTGTACATACAGGAATCATTTTTATTATAGTGTACATCTGCTCTGAATGGGCAGACCTATGATCCAAGATGTTCTAGCTGTGACTATCCCATCTTTTATATAGTATTGTGCTTGCTCTTTTGGTTATCTATATATATATAACCTGTTTATTATCGTCCTCCAGGCTATAACAGAAAAGTTTAAAACAGGATGCCCATGGGAACTCCTGTATGCTGATGTTCTAACTCTTATATCTGAATCTATGACAGAACTAGAGAAGTAATTCTTGACCTGGAAGCATAACCTAGAATCAAAAGTTATTAAAGTCAACTTGGCAAAGATCAAAGTTCTAGTAAGTAATAAGAGAAACAAGGCTGTAATCCATTCAGGGAAATGAGTGTGCTCAGTGTGTAAGAAAGGGGTAGGTAGAAATTCAATCCTCTGTCCCAAATGCAAGCTATGGGTACACAGAAGATGTAGTGGTAGGTTAGCTAAGAACGTAGGTTTTACATGTGGCCATTGCACAGGAGCAGTAAGTAACAAACACTCAGAGGAAACAAGGGCTATCAAATTCTTATATCATAGAAGCAGTTGACAGCTTTTGTTACCAGGGTGACTAAATTAGCAGTGGAGGTGGGTATGCCAAAAATACAGTAGCCAGAGAGAGAACTGGATGGAAAAAATTCTGGGAACTATTACCGCTGCTAGTTACTAAAGGTTTTTCCCTCAAAATGAAGGACAGATCGTATGATGCATGTATAAGAACAGCAATGTTTCATGGTAGTGAGACCTGGGCACTGTGCAGAGGACCTGCAAAGATTGGAAAGAAATGAAGCTGGCATGTTTCAATGGATGTGTAATAGTAATATACATGAACAGCAAAGTATAAATAAACTGAAAGAGAAACAGCAGAAAAAGGATCAGATGCAGTGTGCAGGAAGAGAGATTGTGGTGTTATGGACATGCAATGCATATGAAGGATGACAGCTGTATAAAAAGGTGCAGGGCACTCAAAGTTGATGGAAGCTATGGAGTAGGAAGACTTGGGATGAGGGAATAAAAGCTGACCTTGCTCAATTACACCTCTCAAAAGCGATGACACAGGATCGAGATCTCTGACGTTATGTAGTAATACAGAAGATCCATCTTCCCATGTGCACAGATTGAAGCATACATCTAGTATGCACCACTTTCCCTTACCTCCCATGTTCTAACGCCGCATCCTTCACCCTAGATCGACCTCTACACTCCCTATGGACCTCAGCCCCCAGTCCATACTGTAAAGCAGTCGTTTTTGGTACCACAACAAAAAAGCACCCAGTCCACACTGTAAAGTGGTCATGTGGGTGTCAACTAAAAGCACTCAGTAAAGTGATTGTGTAGGTGTCATGATAAAAAGCACTCAATTCACTTTGTAAATGTGGTTGACATTATGAAAGGCATTGAACCATAGAAACCGAGCCAAAATCATTTCTGTAGGAGCAAGGCACGGTCATCTGATCTGACTTGTCTCATAACGGGACAACTCATCTAAGCCATGCTAGCTTGGAAAAATGGACAATAAATGGTGGTGATTATGTTGATGTGTGTGTATGCATATAATAAAAAGTGTAATAACAGTATATTAAGCTAATAAACTACAAGTATAAATAGAGATAAAGAAAATATTATCACAGGTAAATCTGCAGATATTGAAATGTAGACAAAAAAGCTATAATGCTCTTTGCTGGTCTAAGAGACAGTTGACACAAGATGACCGGCTGTAGAAATCTGTAATCATTGAGGCAAAAGAGATGTTCACTCACGACCCTGGGATCTTTAATATGAACCTTCAACATATATATATATATATATATAAAATCATCACTGTTTAATGTCCATTTTTCCACACTAGAATGTGTTGTCCTGTTGTGAGATAAAGCAAGTTAGATGACCACATCTTGCTCATATAAAACTGATTTTGGCTTGTGTTCTATATCTGGATGCCCTTCCTAATGTCAAATACATTTACAGTGTGTACTAGGTGCTTTTTGTTGTGTTGCCATCACACCCACTTTGCAGTATGTATATGGTACAAAACTGCCTCTGGTTGATTAATTCATTTACCTACATAGTACACTTTAACAATTTATCATTCCAAGATTCTTCTTTTTATAAAAATATATGGGTATTTGATTATATATATAATACTGGTGCCACAATATAAAGCACTCAGTACACTCTGCAAAGTGGTTAGTGTTAAGCAGAGCATCTAGCTATAGAAACCATGCCAAAATATAGATTATGAGCAAGATGTAATGCTTGGCCAGGGACACACTCTCCAGCCCATGCCAGCATCAAAAGTGGATATAAAATGGTGACTTGAAATTGTACCTCAGTTTGCAAATGAAAAGACTACACAAAGTTATATGCTATAATTTGTTTAATCTGTCATAAAATTCAGGGCACATCTTAAAATAAAGGTAAATTACATTGATAATGTGTTTCTACATACCTCAGAAACTGGGTTTGGTCCTGACTGGAACACCTTTCATTGGATATCTGCTTGATCAAGACATATGAGACTAAATAACAATAAACAGCTGTACAGAAATGTTAGATTTTTACTGTTGTATCTTTACATTTTATGGATCTATTATATCTAATACTATTTCTTTATCATTTCAGATTATCAGATGACATTGGCATGAAATAGTTCCTTTTTTTTTTGTTCATTGTCTAAAGGAAGAAGTTATACCGAACTGATAAACCTGGTTTATATAATTTCATGGGTAAAATAGAGCAAAATATATAATTTAAACTGATTTTCTGCATTTCAATGCCTGAACGAATATAAGATAATATTTCATTCTAATTACACATACAAAAAATATGAAGGAAAATGTCCATATATTGTGGTGAGAAATGAATAATTATGGAAAACAAATGTGTGAAAACTGATCCTGACAAATACATTCATACAGGGAAGAAAGCATATCACTGTGATATCTGTAGTAAATCCTTCTCTCGAAGTAGTCACTTGATTGTTCACAAACATATTCATACAGGAGAGAAGCCATATCACTGTGATATCTGTGGTAAATCGTTCTGTCAAAATAGTCAATTAACTGTTCACAAACGTGTTCATACAGGAGAGAAACCATATCACTGTGATATCTGTGGTAAATCATTCTCTAGTGGCAGTGATTTAACTCCACACAAACGTATTCATACAGGAGAGAAGCCATATAACTGTGATATCTGTGGTAAATCCTTCTCTCGAAGTAGTTACTTGATTATTCACAAACATATTCATACCGGAGAGAAGCCATTTCACTGTGATGTCTGTGGTAAATCATTCTCTGAAAATGGAAACCTAACGATTCACAAGCGTATTCATACAGGTGAGAAACCATACCACTGTGATATCTGTGGAAAATCATTCTCTAGTGGTGGTGACTTAACTAAACACAAACGTATTCATACAGGAGAGAAGCCATTTCACTGTGAGATCTGTGGTAAATCATTTTCTGTAAGTGGAAGCTTAACTTCTCACAAACGTATTCATACAGGAGTGAAAAAACCATATCACTGTGATATCTGTGGGAAATTATTCTCTGAAAATGGAAACCTAACAATTCACAAACGTATTCATACAGGAGAGAAACCATATCACTGTGATATCTGTGGAAAATCATTCTCTGGAAAAGGTAATTTAACTAAACATAAACAGATTCATACAGGAGATAAGCCATATCACTGTGATATCTGTGGTACGTCATTCACTAGACAGAATCACTTAATTGGACACAAACGTATTCATACAGGAGAGAAACCATATCACTGTGATATCTGTGGTAAATCATTCTCTCATAAGGTTGACTTAACTACTCACAAACGTATTCATACAGGAGAGAAGCCATACCACTGTGTTATCTGTGGTAAGTCATTCCCTAGATGTAGTGAATTAACTGTTCACAAACGTATTCATACAGGAGAGAGGCCATACCACTGTGATATCTGTGGAAAATCTTTCTCTGTATCAAGTAGCATAATTACTCACAAACGTATTCACACAGGAGAAAAGCCCTACCACTGTGATATTTGTGGTAAAACATTTTCAGTAAAAAGTAACTTAAGTCAGCATAAAAACAGTCATGCTGGGAAGAATCCCAAGCACTGTGATATTTGCGGTAAATCATTCTCTAGAAATAGTGATTTAAATACACACAAACGTATCCATACAGGTGAGAAGCCATATCATTGTGATGTTTGTGGTAAATCATTCTCACAACATGGTATATTAGCTAAACACAAACGTATTCATACAGGAGAGAAACCTTATCACTGTGACATCTGTGGTAAATCATTCACTCAAAGTGGTGAATTAACTACTCACAAACGTATCCATACAGGAGAGAAAAAATATCATTGTGAAATCTGTGGGAAATCATTCTCTCAAACAGGTCACTTAATTCGACACAGAGACATTCATACAGGAGAGAAACCATATAATTGTGATATCTGTGATAAATCATTTGCCAGAAATAGTTACTTAACTATCCACAAACGTATCCATACAGGAGAGAAGCCATTTCACTGTGATATTTGTGGTAAGTCATTCACTAGAAGTGGTGAGTTAACTACCCACAAACGTATCCATACAGGAGAGAAACCATATCATTGTAATATTTGCGGTAAATCATTCACTGTAAACAGTAGCTTAACTAAACACAAACGCATTCATACAGGAGATAAGCCATATCATTGTAATATGAAGTAAATAATTTTCTTGGCTATAGGAGAGAAGCATTGTCTTAAGTACAGAATTATTCCTACTGGAGAGAAGTCAAATCTTTGTAATATCTGTGGTAAATCATCTTCTGTAACATGCAGCTTAACTATGCATATATTCCTATTGGAGATAAGCTATATGGTTAATATTTTTAGTGAATCATTCACTTTAAAATTTGACTCAGTTTGACATAAGTATACTCACTCAAAAGGAAGGTAATGTCAGTTATTCTTTTTGCTTAAACCTCATCACCATTTTATATGGGTTGAAACAAAGGATTCTTTTCTAGTACAACCTCTCATCACATGGTACTTTCTATTATCATCTCTTCTGGAAGATTCAGTATTCTGAGATTAGCTCTCACAACTTCTGCTCAAGTCTTCTTCCTCAGTTTTCCTCTACTACAGCTTATTTCCACTGAAATCTCTTGGCAATTCTTCACCCAATGATCATCATTCATACATATTGTGTCCATACCAATACAATCTTTTACACACTATACTTAATTCTTCTTATATTCAGTTATTTTCTCAGCTCATCCATGCTTCACTATTTGGTACACTAACATAATACATCAGAGCATTCTTGTCTCAGAAAATACTACAATTACATTTTTCAATCAAAAAGTATCTGTATCATTTTGATATGTTTTCTCTGAAAGAAACACCTTGTTTAACCACATATATTCACATAAGAGAGAAAATAGAACAACATTGCCATGCTATTTTATATAACCACAAATCTATGTACATATGGTAAACGTGGTTGGTGTTAGGAAGGGCAGACAGTCCTATACAAGCAAGACAACCAATCTTGCCTCAAGTGTGAAATTCCCGTCCAAACCCATGCTAGCGTGGAAGATGGACGTTAAACGATGATGATGATATGGTGTGATATTTTTAATAAAAGCATTCTTTCAGAATACCCATATTGTTTTTTTGAAATAACACCTGCTTAATAAGAAAGTTAGTTATATTACTAAATCCTTTCAAATTCCTGATTATTTTCAAGATCATTTCAAAATAATAAGCATTTAGTTTAATCCTTATATTATTGTGAATGTACATAGCCTAATGGTTAAAGTGTTAGGCTCAGGATCATGATTCTTATTAAGCAAAACACACACAAAAAAAAAATGTGACTTGACCTACCCCATGCCCCCTTCCACTAGCACTTAACTTCACTACATCACTACTTCAACCCACATGCTGGAGATGAAGGAAAGTATACAGAGTTGTAACTTCAGTAAGTCTTGATTCAACTAAAAGAATAAAGAAAAATACTTAGGATATTATAGAGAATTACTACAAAATACCAGTTTGTAACTAAGAAATGTTTTTAACTAAATATGTCAGATCTGGAAAGTATACTTCACAATTAAATATTTAAAAAAATTGATCATATTTCACATATCTAGAGCTTATCAACAATGCACACTTTCGAAACCTATAGCCTAAGATAAAAATTTATTATTTCCCTGTGTTTGCAGGTTTAGGAACAGTTGTGGTGTGCAAATGACTCCACAAAAGAAAACAGTTAAAACAGTGACCTGGTAAGTCACAAAGTCTCGCTGGGTTTCTCAAAATTCTTTGAACCACTATCTTAAGATAAAATCAATATATAGCATAATATATAAGCTTCATATCCATAAGTACTAGTTGAACTAGTTGGACACAATCATTTAAATTTATATAGCATCATTTGCATTACACTATAGTAAATAAAATAGGTGATGGTGCATATATATATATATATAGACACTATATATACATATATATACACACACACATAGCATCATAATGTTGTAATGCAGACAGACATATTATGAGGGCGCAACGTTATATCTATGTATCTATCTAAAAAGAAAGACTGAATTATAGAGAGAGATCGCCTAATGCGGTCCTTGGATATTACATGTGTAAATTTTGAAAACAATCGGTTGTGTGGCTCTCGAGTTTTAGGGAGTCAAACAGACAGACATTCTCTGTTTTAGATATATAGATAATTTTACGGAAAGATTTTTCTTTTTTGATGAGCGATAATCAGTTGAAAAGATAAAAAATATACAATATAAAAGATTATTTTCGAATGTTGTGCTTCTTTAAGAAAGCCTCAAAGTTGCAGGTTCCTCAGTCATCATATATCCATTAATGCAACACAGCTGATAGAATAGGAAACCCTGTCTTCAGCAATGTGCGATTTGGGGGAAGAATCCTGATAATCCTATGAAAAGAAGGGATGGTGTATTCTATATTAAAAACAGAAATCTATATTCCTGTTGATTAATTAAAGAAACTAGCAGAAAAACCACCGGGATAAAAAAAAACAAAAACGTACGCAATCCCGCAGACCTTCCTTTATTATAGTTTAGATTGCGAGCATGTAATGGTAAACGTCCTGGTGATATTGCGAATCAGTGAATTTGTAAAATACAGATGTGGAAACTTAAGGGCTATTGATAGTAATAAAGATTATGACAGGTGATGAATTGTGAAACTGGGCGAAAATTGTCCATTTACGAAAGGAAAACGGCGAATACTGGCATTTCCCCATTCAATATTTGCACCCTCTGTCTTGCCACCAGAACGCAGGCCCGTTCTCCCGACATGCCGCTCTCAACGATATATTGAGACGAAGCCTGGACGTAACAGGCTTTCTATCTCAACTGGAGCCAGCAGACCTAGACAGGGGAGATGTCAAGCGCCCCGACGGAATCAACCTCCTCATTCGAAGGAGGTAGTTCCCCCCATCTGGGATGCCACCTGCTGCAACACGTTCTCTGCCTCCAACTTAGTCGCTTCAGCCACAAACCCTGGCATCGCAGAAGAACGTAAAATAAACAAATACAGGGGTTTGTCCGACCGCTTCCTCTTCGCACCGTCGCCATTGAGACCTCAGGCGTACTTGGACTCCGTACTGCTGAGCTCTCCCGCAAGATCAGAGCGTTGGGTGGCTGTTGCAGCGGGTGTCACTGGCCATCGTCCAGGGGAATGCTTTTGCCGTTTTGTCTGCGGAGTGCAGCATTCCTGCCCCCTTGCCCTAGGCCGAAAGCCCAATCACTCACCACCTCTCTTCTGCGACACCAGAGCTCTTGCCATCCCCTCCCCTTTTCTTCTTACATTCTCTTCTATGTTTCCCTAATCTTTCTTTCCTTTTGTCCCCCCCCCCCCTTTTATTTCTACTTATTAAATAAGGTTTTTTTACTTTTGAATAAAAATATTTGATCGTAATTTCAGAGTTGTCTCCCTTCCCTTTGATAAGAATTATTATGGTAGAAGCTATTTTGTCGGTCCCAGTAAAATAGACACCCAAACTATTTTGCCGGTAAGAATGTCAGACACCATGCTTTGCAGCATTGAGTTGGGACCTTTTATGGTAAGAGTTCAAATCTCGCCGAGGTTATCTTTGCCTTTCATTCTTACGGGGTCGATAAAATAATACTAAATAATTAATGGCCAGCTTTATCGATATGTTACTTGGTTAAGACTAGAAGTAGACGTGATGGTAACTACGGGCTCACATATAAATCTCATTCACTACGGTTAGCTCTTTCTCTCGTCTATTTCCTAACCCTTCCAAATATCCAATTCATTAGCTTTTCACTTCAGTCGGCTATCATGGAACGCTGTATGTATAACCCGTAGTTCCCAGTGGAGTCGTTGGGCCGGCGTAGTGACATACGGCATTTCTTAAGCATCTTTAAAAATCTGGCGTAACCCATCTTCTTTCTAGATCTGAAGATAGCCCATTTCTTCCACAGAAGGAGAAAGAAATATAGAGGAAGAATCAACTCCAATGCAGGTACCAGTACTTTATTATCGACTTCGAAAGGATGAAAAGCAAAGTCGACCTAGGCAGGAGATAGCCAGAACGAACACTGCAAAGTATTCTATTCGACATTTTAACGACTGCCAATTCCCCACCTCTCATAGAACACTACACTCCATTAAAGTGTCATAACCCAAACCGTTTTTTTACCTCCCACCACCACCAACCTTTCTCAGCCACGCGATTTGTTGTTATTTAAACCAGACTAATTCAAAGTCAGGATAGCGAACTCAACATTTATATAAATATTGTATATGTGTAGTCGGTTGCACGAGTGTTAGTGTTTGACAATGTTTTTGAAGACATTCAAAACAATATGATTGCCCAACTCTATCTTAACATAAGAACTAAGATTTCATTACTATCTATCTAACGCAATAAGGAAATGAAGAATAGAAGAAGAAAAATATGGCGAAGGTATTGTGGGTATGGTGTGGTGTGCGGTGGCCGGAAGCTGGGGAGTGCCCGACCGGAAGGGTGCTCGATTAGGGCATTTACCAGTGAAGGCGATGTTGTCGCTTGGCTGCGAAAAGTCCGGCTGGTCGCAAGCTTATAGAAGATAGATGTGGCTGGCCTCATAGCACTGTACCTCGAGGGGGACGCGTTGGTGCTCTTCCTTGAGTTGGATGAACACAGCCAAAGGGATGCGCAAAAGATTGGGAGGCGCATGATGGAAGCGTTCGCGGAGAGACCGTTAGCCGCTTTTGCTAAGCAGGCAAGAATTAGCTGGAACGGTGAACGCGTTGACATTTTCGCAGCGGAAATACGGCGATTGGCCATGCTGGCTGGATATCAGGTGGAATGCGAATGCACGGTGCGGTTGGCGTTCATAAATGGATTTCCAGACGACATAGCGGTGAAACTGCAGCAAGTCCCGAGTTACAAAGAAATTGAGATGCGTTCACTGGTGAAGCAAGCCCGCATCATAGCAGAAGATGCCAAGAAGAGTGTCGCGGCGATAGCAACTACAGAGGCTCAAGACAGCTGGCAGCGAAATGGTGAAAGGGAGGCAACCACGGCACGCGGTCGCCCGCGAACGTTTAGAGGTCGCTGTTTTGGGTGCCAGGGCCCGCACATGGCGACAGACTGTAGAGAGTCAAGGCCGGAAATAATATGCTACCGGTGTAAGCGACCAGGGAAACGATCCAAGGGGAACTACGGCACCGGTAGTTGCCCCTTACGAGTAGAGGCGCTGCCCGTGGTGGAAGTCTTCGTGAGGGGAAAGCCACATGCGAGCCCTCGTGGACACGGGCTGTACGACGACACTGGTGATCGCGGGGGTGGCGCAGAGGTGGAGAGGGAAGAGCAGCGTAAGGGCAGTCGACGGCAGGAAAATTGAATGCCGAGGTCGCAGCGAGGTGGAGATGGCGGTACGGGGAAGGAAAATAAGACTTTCTGCCATCGTAGTTGACAACGTGGTGGATGGGATCGGCGTGGTTATGGGCATGGACGCAATTGACCATCTAGGAGGCGTCACAGTGAACAACGTCGGTGTGTCGTTTGGCGGGGCTGCATCGGTATGCGCTGTGAATACGCGACAGGAAAACCAGAAGGCCCACGAGGAGAAATACCCCGCTTACACTGTGCAGGACAAAGACTTCAAGGCCGTGTTCGATGGGCAGCGATGGGTTGTTGAGTGGTACTGAAAGGGAGAACCACCAACACTGAAGACCAAAGTGGGCTGCTATCAACACACATTGAAGGGAGACATTAGGAGCGAGTTCGAGCGAGAGGTAGAGAGATGGATTGAGGAGAGCATGCTGCTTCCCTGGAAAGAGGAGGTGAAGTGCGGAGTATTGCCATTAATGGCGGTGGTGCAACCCACGAAGAACAAGGTGAGGCCGGTACTGGACTTTCGGGGGCTGAACGAGCACGTGTCATTCCACACGGGTGGCGAGGTCACGGATGTCTGTGGAGAAACCCTGCGTGAGTGGAGACGCATGACGGGGGGTTCCGCAATCGTAGATCTAAAGTCGGCATACTTGCAATTGCATATAGATGAGAAGCTCTGGCAGTATCAGCTGGTCAGGTATAAGGGCCGGACATATTGCCTGACCAGGCTCGGTTTCGAGCTGAGCTCCGCACCGAAGATCATGGCGGCGGTCCTCAAGACCATTCTGGGAAAGGCCGACAAGATGAAGAGGGCCACTAATTCCTACATTGACGACATCCTAGTGGACGAGTCTGTAGTGTCGGCGGCGGAGGTCACGAGCCATTTACAGGAGTATGGACTGGCTGCGAAGCCGTCAGAAGCGTTGGAGGGAGGAGCCGCGCTGGGACTTAGGCTACGGCAAGACAGGACGGCCCTCTTGGTATTCCAGAGGGGAAATGAAGTTCCAGAACTGGGCCCAAGTATGAGTAGGCGGGAGCTTTTCTCGGTGTGTGGAAAGTTGGTGGGTCACTACCCGATTGCTTGGTGGCTCCGGACGACATGCAGCTATTTCAAGAGACAAGCGGGAGGGGTGACTTGGAGTGACAGAGTGGGAGAGAGGACGGTGGCCATGATGCAGGAGATCGTGGAGAGGGTGAAGGCCGGAGACCCAGTGCGGGGACGCTGGTATGTTCCCAAATCGCAGAGTGAGACCGTATGGTGCGATGCCAGCAGCATAGCGCTGGGTGTCACGTTGGAGATAGGAGGTGTTGAGGTCGAGGATGCAGCCTGGTTTAGGAAGAAGGACGACTGCAACCACATCAATGTGGCCGAACTGGACGCGGTGTTGAGAGGGGTGAACCTCGCCCTGAGGTGGGGACTTCGCACCATCGAGATACGCACCGACTCGGCTACTGTACTCGGATGGGTGAGATAAGTGCTCACCAGTGAGAAGAGAGTGCGAACGAGAGGGGCGGCGGAGATGCTGATAAAGCGCCGCCTGGGAACTTTAGGAGAGCTGGCCACCGAGTTCGACCTGAGGCTGAGCGTAGTTTTCGTGCCCTCAGAGAAAAATAGGGCGGACATCTTAACCAGGGTGAAGAAAGCCTGGATGGAAGCGCCAGAGGAGGTAGAAGAGGAGATAGCTGCCGTGTGTCAGTTGACCGTGTCGGATCTGAAAGGGTTGCATGACATGCACCACATGGGAGTGGATAGGACCCTGTTCCTAGCCAGGAGAATCGACTCGGATGTTAACAGACACAGTGTTCAAAGGGTGGTTAGAGGCTGCGTCCGATGTCAGTCCATTGATCCCGCCCCGGGTGTTCACGAAACGGGAAGCCTCCCGGTGGATCGCGACTGGAAGCGATTGGCGGTGAATGTAACGCACTACCGACAGGGAACGTACCTCTCGATGGTTGACTGTGGACCAGGACGGATGGCGATATGGAGGGAGATGAAGACTGGAACGGCCGAGGAAATCATGTGGATGTTGAGAGAGGTGTTCTTGGAGCGGGGCCCTGTAGACGAACTGCTGATGGACAACAGCGCAGCGTTTCGCTCGGAGGCGCTGAGGGAGATGCTCGATGGATGGAAGGTGGACCGTTTCTTCAGAGCAGCGTACAGGCCGAGCGGAAATGGAATTGTGGAGCGACACCACCGGACGATCAAGGCAATGGCGGAGCGGGGCCACATCTCACCAATGGAGGCAGTGTTCTGGTACAACATGGCCCCTCGGGTGGGACAGGTTGAGGAATCGGTGCCACACAGAGCAGTATTCAGATACGAGTGGCGGCACCCGTGCTCGCCACCACAACGGCCAGCGGGGAGAGAGAATGCATTCGTGTAGGTGGGCGAAGAAGTCTGGGTTAAGCCCCCAGATGCACGTTGCACATCACAATGGGGAAGGGGAACGGTGACGGCCGTAAATTCCCAGAACAATGTGTCCGTGGACGGAGTACCACGTCATGTCCTGGATGTCCGTAGAATCACTGTGACAACGGACTCCGAGGAAGAGGAAACCCAAAGTACCGCCCCAACACTGCGGAGATCGCAAAGAAGTCGCAAACCACCAACCTGGACAGCAGACTTTCATATGCAGAAGGACGAGGGGGAAATTGATCCTTGAGATCAGGAGGGCGTGTGGGTATGGCGTGGTGTGCGGTGGCCGGAAGCTGGGGAGTGTTCGACCGGAAGAGTGCTTGACCGGAAGGGTGCTTGGCCGGAAGGGTGCTCGACCGGAAGGGCCAGCAGATCGGTCTCTCTCTAGTGGTGAACAGAAACGTGGTGGACGCGAGTTTGGCAGCTCCTGGGTATTAATGAGTTGGACGCACGTGGAAGAGGAGAAACCAGCCATGGGATTTAGCGGCGCCTATGAAAAGCGGTAAGTGAGATAGCTTTTTCTAACCACAGGTATTACAACGGAAAACGGCCAGCGATACCCATTGCGACAGTCACGTCTCCTCACGGGGTTTCTTACTACGGTGGGTTGTCATTTTTCCGATTTTGCGAAAGAAAATGACAGTTGGGCATTCTAGGAAACCTGAAGTTTTGACAGCAACCGCCGTAAATTCCTGTATTTGGCAATTTTCCTTTACTCTACACTGCGGGCGGCAGTGTCTGGGTTAACGGCTGAAGCGACAAGATTGGATTCGCAGCATGGGCTTCCCAAATTAGGGATTTACCTCTTTCGAATGGGAAGAGAGTAATACTGTCTAGGAGTTAGCTACTACCACGATCAAGGTCAGATGGCTCCAGTTATGATGGGAAGCTAGCCGCATCAAGGCTCCTTCGGATTAAGTCGTTCAAAGGGACGTGACGATGGAGCCTCCCTGCGTTAAGACGGCAGGATAGTGGGTATAGACTGAACTCGCCTACAATATTTCCACAACAGCATTTGTGTGACACACACACGGAGTCGAAAGTTCTGGGTGCACTCGTCATCAAGAAGGGTATCGGTTGATAAGGAGGGCACTGAATGGAGCCACGCTGTTTGGCTGCGAGACAGAACATAGCGAGCGAGACGGCGTTGGTCTAAGGAAGGCTCGATCCACTTGGACGTTGACCTGCACTTGATGCTGTTCTATTTGCGTTGGGTATCTGCGAACTGGATGACGGCGAAGCTGTCGTCTTTCTAATAGCCCAGAGCCGACTTCAGTGCGTGGGTAACGTCTGGATCTGCAGGCTTGCATCCGATGAGGGTGCGGCTGGAGGAGAGTGAGGATAGATTGGACGGTAATGCTAGATCCGAGGCCACCGAATATTACTGGGAGGCTCGCCTGTTACCAACCGGCATTGTCGAACCTGACATTGTAGATGATGTCGGCACTGTGTTGGATAGCAGCATTGAGTTCAGCGACGCATCTCTGTAAAGATACGAGTGTGCATCACGGAGCGTGCAGAGGCGTTGGGGGGGGGGGGGGGGGGGCAGTTCTTCAAAAGGAAGAGCACCAGATGCAAGCCTCGCGTCGACATTTAACATTCCGAGCAGACAGGGCTTAGTACGTGTTTTAGGTCCTTCGCGTCTGGCCTGCTGGCTATCTTGGCCGTGTGACATTCTTCTATAGCGGAGTTAAATTAACAGAGAAGAGATCGCAGGCATAGTAGGAGAAGTCGCCTCGAAGAAGACTGTTTATTACTGCAGGGGTGACCGAAAGAAACGAACTCTAGTCTCAGCGGCGTGTGGCGTGATTAGATCTTTGAGGGGGCCAGGAAGGATCTCAGGGTAGCTATTACACCTTCACTGAACGTTGTCAAGGCGATGTCACTGGCAGGAGCTTGGAATTATTTGATATCAGTTGGTGGATCCGGGTGCTTGAGGCGGAAAGCGGACAGGACGCCCGCACTAAGCCGGAGTACCGTGTCGCTCGAAGCTAGTGAACGCACCGCAGCTAAGGCGTCACTCTCAGTTAGTTGGCGGTTAATCCTGTGACAGAGGTGTTTGGAACTGTTGGGATGGGGGATGTGAGTGTGGTGTGCAGCAGGGGAGAAGGGGGAGCACAGTCAAAGTGGAGTGGCCGAAGGAGGCGATGTTACCTCTGAGCCTCGAAGTAAGAGAGGGGACCGAGACCTCCCTAACCATTGGATCCCCTGCGCAAGAGTCACAAAATTGAAAAATCGGTTCCAGTTTTGCGGGCTCTTGATGTCTAGCGCTAGGTCGAATGATGACGCTAGTGCTTTACAATTTTGTAAAGTTATAAAGGCGATTAAGTTGTTAAGGGTGGTTAGTTATAAGGGCGATTAAGAAAAAGGGGAAATATAAACAGCTGACACCGTTTAAAAAAATAAGTAATTCTATTAGCTACTGATTTTAGAATGTTACTGATAGAAGATACTTTGTCTTAAATGTGAATTATCTTTGATGTTGCCGTTTTAAGAAAAGAATAATTTTCCCCCCAATTCAGTTCCAAATGTGTATCTATCTAGGTACAATAGGACCTCAAGTATAACGTAAGGTTGGTATGATTCGGGTTATACTTTTATATAAAGGGTCTACGATATTTCTGTTTCCTTTTGTGTTTGTAAGTTCATTTTGAGTTCTAATCCTTGTTTAAATTTAATGCGTTATGCTTTAAACATCTCTTCCAGATTTAGTTTTATAACGGCGGCGAATTTCCAGGTATATGTTATTAAAATAGTTTTGACGCTTCATTTTATTATTGTTTAAAAATAAATAGAAGTACATACATACAATCAATTAATAATTGCTAGGAACTCAACAAAGTGAGATAGAAAAAAACAAAAAAACATCAGTTCCACATAAACTGTGTCAATCGGTCATACACCACACGAGTCATCAGAAACTGTTGAGACAAGTCAACACGTTCGCAGCATTACCGCGAGTGATGGCGAGGCTAAGACTCTGAAACAACCAAGCACCCTCACAGGCATCAGCTGATACCTCGGTAAGGCGAGCCGCTAGCGATGACAAAAACTAGTTATCCCAAACGTTCCAGATGGATTTGAAAGCTCGATCAGTAATTGGGGCACCAACGGAGCACCACACTGATGAGGGTGGTACTGTGATAGCAGTTAAGCAATCTGTAAACAGGTTTACAGTCTGTTGGTATGCAGCTGGGAGGTTGAAGAGCCAGAGCTCGCATTTAGAACTATTGACATGAAGGCTCCTATGATGAAGTTGTTGGTTAATGTTATGGACAAGTGGTGGTGGTGTTGAAAAATGATCAGGGGGACAGTTTTGATACTTCTGCGGTTCCATATTTAAATATGGGCCAGATAATCTTTATCGTAAACAACTAAACTAGAGAAATTCTTTCAATCTCTACGGGCATATTCCTTTATCTAGATTACATTCACTGATAGCACGCAGCACACACTCTAAATGTGGTTGGCGTTAGGAAGGGCATCCAGCTGTAGTACCAGGCCAAAATCTGCCCCGGGTGGTCTAAACATGGTCCTCTGACCTGATCCTCTCCCTAAGGGTCAACCTGTCCTACCCATGCTAACGTGGAAGATGGACGTTAAACGATGATGATGATAAGTTCTACTTTTTTAGATTTAGGTTTAGGCTTGATTGGAGTTAAAGGTTCCTTTGTGTGTGTATGAACGCACAAAGGATACCTCTCATCATGAAGAAATCGGTTCATGAACAATTTTTCTGAACATAAAACATCTTGGTTGACCAACAGTGTCTCAAGTAACAAACACACAAGCCAGCAACTACAGTTGACAACAAACTGAGAGTATCAACAGGAAAGCTTCACTTGCTGTGTACTTAGTTGCTATAGTAATATCTATGTGTCTTTCACACAGTCTCGCTCTCACTATATTTCTCTCTCAACATGTATAGGGAAAATAGTTTCAGTTTACAAACATTTTGGATGTTGAACTGCTTTCAGGAACGAATTAAGTTTGTGAACTGAGGTTCCACTCTATGAGTATATATATATATAATACCGGTGCCACAATATGGAATATATAAGTGAAATGTAGTTCTCCAACACGTCTAATCTTGGACTGGGATACACTGTCCAACCCATGCCAGCATCAAAAGTGGATATAAAATGGTGACTTGAAATTGTACCTCAGTTTATAAATAAAAAGACTCTACACAAAGTTATGTGCTATAATTTGTTTAATCTGTCATAAAATTCAGGGCACATCTTAAAATAAAGGTAAATTACATTGATAATGTGTTTCTAGATACCTCAGAAACTGGGTTTGGTCCTGACTGGAACACCTTTCATTGGATATCTGCTTGATCAAGACATATGAGACTAAATAATAACCAGCTGTACAGAAATGTTAAATTTTTACTGTTGTATCTTTACATTTTATGGATCTATTATATCTAATACTATTTCTTATTTTTTCAGATTATCAGATGACATTGGTATGAAATAGTTCCTTTTTTTTGTTCATTGTCTAAAGGAAGAAGTTATACCGAACTGATGAACCTGGTCTAAATAAATAATTTCATGGGTAAAATAGAGCAAAATATATAATTTAAACTGTGATTTTCTGCATTTCAATGCCTGAACGAATATAAGATAATATTTCATTCTAATTACACATATAAAAAATATGAAGGAAAATGTCCATATATTGTGGTGAGAAATGAATAATTATGGAAAAAACTTATCCTGACAAATACATTCATACAGGGAAGAAAGCATATCACTGCCTTCTCTCGAAGTAGTCACTTGATTGTTCACAAACATATTCATACAGGAGAGTAACCATATCACTGTGATATCTGTGGTAAATCGTTCTGTCAAAATAGTCAAATAACTGTTCACAAACGTGTTCATACAGGAGAGAAACCATATCACTGTGATATCTGTGGTAAATCATTCTCTAGTGGATGTGAATTGACTACACACTAACGTATTCATACAGGAGAGAAACCCTACCACTGTTAAATTGGTGGTAAATCATTCTCTAGAAATAGTCACTTAACTGATCACAAACGTATTCATACAGGAGAGAAGCCATTTCACTGTGAGATCTGTGGTAAAACGTTTTCTGCAAGTGGAGGCTTAACTTCTCACAAACATATTCATGCAGGAGTGAAAAAACCATATCACTGTGATATCTGTGGTAAATCATTCTCTGAAAATGGAAACCTAACAATTCACAAACGTATTCATACAGGAGAGAAACCATATCACTGTGATATCTGTGGGAAATCATTCTCTGGAAAAGGTAATTTAACTAAACACAAACATACTCATACAGGTGAGAAGCCATATGAATGTGATATCTGTGGAAAATCATTCACAAGGCAGGATGACTTAATTGGACACAAACACATTCATACAGGGGAGAAACCATATCACTGTGATATTTGTGGTAAATCATTCTCTTATAATTCTGACTTAACTACTCACAAACGTATTCATACAGGAGAGAAGCCATACCACTGTGATATCTGCGGTAAATCATTCCTTAAATGTAGTGAATTAACTGTTCACAAACGCATTCATACAGGTGAAAGGCCATATCACTGTCATATCTGTGGAAAATATATACACAAACGTATTCATACAGATGAGAAGCCATATCACTGTGATGTTTGTGGTAAATCATTCTCACGATATACGTTAACTAAACACAAACGTATTCATACAGGAGAGAAACCTTATCACTGTGACATATGTGGTAAATTATTCACTCAAAGTGGTGAATTAACTATTCACAAATGTATTCATACACGAGAAAAGAAATATCATTGCGAGATCTGTGGTAAATCTTTCTCTCAAACAGGTCACTTAATTCCACACAGGCGTATCCATACAGGGGAGAAACCATATCATTGTAATATTTATGGTAAATCATTCATTGTAAACAGTGGTTTAACTAAACACAAACACATTCACACAAGAGATAAACCATATCATTGTAATATGGAGTAAATCATTCTCTTGGCTATAGGAGAGAAGCATTGATAGCTGTGCTGATATATTCTTGAGAAATGTTGACTTAACGACTCACAAACATATTCCTACTGGGGAGAAGCCATATCTTTATAATCATTATCATCATCATCATTGATTAATGTCCATCTTCAATGCTAGCATGGGTTAAACGGGTCCCATTTAGAGGCAAGTTGTGTCGGGTGACCGTGTCTCACTCATATAGGGATGTTTCTGGCTGGATGTCCTTCCTAATGCCAACCACATTGACATTGTGGGCAGGGTGCTTTTTGCCGTGTCTTTTACATGTCCACTTTACAGTGTGGGCTGGAGGAGGGGGGATACCGTACATACGCTTCAGCTTGTGCTCATGGGAAGTTGGGTTTTCTGTATTACTGCATATTACTAATATCTGGTAAATCATTCTCTAACATATAGCTTAGCTCTGCACATATTCCTATAAGAGATAAGCCAAATCACTCTCAGTTTGGGTTACTGGCTAGTGGTGCTTTAAATTAAACCACAAACATTTCCGCAAATGTAAACAAGTTGCAGATTGCTTCTACACCAACAATGTCAACTCTTCTTAAAAAAAAGCTACAATTTTAATAAATTTATGATAAATAAAATGAATTTATCTTCACTTCCTTTTGTTTTTAAAATGTATTAAATAGTTCAACAAAAAATATGATGAAAGGAATTAAGTAAATTTATTTTCATACTTCATGTTTTAAAAATGCACTAAAATATGACAACTAAAATTATGATGTAGAATGATAAAAAATACCATGTACAAACTTTATACCCTTCATCTGACATTCATAGTTTAAACCCATATATTTTTTATTTTTTTGAAAATACCTGCTCAAATTGAGGTGCGGCTTATAAGCTGTCAAATATTGTATGTTTTTCCATGCTTATATCGTTCTTTTCCAGTACAACTTTTTGCTACTCATTACTTTCTTTTGTCATCTCTTCTGGAAGGTTCAGCATTTTGAGATTAGCTCTCACAACTTCTGCTTAAGTCTTCCTCTACTGCATCTTACTTCCACTGAAATGTCTTGGCAATTCTTCACTGTGAAGTAGTTGATGATGGGAAGGGTATTCAACCGTGGATGGCTTACCAAATAAAGTGTTGGGAAGACCCTTCAGTTGTGTCAAGGACATGACAGCCTCTCTAATGTTGGTGATCTAAAAGATAAACACACCCAATACATGCTGTAAAGTGCTTGGTGATAGGAAGGGCATCCAGCCATAGAAATCTTGCCAAAGAAAAGGGTTGGGAGGACTCTTCAGTTGTGTCAAAGACATCACAACCTCTCCTGTGCCCTCAGTGAAGCGTTAACCGTACATAAAGTGAAAAACTAGTATACTTCCAACCTGATCAACCTCTGGGCTCAAGACCAACTTTAACTTTAGCGAGCTGCTGAACACTGTCATTGGAGCCTTTGTGAATTAAGTCTGCAGCTAAATACCAGCTGCATCAACCAGTCCACCTCATGGGACTCCTTCATCAGGTGTGAAGCTCTCTTCACAATTTAGCAGAGTAAAGCAGTAGTCCGGAGACAAAGGAAAGTATGCAGAGTTGCAACTTTAGTAAGTTTTTATTTAACTAAAACAATAAAGAAAAATACTTAGAATATTATAGAGAATCACTACAAAATATAGTTTGTAATTAAAATGTTTTTAACTAATTGTCAGATCTGGGGAGTATACTTCACAGTTAAATATTTCACATATCTAGAGATTATCAACAGATTGGAAACCTATGACTTAAGATAAAAATAAGTTATTTCCCTGTATTTGCAGGTTTAGGGATAGTTGTGGCATGCAAATCATCATGATCACCGTTTTACATCCATTTTTCAACATTAGCATAGGTTAGATGAATTGTCCTGTTGTGAGCAATGCTAGGTCAGGTGACTATGCCTTGCTTATACAGAATTGATTTTGGCTTGGTTTCTACAGCTGGATGCCCTTCCCAATGCCAACCTCATTTACTGGGTGCTTTTTGTTGTGATGCCTACACGACTGCTTTACAGTGTGGACTTACTCTGACTACTGTACTTTCAGAACACCCACCTCTGCTGCTCATTCGGTCACCCAGGTAGCATAAGTTGTCTACTGTTTCTACTGAGCCCTCCCAGA
The DNA here is from genome assembly GCA_964016885.1 of Eledone cirrhosa. Classification (NCBI taxonomy): domain Eukaryota; kingdom Metazoa; phylum Mollusca; class Cephalopoda; order Octopoda; family Eledonidae; genus Eledone; species Eledone cirrhosa. Next base: position 319,678,423 of record OZ024742.1, read on the forward strand.
ATTTGATAGCATTTGTTTCCTGTGGTCATTTGCTGTTTACTGTCCTCGTGCAACTGCTACATGTAAAGCCTACATTCTTAGCTAAACTTCCTGAGATCCCACTACATCTCTTGTGTACCCATAGTTTGCATATGGGACAGAGGATGGAGTTTCTACTTACACTTTTCCTACATACTGAGCAAGGTCATTTTTCCTGAGGGGATCTGGGTTCTGTTTTCTTTTGTACTTACTAGGACCTTAGTCTTTGTCAGGTTGACTTTAAGACCCCTTCTTTCTAGGCCCTGCTTCCATGTTTTGAATATCTTCTCTAGTTCTACCATAAATTCAGCTATGAGTGTAAAATCATCCGCGTACAGAAGTTTCCATGGACAGCCAGTCTTAAACTCCTCTGTTATAGCCTGCAAAATGATAAACAGGAGAGAGCTAATAACAGAGCCCTAGTGGACACCAACTTGTATTCTAAATTCCTCGCTATAGTGATTGTTAATCCTAATTTGGCCGACTGCTCCTCTATACATGGTTTGTACAGCCTTCACTGCCACTCATCTACTAGATGCAAATGACTCCACAAAAGAAAAGATAGTTGAAAAAGTGACTTGGTAAGTTGAAAAGTCTAGCTGGGTTTCTCAAATTTTTTGGCCCACTATCTTCAGATAAAATCAATATATAGCATAATATATAAGCTTCATCTTCATAAATACTAGTTGAGCTATTGGTTTGGACATAATCATTTAAATTTATATAGCATTATTTGCAGTTACACTATAGTAAATAAAATAGGTGATGGTGCAGTCAGTGTTTGGTGGCTTAGAATTGGAGGACGATTATGAAGGTATTTCTGTTTCAAATGAAATTGTGGCAGTTATAAATGTTGCAGAGGAGAAGGGTCGTGCACATTTTTGTCCCTTATAAAGAACAATTGGAGCAAGTTGTGTCTAATGAAATGAAGTGTAAGTCACAGAGCATAGTCCAGGTGTAGAGAACCTTTTTATGCTAGAAGGCTGCATTAGTAAAGATAATTTTACAGAAAGATTTTTCTTTTTTGATGAGCCATAATCAGTAGAAAAGATAAAAAATATACAGTATTTTCGAATGTTGTGCTTCTTTAAGAAAGCCTCACAGTTGCAGGTTCCTCAGTCATCATATAATCCATTGATGCAACATAACTGACAAGTGGAAACTAGTAGAATAGGAAACCCTGTCTTCAGCAGTATGTGATTTGGGGTAAGAATCCTGACGCTGATAATACAGGATAATCCTATGATTAATACCGCCAGACCCTGGAATTTCCTCTTTCAATATTTCATCGTAGTTTCAGAGTTGTCTCCCTTGCCTTGTATAAGAAATATCATTAACGCTAACGTTATTTTGATTGATGCATTACAGGTGTAATTTTAATCACTGACTAGCTACATTAAACGATAGCTTTCACATACCTATATTTTTTACCTTTGAACTCACTATCATTCTTAAGCCGTCGACGCCAATCTCATCTGTTTACCAACCTCTAACTTTATCTCCCATCTCATACAGCTGTTAATCATTTTCGCTACCATTCGCTGAATCTAAGACTTTCTACATATAATATCTTTGATAGGTTTCGGCTAGTATTGCCCCAGGCTATGTCTAACTTAATAGCATCACCTCTACACAATACAAACAAAGGCGGTAGCAACTAATCACCAATGATTTTATTCAATACATCGCGACAAGTAGGAAAAACTGACGTGTCTCGGTTATAACCCTTCCGTGAAGTGTGTAATGAACGAAGTAAATAATGGCCAGCTGTATCGATATGGTTAAGGCCAGAATCAGATGTAATAGTAACTATGGGTTCGCACTTAAATCTCATTCCCTACTGTTACCTTTCTCCCAACTATTTTCTAACCTTTCCAACTACCCAATTCATTATCATGTCATGGAACACTGTATCTACCCGTAGCTCCCAGTGGAGTCGTATGGCTAGCGTAGTGACGTACGGCATTTCTTAAGCATTTTAAAACCTGGTGGAACCCAACTCCTCTCTAGATCTGAACATAGTCCATTTCTTCTACAGGAGGAGAGAGAGTGAAAGGGAAAAAGAAATATAGAGGAAGAATCGACTCCAATACGGGACCAGTACTTTATTATTGACTTCGAAAGGATGAAAAGCAAAGTCAACCTCGGTAGGAGATAGCCAGAACGAACACTGCAAAGTATTCTATTCGGCGTTTTAACGACTCTGCCAATTCCCCACCTCTCATAGAACACTACACTCCATTAAAGTGTCATAACCCAAACTTGAGCGTAAACAACTTACCACTGCTTGTCCCAGAGGCGGGAAAGCTCAGATTCGGTTTCGAATCTTCGCCGCCGTTATATATTGTATATGTGAAGTCGGTTGCACGAGTGTTAGTGTTTGACAATGTTTTTGAAGACATTCAAAACAATATGATTGCCCAACTCTATCTTAACACAAGAAACGAAGATTTCATTACTATCTATCTAACGCAATAAGGAAATGAAGAATCGAAAAAGAAAAATATGGCGCAAGTATTACCACGGAAAACGGCCAGCGACACCCATTGCAACAGCCACTGCTTCTGACGAGCCGAGGCCACTGAATATTACTGGGAGGCTTGCCTGTTGCCAGCTGGCACTGGTAAACCTGTCATTGCAGATAAGTTCAGTACTGTGTGGTATGGCAGCGTTGAGTTCGGCGAGGCGGCCCACAAAGACAACAAGGCGCACCACGGAGAGTGAAAAGGAATTTGGGGAGGGCAAATGATGCGCGTCACTGTGGTGAAGTTACTCCGTCATCCTCGTCAGGTCAGCATACTTACTCTCCAGGCTCTCTCGTATGGCTGAGTGGACTGAATGACAATGTCATCACAGTCAGCGCAAAGAAGTTCCTGATATCGGTTGGCGGATCCGTGTGCTTGAGGCGGAAAGTAGACAAGACTTCCGCTGTAGGCCGGAGTACCGTTATGGGGCTGTGTGTGTGGTGTGCAGCAGGGGAGAAGGGAGAGGACAGTCGAAGTGTAGTGGCCGAAGGAGGCGATGTTACCTCTGAGCCTCGAAGTAAGAGAAGGGACCGACACCACCCTAACCATCGGGATTCCATGTGCAAGAGTCACAAAATTGAAAAATCGGTTCCAGTTTTGCGGGCTATGTCGAATGACGATGATAGTGCTTTACAATTTTGTAAAGGTTTGGTTAGTTATAAGGGCGATTAAGAAAAAGGGGAAATATAAACAGCTGACACCGTTTAAAAAATAAGTAATTCTATTGGCTACTGGTTTTAGAATGTTACGGATAGAAGATACTTTCTCTTGAATTATCTTTGATGTTGCCGTTTTAAGAAAAGAATAATTTGTCCCCCAATTCAATTCCAAATGTGTATCTATCTAGGTACAATAGGATCTCAAGTATAACATAAGGTTGGTATGATTCGAGTTATACTTTTATATAAAGGGTCTACGATATTTCTGTTTCCTTTTGTGTTTGTAAGTTCATTTTGAGTTCTAATCCTTGTTTAAATTTAATGCGTTATGCTTTAAACATCTCTTCCAGATTTAGTTTCATTATTTTGTCAATTTCCAGGTATATGTTATTAAAATAATGTTTTAAAGAAGATATAGTTTTGACGCTTCTTTGTTATGAAATGCAACAATATCATTTTATTATCGTTTAAAAATAAATAGAAGTACATACATACAATCAATTAATTATTGCTAGGAACCTTATAGATATATAGCACAATACTATACATTCAAAGTGAGATAAAAAAAACAAAAACATCAGTTCAACACAAACTGTGTCAATCGGTCATACACTACACGAGTCATCAGAAACTTTTGAGACAAGTCAACACGCTCGCAGCATTACCGCGGGTGACGGCGAAGCTAAGACTATGAAAAAACCAAGCTTCCTCACGGGCATCACCTGATACCTCGGTAAAGACTAGTTACCCCAAACGTTCCTTTCGGCTATAGAAGTAGTGACCCTCACATTTACTGTGTGTTCGGGTGAGCTAAACATGGTCCTCTGACCTGATCCTCTCCCTAAGGGTCAACCCATTCTACTCATGCTAGCGTGGAAGATGGACGTTAAACGATGATGATGATGATAAGTTTTACTTTTTTAGATTTAGGTTTAGGCTTGATTGGAGTTACAGGTTCCTTTGTGTGTGTGTGAACACACAAAGGATGCCTCTCATTATGAAGAAATTGTTTTATGAACAATTTTTCTTAACATAAAACTGAACGGTAGAGAAATTCTTCAATCTCTACCGGCATATTCCTTTGCTTGAATCATATTCACTGATATAAGTGCTAATTTTTCCATGACTACGAAATGATTCTATTCATTTTAAGCAAAGTCATTTTGAGCGAAGTTATTTTGAGTAATGCTAGAGCTGACAAGTTCATCGGCTGACCAAGATACTCTCATGGAATGACCAAATGAGGTTTATTTTTCAACATAGTTCCTGGAAATAAACAATGCAGCTATTAAGAAGAGTTGAAATTAATGCATACAAGATTTCACAGCTCTAGCATTATTCTTTTATAGGCATGGAATGATGAAATAGTCTTTGGAAAGAAACAATGCAGTTATGAATAAGAAAAGTTGAAATTAATGCACATATATATATGAACTGACATAGCTTAATAGGCATCACTCAAAATGCACATAATTTTAACTTCGCACAAAATGACTTCGCTCAAATGACTGGACACACGACCAAATTACCACCTGAACCTGGAGCTTTGATAGCCATCTCATTCATCATCATCGTTTAACGTCCATCTTCCACGCTAATATGGGTTAGACGGTTTTGTTCCACTTGATGCGGGAATGGTTGGGAGACCATGTCTCGCTTGGACAGAAGCGTCTCTGGCAGGTTTTTTTTTTACAGCTGGATGCCCTTCGTAACACCAACCACATTTACAGTGTGGACTGGGAGCCTTTTCACCGTGTCTCCTACACGGCCACCTTACAGTGTGGACTGTTGTGTTATTGACAAAGTAGACGGAACGGGAGAGGGAGGGTGGGGTAGGGTGTGGCGGTGGGGTGTACATTGAGTTAAGAGGTGCCTACTGACTGTAGGTTTGTATGCAATGGTAGTCGGGTCTTCTGTACAACTGCATGGCGCCAAAGGTCTCGATCCAGTGTTAGAGAGGTGTAGGTGGGCAAGGTCAGTTTTTATCACCTCGTTCCAGGTTTTTCTTGGTCTACCCACTCCGCAGCTTCCATCAATTTTCATTGCCCTGCACTTTTTTATACAGCTGTCGTCCTTCATACGCATCACATGTCCATACCAACGCAATCTCTTCTCCAGAACACAACATTTGACACCTCTTATGCTCAGTCTCCCTCTTAGTTCGTTTATGCTTCGCCTTTCATGCACGTTACTATTACACATCCATCGGAGCACGCAAGCTTCATTTCTTTCTAATCTACGCAGGTCTTCAGCACACAATGTCCAAGTCTCATTACCATGTAATATCGCCGTTTGTATACATGCATCATACAATCTGCCTTTCATTTTTAGAGAAAAAACCCTTGTGGCCAACAGCGGTATTAGCTCTCTGAACTTTTTCCATTATGTTAACAAATAATTCTTATGAAATTGGATGATTGACAATAGAACTCGAATGAAGAAAATGAAAATATCTCATCTGATTCACTGGATTCATACAGGTTAGAATTAGGTTTAAGCTTGATTGGAGTTACATGTTCCTTTGTGTGTGTATGAATGAAGCATGCAAATAAATTGGGTGAATTGAACTAGATATTTTCACTTTCTTAATATGAAATCTATTGTGATTAATGCCTAAAACATGATATAAATTCGGTAATATGTTCTGTTAAAAGGATGAATTATCAACAATGTATACATACAGGAATCATTTTTATTATAGTGTAGATCTACTCTGAATGGGCAGACCTATGATCCAAGATGTTCTAGCTGTGACTATCCCATCTTTTATATAGTATTGTGCTTGCTCTTTTGGTAATAAAAACTGTAATAACAGTGCAAGCTAATAAATTGCAAGCATAAATAAATAAAAAAATACACAAAGTTGTAGCGAAATTATCACAGGTAAATTTGTGAATATTGAAATATAGACCAAAATAGCTATAATGCTCTATTGCTTCTCTTCCTCTCTACTGGTTTCAGAGACAGTTGATGTCTAGTTGTAGTAGTCACTAATCATTGAGGCGAAAGTCATGTTCACTCCTGACACTGGAGATCTTTACTATGAACCATCAACACACACACACATGCATATATATTGCACAAAACTACCTGTGGTTGAATAGTTCATTTACCTCGATAGTACACATTCACAATTTATCATTCCAAGATTCTTCTTTTTATAAAAATTACTGCGAAATCTCGGTTCATGAATGCCTCTCATCATGAAGAAATCGGTTCATGAACAATTTTTCTGAACATAAAACATCTTGGTTGACCAACAGTGTCTCAAGTAACAAACACACAAGCCAGCAATTACAGTTGACAACAAACTGAGAGTATCAGCAGGAAAGCTTCACTTGCTGTGTACTTAGTTGCTATAGTAATATCTATGTGTCTTTCACACAGTCTCTTTCTCACTATATTTCTCTCTCAACATTTTGTATAGGGAAAATAGTTTCAGTTTACAAACATTTTGGATGATGAACTGCTTTCAGGAACGAATTAAGTTTGTAAACTGAGGTTCCACTCTCTATGAGTATGTGAGTATATATATATATATATAATACTGGTGCCACAATATAAAGCACTCAGTACATCCTACAAAGTGGTTAGTTTTAGGAAGGGCACCTAGCTATAGAAACCATGCCAAAATATGGATTATGATCAAGTTGTAATGCTTAGACACATCTAATCTTGGATGGGGAAACACTGTCCAACCCATGCCAGCATCAAAAGTGGATATAAAATGGTGACTTGAAATTGTACCTCAGTTTGCAAATGAAAAGACTCTACACAAAGTTATATGCTCTAATTTGTTTAATCTGTCATAAAATTCAGGGCACATCTTAAAATAAAGGTAAATTACATTGATAATGTGTTTCTACATACCTCAGAAACTGGGTTTGGTCATGATTGGAACACCTTTCATTGGATATCTGCTTGATCAAGACATATGAGACTAAATAACAATAAACAGCTGTACAGAAATGTTAGATTTTTACTGTTGTATCTTTACATTTTATGGATCTATTATATCATTATACTATTTCTTTATTATTTCAGATTATCAGATAACATTGGCATGAAATAGTTCCTTTTTTTTTGTGCATTGTCTAAAGAAGTTATACCGAACTGATGAACCTGGTCTAAATAAATAATTTCATGGGTAAAATAGAGCCAAATATATAATTTAAACTGTGATTTTCTGCATTTCAATTCCTGAACCAATATAAGATAATATTTTATTCTAATTACAGATGAAAAAATATGATGGAAAATGTCCATATATTGTGGTGAAAAAGAATAATTATGGAAAACAAATTTGTGAAAACTTATCCTGAGAAAATGCTGAGAAAGATTGAAAATACACTATTCCATCATAAAATATCACTTTCTCAAAACATTTACCTAAATAAAGACAATTACATTCATATAGGAGAGAAGCCATATCTCAGTGATATCTGTGGTAGATCATTCTCTAAAAGTGGCGACTTAACTATTCACAAGAAACATATTCATACAGGAAATAAAGCCATATCATTGTGAAAGCTGCAGTAAATTGTTTTCTGCAGAAAGTAACTTTGTTAAACATAAACATATTCATACGGGAGAGAAGCCATATCACTGTGATATCTGTGGTAAATCATTCCGTCAAAATGGTCAATTAACTGTTCACAAATGTGTTCATACAGGAGAGAAACCATATCACTGTAAAATTTGTGATAAATCATTCTCTATGTCATGTAGCTTAAACTCGACATAAACATGTTCACACTGGAGAGAAGCCACATCATTGTGATATCTGGGGTAAATCCTTCTCTCGAAGTAGTTACCTGATTGTTCACAAACTTATTCATACGGGAGAGAAGCCATATCACTGTGATATCTGTGGTAAATCATTCTGTCAAAATGGTCAATTAACTGTTCACAAATGTGTTCATACAGGAGAGAAACCATATCACTGTAAAATTTGTGATAAATCATTCTCTATGTCATGTAGCTTAACTCGACACAAACATGTTCACACTGGAGAGAAGCCAAATCATTGTGATATCTGGGGTAAATCCTGCTCTCGAAGTAGTTATTCATACGGGACAGAAGCCATATCACTATGATATCTGTGGTAAATCATTCTCTGAAAATGGAAAGCTAACTATTCACAAGCGTATTCATACAGGAGGAAAACCATATCACTATGATATCTGTGGCAAATCATTCTCTAGTGGTGGTGACTTAACTAAATACAAACGTATTCGTACAGGAGAGAAACCATTTCACTGTGAGATCTGTGGTAAATCATTTTCTGAAAATGGAAGCTTAACTTCTCACAAACATATTCATACAGGAGAGAAAAACCTGTATCACTGTGATATCTGTGGTAAATTATTCTCTCGACCAAATCATTTAACTGAACACAAACGTATTCATACAGGAGAGAAACGATATCACTGTGATATCTGGAAAATCATTCTCTGGAAAAGGTAATTTAACTAAGCACAAACAGATACATATAGGTGAGAAGTCATATCACTGTGATATCTGTGGAACATCATTCATTAGACAGAGTTACTTGATTGGTCACAAACGCATTCATACAGGAGAGAAACCATATATGTGATATCTGTAGTAAATCATTCTCTCATAACGTTGATGTAACTACTCACAAACGTATTCATACAGGAGAGAAGCCATACCACTGTGTTATCTGTGGTAAGTCATTCCTTAGATGTAGTGAATTAACTACTCATAAACGTATTCATACAGGAGAGAAGTCATATCTGTGGAAAATCTTTCTCTGTATCATGTAGTGTAATTACTCACAAACATATTCATACAGGAAAAAAGCCCTATTACTGTGATATTTGTGGTAAATCATTTTCTGTAAAAAATAACTTAACTTAACTCAACACAAAAACAGTCATACAGGGAAGAATCCCAAGCACTGTGATATCTGTGATAAATCGTTTTCTCAAAATAGTGATTTAAATATACACAAACGTATTCATACAGGTGAGAAGCCATATTATTGTGATGTTTGTGGAAAATCATTCACTCAAAGTGGTGAATTAACTACTCACAAACGTATTCATACAGGAGAGAAAAATGTCATTTTGAAATCTGTGGTAAATCTTTCTCTCAAACAGGTCACTTAATTCGACAGAGACATTCATACAGGAGAGAAACCTTATCACTGATATCTGTGATAAATCATTTGCCAGAAATAGTTGCTTAAGTATCCACAAACATATTCATACAGGAGAGAAACCCTTTCACTGTATTATTTGTGGTAAATCCTTTACTAAAAATGGTGACTTAACTACCCACAAATGTATCCATACAGGGGAGAAACCATATTGTAATATTTGTGGTAAATCAGTCACTGTAAATAGTAGCTTAACTAAACACAAACACATTCATACAGGAGATAAGCCATATCATTGTAATATGAAGTAAATCCCTCTCTTGGTTATAGGAGAGAAGCATTGATATCTGTGCTGAGATATCCGTGAGAAATGTTGACTTAACTACTCACAAACAAATTTCTACTGGAAGGAAACCACATCCCTATAATATCTCTGATAAATTATCTGTAACATATAGCTTAACTATACACATATTTATATAGGAAATAAGCTATATGGCTAATATTTTTAGTGAATCATTCTCTTTAAAATTTGACTCAGTTTGACATGCGTATACTCACTCAAAAGGAAGTTATTCTTTTGCTTAAATCTCATCACCATTTTATGTGTGTTTTTCCATGCTTATATGGATTGAACCAAATGGTTTTTTTCTAGTACAGCCTCTCACCACATGTTACTTTCTTTTGTCATCTCTTCTGGAAAATTCAGTATTTTGAGATTAGCTCTTACTGCTTCTCAAGTCTTCTTCAGTTTTCCTCTACTGCAACTTGCTTCTACTGAAATCATTTGGCAATTCTTCACCCAATGATCATCATCCTTACATATTGTGTCCATACCAAAACAATTTTTTACACACTACACTTGATTCCTCTTATATTCAGTTATTTTCTCAGCTCATCCATGCTTCACTATTTGGTAGTATTCACTGGAAGTAGTGTGACAACTGCTCACAAACACTTCATACAGGAGAGAAGCCACATCACTGTGATATCTGTGGTAAATCATTTTCTGGGAGTGGGGAGTTAACCACTCACAAACACCTTCATACAGGGGATAAGCCACATCACTGTAATATCTGTGGTAAATCATTCACTCTTAAGTAATTTAATTAAATGCAAACGTATTCATTCATGAGAGAAGCCATTTCACTGCAGAATTTGTGGTAAATCATTCAATGAAAGTGGTAACTTATTTACTCACAAACTTATTCATGCAGGAAAGAAACCATATCTTTGTGATATCCGTGGTAAATCATTTCCTGTAGAATGTGACTTAATAGGACACAGAGTGTCACGCAAGAGAAACAATGTCACTCACACAAAATATGATGAGTAAGATTTTCATACTGAAGAGTAACTGTATCACTGATATAGTTTCGTTGGAAGAACAACCATATTTAACCAAAGGTGTACTCACTTAAAATTGAAGGTATTATTGCATGGCAATTTTGTAATACTATTTTATATACCCACAAATGTGTATGTACATTAGTGAGATTATCCTATCAGTGTGATTTCAGAATACTTGTATCTCCTTTTTGGAAATTTCTAAAGGGGAGAAAAGATGCTAATATATTTGACATTGTGGGCAAATAACTGAGAAATTTATTTATCATAAATTATAGATTACATTGATGTAGAGTATTGTCTTCCTCTACTGCAGTTTCCTTCTACTAGCATCTTCTGGCACCTCTTCACACAGCATTCAACATCTGTTCAATCATATCAGTGCAATCTTCTCCCTTGCAGAGTACATCTGATATCTCTTATATCCAATTTTTCTTTCAGTTCATTTATACACACTAATATTATACATCCAATGGAGTATGTTCACTTCATTTCTCACCAGTCTGCATTTACTGCACTTCTTATGCAGGCATCATACAATCTCCTTTACTCAGAGAGAGTCCCTTTGTTGGCAACAGTGGTTGTAACTCCTTGGATTTTTTTCTAACCTGTTTTTATTCTAGTAGTTATTATGCTCCCAAAGCAATCTTCTCCATTGTTAATTAGGTCACCTATGTAGTAGAAACTATCGACTACTTCTATGGTACTTTCCTGAGATTGGACAAGGTTTATTTCACTGCTGCTTCTACTACCAATTGCCCCTGTGCATTTGCCACATGCACATTTTATCTTATCTTTCTGTTAGCCTGCCAACAATCCTACTACACCTCCTGTGTATCTGTAGCTTACATTGTGTAATAATTCTACATATCAAAAACTGCCACTATCCTAATGGAATCAGAGTACTATCCTCTTTACTACTTACTAAATATTTGGTCTTTGCTAGGTTTACACTGAGCCCTTTTTATTCTAAGTTCTGTTTCCACAACAGTAATTTATTCACAAGCTTTTCCACAAATTTGGCCATAAGAACCAAATCATCAACCTACAGAAATTCCCATAGACAGCCAGTCTTAAACTTTTGTATTATGGCCTGGAGAGTTATGATAAACAAGAGGAAGTTGAGAACTGAACCCTGATGAACACCCAACCTTCACATTAAATTCGTTACTAAACTCATTACCTACTCTCATTCTACCATCTTCATAACCTGATCTATTAGTCTTATGCCTCTAGTTGTTCCTTACTGGTCACCTTCCCTCATGTAACAGTTAATGAGTATACTGCTATATATGACATCAGCTTGTATTACTTGGTTGACTATGTGGGTGACTAGTTTGACTCCTACTTCTCTAGATGATTTCAGTATCACAGCAACTATCTCTGACAGTCAAGCAGCTTTACAATTTTTCATTTTCCTCATTGTTTCTTTGACCCTATAACTGTCAATTTCAATAGCCAATCCCTGTTTTGAGTCCTCTGGAGGTAGTCCTTCCTTTCACTCATTCTCCACATAACCATTCATAGTAGCATTTCCAGGTTTCTCTCTTCAGAGTATCAGTGTCATTTACAACACACTTCTCAATGACATCCTAATTCACAGTGACACACTGGACTCCTTTGTATCTATTCTTGTGTATCATAATATCCTTGTCATCAGTCACTAATTTGTAGAGTTGATACTATTCCATTCATTCCTGCTTTCTGTTGAGGCTGGGCAGTGGAAGGTAGCGTCAGCCATATGGTTGGCTTCCTCAACCCATCTACACATTGTGACGACCGTGTGTGTGGATATGATTTTCATATTGATGGTAGGACGCTGACAATTTTTTCTTGTTTTTGAATTCCCACTAGTCTCCTCCATTCTTCCTCCTACACTACAGGCAGTTTCTTTTATGTATATTGTGGACATTGTTGAATTACTGGTAAAAATCATATTTTCAGCTGTGTGAGCTAGAACAATGTAAAATAAAGTATCTTACTGAAGGAGACAATACGCTACAGGGAATCTAACTCGTCACCTTTCGATTGTGAGCTGAATACCCTAACCACTTTGCCACATGCTTTCACAAAGAAGTATTTAAAAAATATATTGCTCTAAAAGATAAATCGAATATAAAATTCGGGTGTGTAATAGAGCCAAGAGGTGTAAGGGAGATAACGCAAAGGTGTAAAAAAAAAAACAGTTGAAAATCTTTAGTGCAAAGAGGAAAATAATGGTGGTAAAAAAAACATTTGACCGGAAATAATCCACACTTTGAGACTAGGCATGGAATAAAGTAGTACATAATTCGGACAGAAAATATTCTCTATTTCTTTCCAGTCAAACACCTTGTGAGAAATCAGTCAATTGGTTTTTTAACGAACATACTAAAGTGAAAAGCTCGGAATGGAATATCTTTTTTTTCAACAAAGATTATGAAACAATATATGTATTCAATAAGTTTCAATTGGATTATATGTTTGCAATAAAAAAAGGCGGGGGGATGCAGACAATTTAGCCGGCATATCTCAACTGCGCATCGCGGAGAAGAGCCAGTAATACCCACTGCATTAGCCACTTCACCTCACTGGGCTGTTTCCTTAGGCGGGATACACTCCTTGAAACTTACAAGCTGCAGTGTGATGGGAAACTGGCAGAGTTAAGGTTCCTTCTGACGACGTCGTTCAAGGCAGCGTGCCAAGGGAACCGACTTGCTCTGTGGTGACAAAAGAGCAGATGTAGTCCAAACTCGTCGACCATGGCTTAACCATTGCATTTGTGTGGCTTACATCGATGAAGCAAGGAAATTGCCTCGTGACTGCCCATTTAAGTTACTACTCCTACTACTACCAGTAATAGTAGACATGAGAAAGGGATATGGTATCAACACCAGTATATGTAAAAAACAAAGTCTTAGAAAGAAATGATATGTTTATTTGGAAGTTTAATAAAATACAAAAGGCGGTGAATTGACAGAGTCGTTAGAACGTCAGATAGAATGCTTTGCACCCTGAGTTCAAAACCCACCGAAATCCACTTTGCCTTTCGAAGGTACCAGCCCAGTGCTTTTTCAGTCCCTTTCTATTACTCTCACTTCTTTGGAAATATATATAAGTGTTTTGTTTATATATATATATATATATGTATAAACAAAACACTTTTATAATCAGCTAGACTTCTTATAACGAGCATCCCGTTCCCTGTCATTACTATGATGTGTTCAAGCTTCTTACATAAGAGGTAAGGTTAAAATGAAAAATGAAAATCGACGAAGTAAAGAACTAAGTAGAATATTTTTTTCTTTCTTGTTCCTGTAGTACTCAAACACATTTAATGGGTAGTTTTAAAATGCACTCAGATGCAGTGTGGAAGATGGATGACTAGTATGACAGCTGTATAAAGAAATCTCAGTGGATGAAACTCGTGGAAGAAGTCGATCTAGGAAGACGTGGGATAAAGTTCAACTTTAGGAAGCTGAAGTACAAGACAGATATGAAAATGACCGTGAGGATTGGCGACATGTAGTACTTGAGAAAACTTGCCGGCCAGCATAGAAATCTAACCTGACCCACGTTTCCTCCACCATCTCTTCTTAGAAATCACTCCTACCATCACACAGAATCACCACCTTCCCAACCTTCTCATTAAACTGTAAAACCCCCATCACACCTGTCTTACACCTATGCACATAATTTCTTCACTCTTCTCCCCCCACATCGAATCTGTCATTTACCTACCCCCATCTCATTTCCACCCTACATCTCCCATGGGATAGAAAAGTATTTTCAGTTGGCTCTATGATTGACAATCTCCGTAGTTCTGATGCTCCGATAAAATGTACGCAACATAATCTGTAAGGTGGTTGGGGCTATTAAGGGCTCCCAGCCGTAGGAAAGTTGCTGAAAAGTGGTTGACACGATGACCTCTCTAGTGTTGGTGTCACGTGGAAGTTCTTCTGACCGCATTGTCCGCCTGGTAGAGGGTAGTGAATGCCTGGCAACATTCCAGATGCCAGTCACCCAGTCTCGGTCTCTTCTTGACTCAGGACTGCTGCTCAGTCAAAGAGACGAGCTGCGGAAAGGTCCGTCTGACAAACGGCGACCACATCTGTTCACCGTTCATGCAGTATAGCTGGAGATGCCGCAGCCTCAACGCATCATAAGTCACGGCATGCCCAGTCCTCCGCGTAGAGGATGCTGACAGCAGATGGATCACCTCAACAACGGAACCTGTCCCTCCACAAGAAGTTGAAGAGGAGCCGTTCCAGCTTGGTGAGGTGCGAACCAAACCTCGAGCAACTTTACCGGTCCGTCCGTCCAGCGCCCAACAGCCCTGTTGGACGGCATGGACTTGACTCTCCAGGTGCCGAGCTGCAAGCCCACCGACTTTTCCGGGTTAAGTTTCGCTCCCGTCAACCTTTCATATTCCTCCAGTAAGGTACCGAGCACCTCGATTTCCGAGGTGTCCGACACCATTACGGTGATGTCATCTTCATAAGCCGATATAGCCTTTCCGCGTCCCGGTGCGAGCAGGAAGCCCTGCAACACCTCTAGCTTCCCCAGTAAAGGATTGAGAGTCAATACGTACAGAAGGGAGGAGAGAGGGCACCCATTGACTGACTGATCGGGAGATCTGAAACGGTTCCGAGACGTGGCCATTACCTTTGACCACCGAGCAGATGCCGCTGTGCATTGCAGCGATCCAGCTTCTAAAGACGGGGTTGAAGCCAGTCGCCTTGAAGACAGCCTCCTGGTATTGAAGGTCGACCCTATCGAATGCTTTCGATTGATCTAAATTGATCGGAGCCCCACCGAAGCCAGGTTTACACCCTTCCCTCTCTATGATGTATCGCATGAGGTGGTGGTTGTCGTGTATGGACATGGTCGGGATTGCCCAAGTTTGCGCCTCCTCACCCAATTTCTCGACGACAAGCGCCAACCTCTTTGCTAACACCTTAGCCAAATTCTTAAACTCTCTATTGAGCAGAGTTATGGCCCTGAAGTTATCTCATGTGTTCCTCTTATTCTCGTCTTTCCTTATCAGCGTCACTACGCTCCGGCTCACAGAACTGGGAATACTCCAGTTCTGCTGCCAGTTGCAGTAGAGCGCTTCGAGGAGATCGGAGAACACACCTGGTATATTTACGAAAAGGTCGTAGGGAAGACCATCCAAACCCGGTGACTTGTGCAGCGTGCATCCGACAAGGGCATCCTGAATTTCGGCTGAAGTTAGCATTTCGCAGCGCTCAGCCTCGGCCATCGAGAGGTGCGGCAAGACGTCGAGGTAGGGAACTGAAGTCCGCTACCGTCTCTGACACGCCACTTGCCCCGAACAGCCAAGAAAAGTGCTGGCGAAAGGCGTCACACATCCGCCTGGAATCGCTCAGCTCGTGTCCGTTTCGGTGCGTCAAAGGCTGAATTGTCGTTTTGTTACCACGCTGCGCCTCTTCCACGCGGGCCCATCGAACAGCTTTGGTTCCCTCGTTTCTCAGAGCATGCACCTTAGCTCTGACAATGCAGCCTTCGTGTTTCGCATTGAAGAAAAGGTTTAATGCCATTCTCGCCGCTAGCACGTCAGCTGCAATGCCACTACAAATAACCTCGTCTAACTTAGCTACCAGCTCCCCTCCTTTCTATTTTTCTCTAACGCTACTTCTTTGCTAAACCCTATCGAAATTATTCTAATCTCTCTTTTGAGAGCGCCACCACCTGTTTCGATGACTACCCCTGTCAACTTTTGCTTAACTAAATTGTTGACCCAATCTATGTAAGCCTTACATGCTGGAAACGACATGTTCAGCTTCCAGTAACTAGGTTTTAACCTACGCATCTTATCTAGGTCGACCATTCAGATCACAATCTTGTGATCTGAATAGGTGTCCGTTTTAAAACGCGGACAGCCTACACTATTTCTATCTATTTTCCTAATGAAAATCCTGTCTATATACAATCTAGATGTCCCTATGCGGTTGGTCCAGGTCCACACTGGCGCATTAGGGAAATCTAGTCGGTACCTGTCAGACAGTTGGAACAGGTTGATCAGGTACTCGAGGCTTCTGCACCCCCCGTTCCTATCAGCTACTCCCATATAATCCCAGCGTGCGTCTAAGTTGCCGTTCCAATCCCTCGCTAACAGTAAAGGGCGAGGCGTACCCAGAAAAGCTTCCACGCATCTAAAGAAGTCCGGCCGTCCGGCCCCAGCAGGGGCGGTGGTTTATAATAGAAACTGCATCGAACCATAAAAAACTTGCTAAACCAAGAGTCAGGTGGACTCATCAGCCGTGTCAAAGACATGACATCCTCCCTAATTTTGGCGCCATGATATATTCTCGTTTCTGTGCAATATTCTGTCTATAACAGAGAATAACTTATGATATTATGCAATGGGCTGCGGTGCATCTTCACGGATTTACACAGACGTGTGTGCGTGTATATATAACAAAAAACTCAACCCCTATGGAAGAAATAACCTAGACATCAGTGGAGAGCCGACCTGGAGGTGTAACTCCCCTGATAGATCAACGTGTCGCCTCAACAACAAATGCCGAGAACGTAACGTGATCTATCAGTGCAACGTGAGGACGGACACCGCCAACAAAGCTTATATAGGATTAACCGCGTGTGACTTCAAGACCCGGCTCTACCAACACCGACATACTTTCCGAAACCGGTCCGGCGACATGTCACTACACTTTCGGGCCACATTTGGGACCTCCAAGATAATAATATAACCTACAATCTCACTTGGAGCTTACTGTCCAGAGTTAACTCTTACACGGGAGGACGCCGTCCGTGTAACTTATGCTCGGAGGAAACATTACAAATGCTGTTTTCGAAGGACCAACTCCTAAACAAGAAAGACGAACTGGTAACCGCATGCAAACACGGATTGCGTAGGACTTACCTCGCCCTCAAACCCCATAACCACCCGGGTGGGTAGACAAGGGCTGATACACCCCTACTTGCCGAATAAGTTAGGGGAAACCCCAGCTTACTTAGGTAGATATATCTCTTTTCTTTTCTTTACCTCTTTGTCTTCTTCTTCCCCCTGTCTCATCCTATCACTTCCTTCCACCCCCTATTTTCTTCCTCGTCTGCTTTTCCCCTTTCGCCTACCCCGATGCAGCCCATCGGGCCTCTGTAGCATCAGTTCCCCCCACCCCTGTAATTTTAAGATAGAATTGGGCGAATACGTTTTACTAACTACTTATAGCAGACGTGTTAAACCCCTTTAATTTTGTATCAGTTCTGGTACTACTCAATTCCTACAAGTTTTTTCTATTCTCAACTTATTAACCTGTAATTGTAAGATAGCATTGTGATTTTTTTTATTCATTTCTCACTATATATATTTTTTTTTCTATTATCTTTTATTGTCTCCTACTCTCATTCGATTTACCTATTCTATAACCTCCCTCCGCCACTTCATACACTATCCTTAGAATCTGCTGTATACATATCACTTTCAACGCTTGACCGCTCCACTCACTCCCCTATTGTTCTACAGGCAAGTTCAGCCACCCCTACCTCCCACCAAATGCCATGATAGACTTATTTGTGTTTACAACAAATTTTAACCAATCCTCTTGACAACTACAATCTTCCCATATAAGGAAGTACCCCCTTGACAAGTTCGGCTATTTATTCACCAGGCTAAAAATTCTAATTTAGTCCAGAAATAGCCGTCGAAACGGGTTGAGCTCTGCCGTCGGGGTCATACTTTTTCCTATTTCCCACTCTACTACCCTAAGTATTGAGTACTCTGGTGCGTTATGGTACATCTGGTTCCTTACCACAATTCCTTTCTTATATATATATATATATATATATATATAGTCCTAAAGAAACGTAACCCTGGTGGAGTCGAAGGGGTACTCTAGAGACATACAGTGTTTCTTGGGTATTTGTTAAACCCTGATGGAGCCTATCTCCTTCAGGTCTGAACACAATTGATATCTGAATAAAACTTGAAATGAAATCAGATATTGTATGGTTTCATATAGACTTGTAACTCCTGGTCTAAACACAGCTGATTGTGAGGTTATGAGTTCGATTCCCGGACCGGGTGATGCGTTGTGTCCTTGAGCAGGACACTTTATTTCACATTGCTCCTTCTGCCTGGAGTTGCGACCGATAGATAGTATCAGCAATGGAAAGATCAATGGAAACATTGTTTCCTTGGTCCGATTTGACGAAAGTCGATCGAAAGAAAAAAAAATAAATATATATATATATATATATATATACATAAATGGAAGTACAGAATATTCGAAGCTTGAGCCGCAGCTAAGCCGACAAAAGCATTAAGCAGTGCAGCCAAGCACTCGATAAGGTATAAAACCTCAGAGTAATAACATACAGTTTAAAGGGCTTTGCAAAATGAAGATAGCGACCGGTAATTCAGCCGCGGGGTCCGTAGCAACGAAAGAACTGACTCGCGAGAAAAAATACACACATATATACATACATACATATATATATATATATATATATATATATATATATATATATATATATATATATAATAAACCTGGACCATCACTTCGATATTTTGCAATATCTCAGTTAGGTTTCTGTAAATCCGAAATCAACAAAATCCGCTAGCAGTGTATGCAAGTTAAGTTTCTGGAAGATCGAACAGTGGATTTACTTTCTAAACAGGCTTTCGTTCTGACACCAGTCCGGTTGTGAGGGCACATGTTACTCCAAAAGGAGCTAACCCCAGTTTATGGCGGTCAAATTCAAATTATGAGCAATGGAATAGGTTCCGTACACAAACTGAATTAAGCACTCAACCAGACCGTTATTAAACAAACTTAAATAATTAACCAATCAATGGAATTGTCAAATTAAATTAATCAATTAATCATTAGGTCTAGGAGATAGTAATACAAATGGAAGTACAGCATATTCGAAGCTCGAGCCGCAGCTAAGCCAACGAATGCCTTCAGCAGTGCAGCCAAGCACTCGACAAGGTATAAAACCTCATAGTAATAACATACAGTTTAAAGGGCTTTGCAAATTGAAGATAGCGACCGGTATATATAGGGAAAAGGTCAGGACCCGACGGCTGAGCTCCGGCCGTTTCGACAGCTATATCCGAGTTTTTTCCTACTACCCACTTACTTTTTCCTTATTACCCACTCTACTACCCTAAGTATCGAGTACTCTGGTGCGTTATGGTCCACCTAGTATCTTAGTACACCTTCTTTGTTATATATATATAATGTATATATGTTCGGTTCTAGCTGTCGAAACGGCCGGAGCCCAGCCGTCGGGGTCCTGACTCTTTTCCTATATATATATATATATATATATATATATATATATATATATATATATATATATATACTCACACACGTATGTGTGTGTGATACTTCATGTTTCATGTCTACTTTTACATTTGTATCGGCATTTGTGTTTATCTCCCGTAATATTGTAGTGCGAGAAAATACTGACTGATAAAATATGTACTGGAGTCGATATCATCGACTAAAGATATCTTGACGGAGAAGCCCCAGAATGGCGATTGACTAATGACTAAAAACAGTAAAAGAAAATAAACAAATAAGTAAATAGCTAAATCAACACATAAATAAATAAATAATAGAATATATTTCGTCATTTTTATTACCAAGGTGATACCTACCTGTAAATGGCGTCAGTATATGTCTCCTAGGTTTTCACCTGACGTAATTAATAGTAAACAATTTAACCAGCCGTTGACTTGCTACATTCATAATAAAATTCTCTTCGAAACACGAAGCTTTAATGTCAGAGACGACGCCTACGTATATAGTGCCATTGACTAGCTCTACAATGTGTGTTTACTTATCGACTAGCTTTACCATGTCTCAATGTATATAGCACCATAGGCTAGCTTTACAAAGTGTGTCTGTGTCTATGTATATAGCGTCCTAGGCTAGCTCTACAATGTGTCAACGTATAAGCCACAGTGCCAAGAACATCCACACTGTTGATTTTACGAAGAATTAGTACAGGCCCTTGATGCCAGACACTGCAAGTTTGCAGTTATCTGTTTTCAAGAAGGACACTCTAGAACACAAGTTAACCACTTTCTTGTTTATATATTCTGCAGGGACACCTATAGAGTAAGACAGTGAAAAGACCTCCTCAGAAATCCAAATGTCAGATTTTTAAGAAATAACTTACGCCGAGGCCACAGGAAAATAACAAAGAATCAAGTGAATTGTATGATTGGTTTGCGTGAATACTGTAATAGTCTGACAAGATGCCTGGAAATAACCTTAATCGAATTGCTAACGCTGGCGAGAGTGTTGGCATTTTTTTGTTAAGTCTACACCCCTCTGTTTGCTGGATCAATTCTATGTGAAGTGTCTCTTTTGTGAAACGAGAGTAGAATGGCTTAAAGAAAGTGTTATCTTTGACAACCTGCAAATGACTCTAGTGGGATGCTTTCCCCAGACTGGTTAACGCCAAAATTTGAAACAAAGGAAAAATGAACACCGTATTGTCCAGGGGTCAGCATACGTGGTGACACTGATCTACTTTGCTGACATCAGCACAAGAGTTCAAACTACTGCTACACACACACACACACACACACACACACATACACATATTTATATATACAGGTAAAATCTCATTATAATGAATACCATTATAACGAATTTTTCAGTATAACGAATTATATATATATATATATATATATATATATATATATATATATATATATATATATATATATATGTATATATATATATATATCGTAATCCACCCTGTTGTAGTGAGGCTGATAACGGTGTTGGAGCTCAATGTGTCCTTGTAAGGATGGTTGCAGCGAGATTCGGCAGTGTGACCAGTAGTTTTTATGGTAGGTGATCACCGCCTAAGGTATCCTCGAAGTCAATCAGTCCGGGTTACAGAGTTATTTTCAAATGTGATTGTGCATAGTACAATAAAAAAAAAACAGAAGCCAGTTGTACTATCTACCTACACCTGGCTTTTTTTTTATATGCCCCCCCCCCCCCCCATATATATATATATATATATATATATATATATATATATATATATATATATACATACATACATAATAATAGTTGTTGCTACTTTTGGCACAAGGCCAGCTATTACCCCAGTGTATTACTGGTACTTTATTTTATCGACCCCGTAAGGATGAAAGGCAAAGTTAACCTCGGCGGGATTTGAACTCAGAATGGATAATTATTATACATAATAATAATAATAATAATAATAATAATAATAATAATAAAACAGACGATTTGTTATGTCTTCATTGCGTTTATTGAGTAGTGAAGCGCGTTTCGCTATTGGCCAGCTCAAGGTTCGATCTGTATCGATCTAGCCCGACCGTGGAATCAAAAGCTCATCGGACCTCTATACTTACTGGAAACTACGCATTGAGTGCTGACTCTGGTGAACCTACAGTAACTGGACGTTACAATCCCTATATATATATATATATATATATATATATATATATATTGGTAAACGGAATAGAAAATGCTGACAAATTGTTCACAGTTGAAAAATGGTTTAATTAGGAATAAAAGAGTATTAGTGATTGTATGGGTTAGTATTCAGTTGTGGTTTTAAGTTTTTAAGTTTTTACCGGTTGCGCTTTTCAAAAATAATTTTGAGATAGAGTGTCCGTGTTGTTTGCTCTGATCTGATTAGTTTTGGGAATTCTACCTGTTTTTATGTTAACAAAGTGGCTCCAGCGCTACTTTGGTGTTGCAAAAGTTCTTGTGGTCAAAACAATTTTGATTGGTCGGTAGAGGTCATGCGAATAAAAAATTGATTTTGCGCCAAGACTGAGAAATGACTCTTTCACAACAAATATGTGTGTGTGTGTGTGTGTGTGTGTGTGTGTGTAGTAGTAGTAAGGTGTTCGATGTTGTGATAATGGTTAGCAGGGATGTGTGTCAAATGGTTATTAAGATAAGTGTGTGTGTGTGTGTGTATAGCAGAGTAATTCGTGGTAGCAGGGATGGTCAGTAGAAATGTGTCTGTAAGCAGTGTGTGTGTGTGTGGGGGGGGGGGGGGTATTTTAGCATGTCAAAAGATATTTTTCAGCTTTTGTCTTATACGGAAAAGTGTGTGTGTGTGTGTGTGTGTATATATGTGTGTGTGTGTGTGTGTGTGTGTGAGAATGTCTGTGTGTGTGTGTGTGTAGGTGGACCAGTATTTTTTTCCCCCTGGTAAAATGGTGTACATTATTCGATTTTTTCAGTAAAATCGGTTCTCTTAATAGAACATCAAAAATCTTAACAATAAAAGGTGTGAAATGATATTCACTATATATATATATATATATATATATATACATATATTCACTACATATATATACATACATATACATACATATATATATATACACATATATTTTTTTGTGTTGCACCATAGAGAATGTGTGTTTACGTATGTCATTATATATATATATAACTATCACAGACGTCACTCGCAATCGAGTATGACCTGGGAGTAAGTATCATGCTTTCGCAGAGAGAGAGAGGGGGAGGGAGAAAGAGAGAGAGAAATTTCGTATTCAAGATGGAAGCCGGTAGAAATATAAGAGAATAATGAGAGCGAAGGAGAGTGATAGAGGGAGGAGGAGGAGGAAGAATAGAGAGAGGGGTAGTGTCTGTGTGTGCGTGTGTGTGTGAGAGAGAGAGAGAAAGGCGGCAGTTTTGATATTTCGCTTTCAAGATGGAAGCCGGTAGAAATATAAGAGAGTAATGAGAGAGAGGGAGAGTGATAGAGGGGGGAGGAGGAAGGAGAGAGAGAGAGAGGGGAGAGTCAGAGAGATAGTGGAGGAGGAAGAGAGAGAAAGAAAGGGTGAGAGTGAGAGAGCGAAGGAGGAAGAGAGAGAGAGAGAGAGGCGGCAGTTTTGATATTTCGTATTCAAGATGGAACCCGGTAAAAAAATGCCGGCCGGCCGGCATTTTTCCATCAGTTTCCGGCATTTGTCGCATGACGACAGTCGTAATTGTCGTCTTAATTATATCTTACTGCCTTCAAATCGATATGTAGCCCCCCCCCCCCCCCCCCTCCTCCTCCTCCTCCTCCTACTACTACTACTACTACTACTACTACTACTACTACTACTACTACTACTACTACTACTAGTTGCTATCGTTCCTTCGAAGTAGTAATGTTAGTAGTGGTAAACGTTGTTGTGGTTGGTTATGGTTGTATCGTCCCCTACATGTCGTCCCTTGTGGCCAATAAATGAAATTATTATTCTTATTCTTTTTATTATTATTAATAGTATAAGCAGTTGTTGTTATATATATGTAAATATATGCATACATATGTATGCATGCATATATATATATATATATATATGCATGCATACATATGTATGCATATATTTACATATGTATAACAACAACACACACACACATATATATATATATATATATATATATACATACAAATATGCATGCATTCATATATATATATACATGCATGCATGCAATCATGTTAACATACATATATACATACATACGCATATACATACATATGTGTATGTATGTATGCATGTATGTATGTACGTATGTATATACGTACATACATACATACACACGTATATACACATATACATACATACATTCATACATACATGCATTCATGCATGCATGCATACATACATACATACATACATACATACGATATACATACGTATAATCATACGTATATACGTATATACACATATACACATATACATACGTATATACACATATACATACATTCATACATACATTCATGCATGCATACATTCATAAATACATACGTATATACATACATACATAAGTATATACACACATACGTACATACATACATACAACATACGTACATAAATACATACGTATATACATACATACGTACATACATTCATGCATACATACATACATATAAATATATATATATATATATATATATATATATATATATATATATATATATATATATAAAGAATGAATAATAACAGGTAGACATCATAAAAAGGTAATTTATTCCGTGTGCTTACAAATGTTTCCACGGTTGAGGATACAGTGGTCACAGCATTGGATATTTGAGTTCTGCAAATAGTTGTAAATTTGCACATAGCATAACTAGACTGTAGTACTACCGTGGAAACATTTGTAAGCACACGGAATAAATTACCTTTTTATGATGTCTACCTGTTATTATTCATTCTTTATATACACTCCGGAATACAGAAGGATCAGGAACTAAGTTTCTTCAACAATTCTTCCATAACTCGTAGAGTAACCTCCCACCGTACGTCAACCATATCCAGTGTAGTAATTAACCATTACTACATCTAGGATAATCCTATACCTAATATATATATATATATATATATATATATATATATATATATATATATATATATATATACATATATACACATATATAGACACGTACATACATCGAATTAAGTTGAATTATAAAGGCATATATGAAAGCCTACATAATATATTTATGTATAATAAATATATATCTCGCTGCGGTTGTTTTAAGCTGTCACAGTTACCTCAGTAGCTGTGTGAGAGTGCAAGGCCGTAGTGTTTTTATTTATCTTCGCTGAAGATGGATAAAAATCCTGAAATACTATTGTCTAGCGTTCTCACACGGATGCTGAGGTAGCTGTGACACAGCGTGAATAATGTATGTTTTATATTTATTAAACAATGGCAAAAGAGCCCGTCAGTGCAGGGTACACCTTTCGCCACTGTAAATAAAGATCCCCTCTCTCCTCAACATGGTAGCCTTTAAATAGCCCAAGAACTCTGCTATTTTAGGGGAGCGAAAGATTTAAACTATATGTTGACATGCTCCGGGAGCTAAATGACCTATGTATCAAATTTGAACAAAATTGGATGGAAACTGTGGAAATGCATCGCCTGCATACAGACAGATAGACAGACATTTTCGTTTATATATAGAGAGATAGTGTATAAGTTTTCATATTGTATAAGCATTCATATTCGCCTCTATTATGAATGACGCCATGTTAGTACTACTGCTAATTAAGCTAAAAGATACTACAACGTAGTATATAGCCTTCACTGCTATAGAATGTCTGAACCACGCCGTATATACTTTTCAGCAGAATATACTATCTGCCTGATCATATGTTTGGTTGTCTGTCTAGAATCTATTGAACTATCTCCATTTTAATTGCTTTCTCTTTCATTCAATCACACACACCCCCCCTCTTACTTTCTCTCTCTTTCTCTCTCTCTCTCTCTCTCTCTCTCTCTCTCTCTCTCTTTTTCCACACGCACTCTCACCCCCACATCCCTACACGCGTACACACACACACACACACATGTTGCACGTTTATTTACATGCATACACACAAATATACATACATACACGCATATACAAGGGTTCATACATATACACTCACACATACACAAATACATACATAAAATTCAGCATGTAATAACGTATACACACGTATAGATACAGAAACATTTGCACGTGTGCACATATAACTCAAGACATTCATCCATACCTGCGTGCGCGTGCACACACGCACACACACGCACACGCGCACACACACACACACACACACACACACACACACACACACACACACACACACACACACACACACACATACGCATTTACCTAGTTGACGTCTAGATTCCACTGAAAGAGTCTTGCGTCTATGTTAGAAACCGACTCTCTCTCTATTGGTGAACATTTATAAAATAATGTAACCAGAAGTACATACATGCATACATGCATATATACGTACATACATACAAGAGAGAGAGAGAGAGTGGGAGAGAGAGAGAGAGAGAGAGAGAGAGAGAGAGAGAGAGAGAGAGAGAGAGAGAGAGAGAGAGAGAGAGAGAGAGAGAGAGAGAGAGTAATATGGATAAGCATAGTCTATCTTGGACCAATAATCGCTATATTGGCTTTCACTTTGAATGATATGGTTTTGCAACCCAAAATAGGAAATAACTCAAAATACCTCAAAATAACTCAAAAGAGATAGGGATGCAAGCAAAACGCCTATATGTGACAACAAATACAGACTCTGGAATTAACATTGAAGATGTCACCCATATAATAAGTAGATATCCAAAGATGTCATGATGGTACTATCTACTTATAAGACATGATATAGTGGCCAAAACACTATAGAATGCAATCCCTAGAAAGCATAGCCCCGACAATAAACATAAAAAGTTAAAGCAATATGGAAGACATATACATATATAATATGAAAGAGTACTGATGGAATGTTCCAGTCAAAACCCCAGTAAAATGCAAGCATAACATATCAGATATAGTGATACGGGGCAGGGAAAAGAAGGCATACACAGTAGTTGAAGTCAGCTCCCCAGCAAAGGGGTAAGAATACTTTGTTGTACAATTAAAGAGCTCAGGATTTCTGGAAAGCCCATATATATATATATATATATATATATATATATATATATATATATATATATATATATATATATATATATATGGGTTAATCACGGTGTTATTAAATTATATATATATAGGGGTTAAAATCCAAACGGTCAAACGGTGAGCCTAGCATTTCAACTTGTTTCTACGTTTCCACTTGGAAATAAGTTGAAACGGATGGGTTCGCCGTTGGGATTTTACCTCTTCACTATACCCACACTTCATCTCATCATGCATCGAGTACTACCCTGATTTGTGGTCTTCCCGCTTCTCACGCTGTAGACACTCCACATACACTCACACAAACTCGTGTACACACACATATGCACTTTTGTTAAAAGTGCATATTTTAGGTTTTGTTTTTTGCTTCTACATGTGATTGTGTGTGTGAATGTATGTGTGCCAGCATGCTCAGGCATGCTCCAGCTTATCTGTGCGTGTATATGTGTATGTGCATGTGTGTACATGTGTATGTGTGTGAATGCGAACGTCTGTGTGCTTTGTAAGCAATTCAGATAACAACACTCTTTTGACATTATAGGTACACCACCGATTCTTCAATAACCTTGTTTTCAAACCCATGCCGGATTATCCATTATGCTGGACGAGAAAATAATTTATTAGAAACATATATGAAGGTGAAAATGAAAAGAAATTAATCTGGCAGGTTATGGGAAATTCATTTATCTATCCGTAATTATCTACGGATCAAAAGAGGTGCCGGATAATCAGTTGCCGGAAAATCGGTGGCTCACCTGTACTACTTCATAGACCACGTATTTATTTTTTTCGTGACCTGTGTATGTTATTTGTATTTATCTTAGTATTGTATTGTGTGAAGATTCGTGGCTTTGTGGTTAGGATGTTAGGCTCATAATCATATGGTCGTGAGTTAGATGTTCCAGTTCACACAGCTGGCAAAAATGTACTTTAATTTAAAAAAATACCCGTAATTCAAAGGGTCAGTCACTGTGCCACACTGAATCGCTCTTTAGAACTACGCTATGGGTACGCGCCTCTATGGAATACTCAGCCATTTGCACGATAAATTGATGAGTAGGCTGTTCCGTTGATTGCATCAACTGAAACATTCATCCTCGGAACCGACGGAGGTCGAATACATTGAATTGTGATACAAGTACCGGTACTTTTGAGGTTCCTCAAATCAAAACGTGGTGGTCATGGCCGGAACGCCTTTGACCATACGTTTGCTGAATCAGGATAGCCTTGGGTCAAAGCTACTACTACTATTACTACTGCTGCTGCTACTGCTACTACTACTACTACTACTACTACTACTACTACTACTACTACTACTACTACTACTACTACTACTACTACTACACGCACATATGCACACATATGTTCGCTCGCATTACACTAAGATGGGAATACCTTACCAGCGGCATATATGCATACCAGCATAACAACACCTCATAACAGTATTAGTATCTGATGATGTCACATGGAGACTGTCAATGATGTAACCCTTTCATAACAATATCATTGAAATATATATTATGAAGTAAAACAATTATGTAAATGTAACTCTGTCTTAATATTTCGTAAATGGGAACTCCGTCACACTTAATTACCAACATTTCACTGGAGATACACTACTGACGTAGAGTGCTTTTGATGCATAAATCGGTTTATCCTCGCGGCGTTACAACGTAACCTTCACGGATAAGCACCTTAATTATCTGCATATGGATTGGCAGTATCGGTAGAGGGTCGGACGCCATGCTTTCCAGCATAGTTACGTCCCTTTACGATCTGAGTTCAAATCCCGCCGAGGTTGACTTTGCCTTTCATCCTTACGGGGTCGATAAAATAAAGTACCAGTAATGCACTGGGTAATTGCTGGCCTTGTGCCTAAAGTAGAAACAATTATATATATATATATATATATATATATATATATATATATATAATTACAGCAGTGACATAGACAGGTACTCAAGTTTTGTTGGGTTCTGGGCTCCAATTTCTTCAGCCTGTCATGAGAAAAATGAAAGTCTTTCATTTGTCTTTCATTTTTCTCATGACAGGCTAAAGAAATTGGGGCCCAGAACCCAACGAAACTTGAGTACCTGCTTATGTCACTGCTGTAATTATTTATACTAAACTCGTCCTATGGACTGAGTGCTATTACTCTTGGATATTTCCACTCAACATTTACTTCAGTATATATATAAGGTATAAACCGAAGTTTTAGCTGTTGTACAGCAAGTATTATACTATTCGATTTGTTTGAGGCAATCACAAATAACTCAATGAAGCGAATATATAAAAGTATGCATATATATATATATGCATGAATGCATCTATATTTATCTATATCTATCTATCTATCTATCTATCTATCTATCTATCTATCTATCTATCTATCTATCTGTATATGTATCTACCGAGGAGCTCTACCGGTTCGTGACAAGATCTACAGGCACGGACGCCCTGGCAGGGATCCTTCCAAGAGGACGTGTCCAAGATGTGCGCAGGACATTGAAACAGTTCTGCACGCAATTGTACACTGCCCGAGCGTAAGCGACCTGTGGAACTATGCAGAACAACTGCTGTCGCGTATGGGACAAATACAGTTGACTGCCGAGTCCATAGTAAGGATCAAACCGCCAGCCTCTTTCAAAAACGAAAGAGAGGCGGTTTTCCTCTGTACGGTGGCTATGGTGAAAGAAGTTATATGGTGGACGAGGTTGAGAGGACTGAGGACAGATGCCTTTCTCTCCGGACAACAATTGATTCCATTCTTTAAGTATCACTTTAGAAGGAGAATCAGGGTGGAGAGAGAGGCACTGCACCCCAGTAAATTTACTGAAAGGTGGGTGAATGAAGCGAAAATGGCCCGAGTGATTGGGCCTTCTCTGTTTATAAGCCTGTAGGTTGAGGAAGAGAGCAAAAGGAAGAAAGGAGCACTTGCACAACACGCTCCTTGAGTTGAGGGTTGTTCTATCGACGGGGTATTAAACAACCCATTTGTGGCGCCTCCCCCCTATTGGGGATTTCGATTGTTGAAATTGTTTGTTTTTATATTTTTTACACGACTGTATGTAAAATCCCCGGCATGTCTTTGTATTGTCCCCTTTCTTGTTGCGCCCTTGTGGCTAATAAAGAAATCTATCTGTATATGTATGTATGTATGTATGTATGTATGTATGTATGTATGTATGTATGTATGTATGCATGTATGCATGTATGTATATATGTATATATGTATGTATGTATGTATGCATGAATGTATATATGTATGTATGTGTGCGTGTATATGTGTGTGTGTGTGTGTGTGTGTGTGTGTGTGTGTGTGTGTGTGTGTGTGTGTGAGAGAGAGAGAGAGAGAGAGAGAGAGAGAGAGAGAGAGAGAGAGAGAGAGTGAGAGAGATGGTGTGTGTACACGTGTCTATGTATTAAAATGAAGGTTTCCAAGAGCCTGCGAACGCCATGAGCAGTGCTCCTTCTTCAATCATAGCCAAATATAAATAAATAAAAAGACGATCATTATAGTGCATATGTAAACCTTTATACGAGTGGCATCGTGTATAATATATACACTACACTCATTGCATTAATGTATGCATTAATACAGTTGGCAGTAAGACAATAATTACCGGTCAGTGATAAACACCTATCGACATGTACATGTACACACATAAAGAAAAACTCTTGCAACCACACATGCATACACATGCACACATGCATACATGCACAAACGCACGCATGCATGCACACAAACGGACACACACACACACACACACACACATACACACACATATATATATGTATATATACATATATATATATATATATATATATATATATATATATATATATATATATATATGGGTGGGCGGGTGCGTGCAGATGGAGAGAGAGAGAAATAGAAAGAGAGATTTTGATGTATAGACAGACCGGTATATAGACATACAGACAGATATTGAATATATATATATATATAAATATTATAGATATCTTTCTTTATTTGCCACAGGGGCATTACAAGACGTGACGGCGGGGATTTTACATAAAATTTTTAACAATGATAACATTTTTAACAATGATAAATAACAATAAACTATATAAAAATAAAACAATTGAAATCCCCATTAGTGGGGGGGGGGGGGGGGGTTAACGCTACTGCGGGGTTGTTTTACACCCAACGGATAGAACAACACTCAACACCAGGAACACGTTTTGTAGGTGTTCCCGTCATCCATCTCTTTGTCTTCCTCAACCTACAGGTTTATATACATAGAAGGCCTATTCACCCGGGCCATTTTCGCCACATTCACCCACCTTTCAGCGAATTTACTGAGGTGTAGCACTTCTCTCTCTCCACTCTCACCTTCCTTCTGAAGCGGTACTTAAAGAAGGGGATAAGTTGTTGTCCGGAGAGAGATAAATATGCGTACTTGTGCAGAAACGTAAGCTGACATGTCACGTATACATCGATTTGTGCAGTCAGATATACACTCATACAAACATTCTACGCACATTTTATTTGTGTTTAGATAAACACCTGTTTATCGCCGTCTATAGTTCAAACACGTATCCCCAGCATTTCAAAGGCTTTATTGTTGTTGTTACTATTACTGTTGTTGTTGTTGTTGTTACTGTTGTCGTTGTTACTGTTGTTGTTGTTGTTGTTGTAACTGTTGTTGTAACTGTTTTTGTTGTCGTTGTTGTTGTTGTTACTGTTGTTACTGTTATTGTTGTTACTGTTGTTGTTGTTACTGTTGTTGTTGTTGTTGTTACTGTTGTTGTTGTTGTTACTGTTGTTGTAACTGTTTTTTGTTGTTGTTACTGTTGTTGTTTTCTCCACTTGGACCAACTTTCTTTCTATCTTCCTTCATTGCTTTCTTTCTTTTTCGTTTCTTTTTCTTCGTTTCATGTGTGTATGTATGTATGTATGTATTTATGTGTGTATGTGTGTATGTATGTGTGTGTGTATGTGTGTATGTATGGATGTGTATGTATGTATGTATGTATGTATGTATGTATGTATGTATGTATGTATGTATGTATGTATGTGTTTATGTATGTATGTATGCATGCATGTGTATGCATGTATGTATGTATGTATGTGTTTATGTATGTATGTATGCATGCATGTGTATGCATGTATGTATGTGTATGTATGTGTATGTATGTGTGTGTATGTATGCATACATGTGTGTATTTTAGTATGTGTGTATGTATACGTGTATGTATGTATGTATGTATGTATGTATGTATGTATGTATGTATGTGTTTATGTATGTATGTATGTATGTATGTGTTTATGTATGTATGTATGCATGCATGTGTATGCATGTATGTATGTATGTGTTTATGTATGTATGTATGCATGCATGTGTATGCATGTATGTATGTATGGATAGACGTATGTGTATATGTATGGATAGACGTATGTGTATATGTATGTGTGTATGTATGTGTGTGTATGTATGTATGTATGTGTTTATGTATGTATGTAAGGATGGATGGATGGATGTGTGTATGTATGTATGTGTGTTCATGCATGTATGTATGCATGTGTATGTATATACGTATATACATATGTATATATATATATATATACATGTGTGTGCGTGTCTATGTATGTGTGTGTGTGTACGTGCGTGTATGTGCACGTGTGTGTCTATGTATGTGTCTATGTATGTGTGTATATATATGTGTGTGTGTGTGTGTATGTGTGTATGTGTGTGTGTGTCTGTGTGTGTTGTATTGGAATCGCATATACTTATCCTTCTATTCTTTCAAGCACCCCACTAACAAATACCTCCACCCCCCAACAAATACCTCCACCACCACCCTTCTAAGACATACTGTAGTCACCTACCTTTTAATATATATATACACATACACACACATGTATAATATATATACATACATGCATAGCTGTCTATCTATCTACCTATCTACATACCCCTCTATCTATCTGTCTATCTGTCTATCTGTCTTATACCTTATGGTAAATAAAGAAATATATCTGTCTATCTGTCTATATACCTTCATACCTGGTTGAGGAAAAAGAGGAAGAGAGGAAAGGTGTACTCACTCTTCGTACTCCTGGAGATGAGGGTTGCACATTTTTTCGGGGGTATGTGTTACCTATATGTAATTGGGGAAAATCGATTAATTTTTAAATTGCATTTGTGATAATATTTTACACGTTTTTATAGTATGTAAACTTCCCCCTTTGTATTTGTCCCCTTCTTTTGTGCCCCTGTGGCTAATAAAGAAACATATCTATCTATCTAAAACATATCTATCTATCTGTCTATCTATTTGTTTGTTAACATTTTTCTTTTTACACGACTGTGTGTAAAATCCCCGTCACATGTCCTTGTATTGTCCCCTTTTCTTGTGCGCCCTTGTGGCAAATAAAGAAATATATCTATGTATCTATTTATCTATCTATCCATCCATCCATCCATCCATTCATCTATCTGTCTGTCTGTCTATCTATCTATCTATCTATCTATCTATCTATCTATCTATCTATCTATCTATCTATCTGTCTGGAGACTCCACCGCAACATTCTATAGAGGGCTGGTACGCAGCAGGTGCGACGACGCCCTCGGAGAAGCTCTAGACATGGAGGAGGACGAACTGGCCAGCCTGTTCGGTAGGACATTCAGCCCGGGACCTATGGACAACTTCCAGAAGTCCCTGGCCTGGCAGTGTTACCGAGGGGCTTTACCCGTTCGAGAAAGGCTCTACAGACACGGGCGCCCGGGTAGGGACCCCGCCAAAAAGATCTGTCCCAGATGCGTGTGCGACGAGGAAACCGTTGCACACGCATTGGTACACTGCTCGGGCGTAGCCGATCTGTGGGGTTATGTCGAACAACTGCTGTCAAGGGTGGGACCGATCCGGTTGACCACCGAGTCTATTGTAATGATCAAGCCGCCTCCCCCCTTCAAAGATGAAGCAGAGGCGGTGTTTCTGTGCGTAATAGCCATGGCGAAAGAGGTTGTATGGTGGACGCGTCTGAAAGGACTGAGGTCAGGCACCTTTCTCTCTGGCCAACAACTGGTCCGTTTCTTCCGATATCATTTCGGAAGAAGGATCAGGATGGAGAGAGAGGTGCTGCACCCCAGTCGTTTTTATGAAAGGTGGGTGAAAGTGGCGAGAATGGCCCGTGTGAATGGAAGGAATGGAAGGAACGAGGGAGCACCCCCTCTCTGTGCTCCTGAGGAAAAGGGTTGCACACTTTTTTCGGGGGTGTGTGCGACCCCCCAAGGCGCCTCCTCTCTATTGAGGATTTTGTTATAAATTTTATTTTTTGTTATATTTTATTTTATTTTTATATTTTGTTATTGCCTCCTCCTTATTGAGGACGCCTTTTTGTGTAAACTCCCCCCTTTGTACTTGTCCCACTTTTGATGCCCTGGTGGCAAATAAAAGAAACATATCTATCTATCTGTCTGTCTGTCTATATGTCTGTCTATCTATCTATCTATCTTGCACATTTTTTTTCGGGGGTATGTGTTACCCATATAAACTGTCTCCCTCTATTGGGGAAAATCGACTAACTTTTTAAATTCCATTTGTGATAACATTTTACACGTTTTTATTGTATGTAAACTTCCCCCTTTGTATTTGTCCCCTTCTTTTGTGCCCCTGTGGCTAATAAAGAAATATATCTATCTATCTATCTATCTATCTATCTATCTATCTATCTATCTATCTATCTATCTATCTATCTATTGATTCTAGTTAGAAATAAGGATAGGGACATGTTAAGCTGTCCACAAATGTTCATGGTTGCCTATTCAGATCACAAACTAGTGACCTGCATGGCCAACCTTGATAGAACCCATAGACAAGGACCCGGCTACTGGAAGCTGAACTTGTCGTTACCGACAAGCAAAGCCTACAGTAGACAGATTAGCACTTTAGTTAAACAGCACTTGACAGGGGCCATTGTCAACAACAGATGGTGGTACTCTCTCAAGAGGGCAGTTAGATTAGACTCGATAGTTTTTAGTAAAGAATTAGCGTTAGATAGAAATAGAACCGAGAAGGAACTGGTAGATAAAGTAGAAGAGGCAATTAGAAGTGGCAACGTCGCCAGCGTGCTAGCAACGAGAACGGCCTTGGACCAGTTCTTCGACGCAAAGCACGAGGGCTGCGTTGTCAGAAGCAAAATACGTGCTCTGGGAAACGAGGGAGCCAAAGCTGTTAGCTGGGCCCGAGTGACGGAGGCAAAAAGTGGCAACAAGTCCACGATTCGGTCTTTGAAGGACCAAAACGGACGCGTGATACGTGAGCCGAAGCAGATGTGTGCGGCTTTTCAGCGGCACTTTGTTCGGCTGTTCGGGGGGAGCGGCGCGCCGGGAGAGGCTATGGATTTCGGTCCATACCTCGACGGCCTACCGCGACTCTCGGACAGCGAGGCGAAGTTCTGCGAAAAGCCGATTTCAGCCACTGAGATAGGGGACGCGCTGAGCCAATGCGGCAAACGCAAATCTCCAGGTCTCGACGGTCTACCCTACGAATTTTACGTAGCAATGCCGGACTTATTCTCCGGTCTCCTGGAAGCGGTCTACTGCAACTGGCAACAGAACGGGAGAATTCCCAGTTCTGTAACCGGGGGCGTGGTCACACTAATCAGGAAGGACGAGAATAAGGGGGATGACATAGGCAACTTCCGGCCCATAACTCTGCTAAACACAGAGTTACAGATTTTGGCCAAGGTGTTGGCAAAGAGGCTGGCGCTTGTCGTCGAGAACCTAGTGGGAGAAGCGCAGACATGCGCGATCCCGACCAGGTCCATACACGACAACCTCCACCTCATGCGATACATCATAGAGAGGGTAGGGTGTAAACCCGGCTTCGGTGGGGCCCTGATCAACTTGGATCAGTCTAAGGCTTTCGATAGGGTTGACCATCGTTACCTGGATGCGGTGCTCGAGGCGGCAGGCTTCGGACCCGTGTTCAGGGGCTGGATTGCTGCAATGCACAACAGCAACATCTGCTCAAGGGTCAAGGTGAACGGTTACCTCTCGGAGCCGTTCCATATTACGCGATCCATTCGACAGGGATGCCCTCTCTCCTCCCTTCTGTACGTACTGACTCTCGAGCCACTACTGCGGAAGCTGGAGCTATTGCAGGGCATCCCTCTGGAACCGGGACTGCGGAAAGCGGCGTCGGCCTACGCCGACGACGTGACAGTAATGGTGTCGAGCGCCTCGCAAATCGAGGAAGTCGGCACCTTACTAAAGGAATACGAAAGTCTCACAGGAGCGAAGCTGAACCGGGACAAGTCCATCGGTTTGCAACTCGGATCGTGGAGAGGCAGACCGATGCCTTCCGATGGCGTCGTCGGACGCTGGACGGAAGGACCGGTAAAGCTGCTCGGGGTCTGGTTTGGTCCGGACCTCCAGGTGGAGAAGAACTGGAACGAAGTGACGGCCAAGGTGTTTGCACTCACCCAGAAGTGGGCCGAGTGCAAACTATCCTTGAAAGGTCGAGCGGAGGTGGCGAACACTTTTATAGCGTCCGCCATCTACTACCGCTTGACCGTCGTGCCTTGTCCAGCCAAAACGCTCGCCAAAATGGAGCGCGCCCTCTTCCGATTCCTTTGGAAGAGGCGGGCTCCTTTGGTAAGAAGATCCATCTGCTGCCAACACCCTTCTAACGGAGGGCTGGGGATGCCGTGGTTGACGATGCGCAAACACGCGCTCAGGCTGCGGCATCTCTACGTATTCCTCACCGGACAACCGGTGTGGGCCCCGTTCGTGAGGCGAGCCTTCCCACGACTCGTCTCGCTGACCGAGCTGCAGTCCTGGGTCAAGCAGAGACCGAGGAAAATGGGCGACTGGCACATCGAATGTGCTCAGGCGCTCACAGCCCTCTGGCAGGCGGACCCGGCGATCAGTGGAGACTCCACTTCGTCATTCTATAGAGGGTTGGTCCGCAGCAAGTGCGACGACGCGCTCGGTGAAACTCTAGGCGTGGAGGAAGATGAACTGGCCAGTCTGTTCGGTAGGACCTTCCGCCCGGGACCGATGGACAACTTCCAAAAGTCCCTGGCCTGGCAGTGCTACCGAGGAGCTCTACCAGTTCGAGACAAGCTCTACAGACATGGGCGCCCGGGCAGGGACCCTGCAAAAAAGATCTGTCCGAGGTGCGTGCGAGACGAAGAAACCGTCGCGCACGCATTCATACACTGCCCGGGCGTCACTGACCTGTGGGGCTATGTAGAACGACTATTGTCGCGGGTGGGACCAATCCAGTTGACCACCGAGTCCATTGTCATGATCAAACCGCCACCCTCCTTCAAAAACGAAGGAGAGGCGGTTTTCCTTTGTGTGATAGCTATGGCGAAAGAGGTTGTATGGTGGACAAGGTTGAAAGGGCTGAGGTCAGACACCTTTCTCTCCGGCCAACAACTGATTCTTTTTTTCAAATACCACTTTGGAAGAAGAATCAGGATGGAGAGAGAGGTGCTGTACCCCAGCAAGTTTTATGAAAGGTGGGTGAAAGTGGCGAGAATGGCCCGAGTGAATGGGCCTTCTCTCTATATCAGCCTGTAGGTTGAGGAAAAGGAGGAGGAGAGGAAAGGAGTACAAGCTCTTCGTACTCCTGGAGATGAGGGTTGCACATTTTTTTCGGGGGTCTGTGTTACCCATATAAACTGTCTCCCTCTATTGGGGAAAATCGACTAACTTTTAAATTCCATCTGTGATAACATTTTACACGTTTTTATTGTATGTAAACTTCCCCCTTTGTATTTGTCCCCTTCTTTTGTGCCCCTGTGGCTAATAAAGAAATATATCTATCTATCTATCTATCTATCCATCCATTCATTTATCCATCTATTTATCTGTCTGTCTGTCTGTCTGTCTGTCTGTCTGTCTGTCTGTCTGTCTGTCTGTCTGTCTGTCTGTCTATGTGTCTGTTTTCCACTCCTTCCATCATATACCGTCTCGCCTGGGAAAGAAAGTCATCCGGGCAGCTTGTGTGCAATGGAGAAGAAATATAGTGACAACCAAATATGGTAATAGCAATAGTTTTGCCGTAACGGCGGAGTCGAACAACACTCCTCCACCACAACCAGTACAATCGTCATTATTTCTATCACCATCGCCACCGCTATCACCATCACCATCATCAGCACAAGCACCAACGTCGCCATCACCATCATCATCATCAGCACAAGCACCAACGTCGCCATCACCATCATCATCATCAGCACAAGCACCAACGTCGCCATCATCATCACCAGCACAAGCACCAACGTCGCCATCATCACTATCACCATCACCAGCACAAGCACCAACGTCGCCATCACCATCAACATCATCAGCACAAGCCCCAAACGTCGCCACCATCACCATCACCACCATCAGCACAAGCCCCAACGTCGCCACCATCACCATCACCATCACCACCATCAGCACAAGCTCCAACGTCGCCACCATCACCATCACCATTACCATCACCATCACCACCATCAGCACAAGCTCCAACGTCGCCACCATCACCATCACCATCACCATCACCACCATCAGCACAAGCTCCAACGTCGCCACCATCACCATCACCATCACCACCATCAGCACAAGCCCCAACGTCGCCACCATCACCATCACCATCACCATCACCACCATCAGCACAAGCTCCAACGTCGCCACCATCACCATCACCATCACCACCATCAGCACAAGCCCCAACGTCGCCAACATCACCATCACCATCACCATCACCACCATCAGCACAAGCTCCAACGTCGCCACCATCACCATCACCATCATCATTACCGTCATGAACGCCACCACTGTTACCATCACCAATACCAACATCGCCACTATTACATCATCATCATCATCATCATCAACAACAGCAGCAGCACCAGCACCACCACTGTAATCACCATCACTATCTCTATCACCATTATAACCACCAACACCATCACCAGCACAAACACCTACCTCACCTCATCCTTCTCCTCCTCGTCATCATTATCCCCATCATTACCCTCCGCCTCCTCCTTCTCTTCCCCCTCCCCACTACCATCATCATCATCATCATAATACCCACTGCCGCTTTAACAACCTGCTATATCAGTGGTTGTTGTTATTACGGGTGCTGCTGTTATTGTTGCTGTTGTTGTGGTGGTTGTTGTTGTGGTGGTAGTGGTTGTTGTTGTTGTGGCGGTGGTGGTTGTTGTTGTGGTAGTGGTTGTTGTTGTTGTTGTGGCGGTGGTGGTGGTTGTTGTTGTGGTAGTGGTGGTGGTGGTTGTTGTGGTGGTAGTGGTGGTTGTTGTTGTGGTAGTGGTGGTGGTTGTTGTTGTTGTGGTAGTGCTGGTTGTTGTTGTGGTGGTAGTGGTGGTTGTTGTTGTGGTAGTGGTGGTGGTTGTTGTTGTTGTGGTAGTGCTGGTTGTTGTTGTGGTGGTAGTGGTGGTTGTTGTTGTGGTAGTGCTGGTTGTTGTTGTGGTAGTGGTGGTTTTTGTGGTGGTAGTGGTTGTTGTTGTGGTGGTAGTGGTTGTTGTTGTTGTTGTTGTGGTGGTGGCTGTTGTTGTTGTGGTAGTGCTGGTTGTTGTTGTGGTGGTAGTGGTGGTTGTTGTTGTGGTGGTAGTGGTTGTTGTTGTGGTGGTAGTGGTGGTTGTTGTTGTGGTGGTAGTGGTTGTTGTTGTGGTGGTAGTGGTGGTTGTTGTTGTGGTGGTAGTGGTTGTTGTTGTTGTGGTAGTGGTGGTTGTTGTTGTGGTGGTAGTGGTTGTTGTTGTGGTGGTAGTGGTGGTTGTTGTTGTTGTTGTGGTGGTGGCTGTTGTTGTTGTGGTAGTGCTGGTTGTTGTTGTGGTGGTAGTGGTTGTTGTTGTGGTGGTAGTGGTGGTTGTTGTTGTTGTTGTGGTGGTGGCTGTTGTTGTTGTGGTAGTGCTGGCTGTTGTTGTGGTGGTAGTGGTTATTGTTGTGGCGGTGGTGGTGATTGTTGTTGTTGTTGTGGTGGTGGCTGTTGTTGTTGTGGTAGTGCTGGCTGTTGTTGTGGTGGTAGTGGTTGTTGTTGTGGCGGTGGTGGTGGTTGTTGTTGTTGTTGTGGTGGTGGCTGTTGTGGTAGTGCTGGCTGTTGTGGTGGTAGTGATGGTTGTTGTTGAAGCACACCAGTGATAGTTGTAGTGATGGAGGCTGTAGTAAGGGTAGAGCAGTGGTGGTGGTTTTGGTAAAGTTATACCTGTAGTAGTGGTACAGCAGAGGTGTAAGTAATGGTTTACCATTGGTAGTGTTATACCAGTGATTGTTGTAGTGCTATACCCGTGTCAATCTTTCTACGTCTCTAACCATCTACCCACCTCTCTCTCTCTCTCTCTCTCTCTCTCTCTCTCTCTCTCTCTCTCTCTCTCTCTCTCTCTCTCTCTCTCTCTCTTTATATATATATATATATTCGAAACCGATCGGTAAAGGTAACTATAGTAGGCAAAGTCAATTTTTTAATTAAAATTAATTTTGAAACTTTTTCGTTATTTGCTAAACCTTGTTTATATATATATATATATATATATATATATATATATATATATATATATATTATCTATATATATAAAACTGTGGTTGTCTGTCTGTCTATCGATTTTTGGCACACATCTCCTCTTAGAATCTCTCACGGAATTGCACCGAAATTGCTATACTTGTACATTGAGCCCTAGCGAAGACATCGGAAAAAAAAATTTCAAATTGACCCACCCTATGTGACGAAATCGAATATAATGTATCGATTTTTGAGCGTAAGTTATCAGTTATTTCCCTTTGTTCTGTTTACATTGAGCGTCTTACGTAAAAAATTACGCTGGCTTTCTCAGCGTTTAAAATGACATTAACACAATACACGAACAAAATTCATCAGTTCGAACACTAAGCTTCCGTTTTGCTTCATTTCCATTTAAAAGCATTTTAAAACAATATTTTTACTTGAAAACAAGTCTATTTAAAGACTACGTAAAACAAGCAAATATTTCGTCGTTAGGCGTGCAGACAGACAGTCGTGCAGACAGACAGTCGTGCAGAGAGGTGATATACGCGTGCAGACAGATAGTCGTGCAGAGAGGTGATATAGGCGTGCAGACAGACAGTCGTGCAGAGAGGTGATATAGGCGTGCAGACAGACAGTCGTGCAGAGAGGTGATATAGGCGTGCAGACAGACATAACTGATAATTTGGTTACGCTAATGTTTTTCTCTGCGTTGCAGTGTTTACATTTTCGATCTTTGTTAATAAATAACCAGTGCAGTTTCTATCCCCAGCATCCTCTTTTGTTATAACATTCGGGTTATCGTTATGTTTTCTTAACTTCATAAGGCATATTGTTGGTTGAGGGAATATTAATCAAAAACACCACATGCAAGTCTGCACAGTAGACACTACAGTTTTTAAGCCAAGAAAGAAACTTAACATTGTAACTTTAACACAGCTACTGAGCGACCCCGAGCAACGCCGGGCTTTACTGCTAGTATATATATATATATATATATATATATATATATATATATATATATATATATATATATATATCTATATCTATATATATATCTATATATATATATATATA
This sequence comes from Eledone cirrhosa, assembly GCA_964016885.1. Lineage (NCBI taxonomy): Eukaryota > Metazoa > Mollusca > Cephalopoda > Octopoda > Eledonidae > Eledone > Eledone cirrhosa. Next base: position 319,720,090 of record OZ024742.1, read on the forward strand.
TATATATATGTATATATATATGTATATATATATATATATATATATATATATATATATATATATATATATAAGGCGCGTGGTTGAGAGGTTAGAGAATTGGATTCGCAATCGTAAGGTTGTGAGTTCGATTCACAGACTGGACAATGCGTTATGTCCTTGAGCAAGACACTTTAGTTCAAGTTGTTCCTTCTACCTGGAGTTGTGACCGATAGATAGTATTAGCAATTGGAAAGACCAACGGAAACATTGTTCCCTCGGTCCGATTTGACGAAAGTTGATCGACAAATTTGCCTTTCATCCTTACGGGGTCGATAAAATGAAGTATCAGTAATGCACCGGGTAATTGCTGGCCTTGTGCCAAAAGTAGAAACAATTATTCTTATTCTTATATATACATAGAGAGAGAGATGGGTGGAGGGTTAGAGACGTAGAAAGACTGACACTGGTATAGCACTACCATAACCACTGGTATATATATATATATATAGCTATATATATATAGCCTCACTGTCTGTCTTTCGCCCCCGCCTCACTGTCTGTCTTTCTCTTCAGGACGTCAAGGTCAAAATATCGTCTTCACTCTCTTGTTTTAATACCAAGTCTCAATCATAATTACAGTGCTATTTGTAGATCTACATACAATGGTATTTGCAGTGGTTTGCAGTGGTATTTGCAGTAGTGATTGTAGTGGTATTTTAGTGCTGTTTGCAGTGATAATAACTGCCGTAATTACAGTGATTATTGCAATAGTTATTGTAGTAACATTTTCAGTAATGGTTGCAGTACTATTTGTAGCGGTACTTGCAGTAGAGATTACATTGACATTTGTGGTGCTATTTGCACTACTATTTGTAATGATATTTGCAGTGGTGAGTTCGGTGGTTTTTGTAGTGTTATTTGCAGTGCTATTTATAGTGGTACTTGCATTGGCTTTTGTAGTGGTGCTTGTCGTGCTAATAGTTGCCAAAATTGCAATGGCGATTACAGTGGTGCTTGCAGGGTTATTTGTGATGCTATTTATTGCCATATCTGCTGTGGTGCTTGCAGGGGTATTTGTGTTGCTATTTATTGCCATATCTGCTGTGGTGCTTGCAGGGGTTTTTGTGTTGCTATTTATTGCCATATCTGCTGTGGTGTTTGCAGGGTTATTTTTGTTGCTATTTATTGCCATATCTGCTGTGGTGCTTGCAGGGGTATTTGTGTTGCTATTTATTGTCATATCTGCTGTGGTGCTTGCAGGGGTATTTGTGTTGCTATTTATTGCCATATCTGCTGTGGTGTTTGCAGGGTTATTTGTGTTGCTATTTATTGCCATATCTGCTGTGGTGCTTGCAGGGGTATTTGCAGTGATGCAGCCGAAATAATTTATCTTCCAGTTTTTATTACAAAATTTCATTCACACATGACTTAATTTCTTTGTTTTCGTCTAACTCTCTCCTTGTATATAATCTTAAACAGAGCTGAAGCCTGGGTATTTAACGCCCTAGACCAGCTCAAAAATATGCGACCCATTCTCCCATATTATATAATTCCAACTTACAGTTTGCAAAGATAACGAACTTGGTGTTTGACACTTTTTCCTCTGACTACACGAAGAAACTTAATAAGCCTGCATTTTCTATTACACACTCCACATTTTTCTTCACTTTGGATATTTCTACAACGCTGCTACGCGGCAACGATTTATTTATTGATCGCAGGAAATTATATATTTAATATTTATTTATTTTTTAATAAAACTGTGATACTTTAAGGTTCAGTAATACATTTTCTAACTAATTGGCTGCCTAGTTAGCCTTAATAGGAGCACAGGTCCAGCATGTAGCACAATTTTACCAACTAAAAAACAAATCACTGTGGAAATGCATTACTTTCATCTCACTTCACTCAGTAAAAAAACACAAACAGTTCATTCTTCAAAGGGAATATTATTTCAAGTAGTCTTCCGCATGGCAACCATCGAACGGAGAATCATGTAATCTGTAGACATATCGTAACATAGCTTTGAACACAGTAGGCGCATAGCATTGCCAATTTTCTCCACATCTTGCAAACATTCTCACAATTCAGTTTTCTGGTCATTCTAGCGAGGGTTCATTTTGTTTAGGCAACTGTGTAAAAAGATGCAATTCTTGGATGTTTAATCAATGTGAACAGTCTGCTAGCACCATTATAACAGCAACCCCGACTGTAGTCACAGCCACACACCTGCTCCTTTATAAATTTTCATTTTCCATAAATAAATTCATCTGTAGTATTCTCTCCGACTAGCAAGCAAAAGAGATAATGCTCAACAATTTCCCCCAAGCTTTAATCCAGAAAACAACAATGCACGATGTTTTTTGCATCTTTTTTAATGTCTGTGTTTTCATCAAATTGCAGTGTAAAAAAAAAGGTGCTCCCAACAGTTTCGCTATTGAATGATGCTTCAGATCTTCAGATATTATAGTAGATCGAAGTTTAATTGGCATTAGACCAAGGAATTTGCACTGTTTTTTTAACGGCTTACTTTTTACCATATAGTTGTAGTAAATTGACAATGATTTTTCAAATATGGTTTCAGTGACAAATTTCTCAGCTTTTGTGTGTTGCTTTATTTTCTTTCAAGAAACTGTGTTTTCTATTTGAAGAAGTGATAGTGTCTTTCTGTAGCATCCAATGGAAAGAAATGTTACTGTTTCACCAAATATTAAAGAATAGTTTTGAAAAACTGCATGGACTTGTTTTGATAATTGCTTTTCTTTGTGAATATTTGGTCGGCTGTGCTGCGTCTGGGGCGAAAACCACACTGTTCGTCAGTTAGCTTGAACACGACAATATCTCGACATCTCTTTCCCAGACACATAGCATAGACTTTACCGGGGCGGCTTAACAAAGAGGTCCTTCTATAATTATAGCAATCTCACTTATTCCCTTTTTGAAAATTGGGATTATCACTCTCGATTACCATTGTTTATAGGCCTTTCCAGAGATCCAGCCCGTACGGCACACGCGAGTAAGCTAGAAATATATCTTCTATATCGTGGGTTGAGTTTCATCCTTCCCGTGTCCTTGCCATATTTGAGCTCTTTAATTACTCTGGTGACTTCAGCCACCGAGAGGTTAGTCATCGCTCCCAGATGCACATCGTGTACATCAGAAGATGTTGTGATTGGGTTTAGAAGATCAGCAACGTATTCTCTCCACCTCGTGAGTATGCACCTCTCTGAAGAGAGGGATCCCTAAACGCGTTCTTATTACGGAGTTGGCAGATGGTCTACCAGAACACTCTATTTGTTGATCTGAACTCCAATTCCGACTTAACTTCCAAATTCTTCCATGTCTTATCTTTGGACGCCTTTACTGTCTCTGTTGTGGTCTCTGCTGTGTCTTTTTCACGCCTACTTGTACCGCAAGTGCAAGAAAGAAGACTTATTTCCAAGCCAAGCTTTGTAACCCTCCTTCTTTGCTTGGATGACATTTTTGATTGACCACTTGATTGGACCAAGGATCCTTCTTCTACACGGCGCCACACGAAACCGCGTTTGCCCGCAGCATTTAACAGCTGAAGCAGAAATGGCTGAGCTGAACAGGCTCCACTCCGTTTCAACGTCCTCAGCGACTTCATGAAGGAAGTATCTGTGTTCAAGCTATCTGTTTGGTGCATAAACTTGTACCACCCACAGAGACCTTTCTTTCAGCCAAAGCTTCAAGAGGCAAATCCTCCCTCCCAAAGGAATCCAGTTCATAACACATTCTGAAAGTCAGGGACATTTGAGTATCCCCACTCTCGCCTGTGCAGTCATTTATGGTGATATTGAATTTTCCAGCCTCCATCTAAATCTACCAGAGTCACGGAGCTTTGTGGAGGAAACCCTGACTATATCTAGCCGGTAGTATCTGGTCTCCTTTACTTGTTTCTGCTCCTTACCTGTAAGGGATGTAACGTTCCAGTTAACAATTGTCAAGATTTGCTTTGTTCCTGACCCTCTTTGGTTAACGGGGTACGTAAGATTTGTACGTCCATCCTAGGTCTCCCAGAACAGTTCACAGGCACTCTGCCAGTTCTTGAAATATATATTTTCGTGTAGGCCCCTCTACGTAAAGCCTGAACCCACCCCTTGATATCATGCGCGAAGGACGGTACGGTATAACTGCCCTGATGTCTCTATAAGAATGCCTTAGTATTTGTGTTCGGATAAATGGTGTTTAGTCGAAACCATTCAATGGGTGTCGGACTCCGCCAAGGGTGCGCACTGAAACATCTCCTGTTCATAATATTCCTGAACAGGATTGACATGTGCAGCTGTATTGGAAGTGGTATTAAGACTAAAGGGTGGAGGATCAGTCAGTTGGAATTTGCGGACGACATAGTACTACTTAACTCGTCAGAAGGTGCTCTCCGACATGCATTTGATATATTCGCTGCCGTGTGCCACACGACAAGAATGAAAAACAGTCCTCTGAAGGAAGCTTGCGCACTGCACTCTACATGTGAGTGGAGTTCTACTGAAGCAGGTGGAGAAGTATCTCGGGGCTGCGTTCACGAGTGGTGGGAAGCAAGAGTCTGAATTAAGAGCAAAAACTGCAGGAGCTAGTGCAGTAATGCGCTAGCTTCAGCATTCGGTTAGAAGAACGGAGGTAAGTGTAAAAGCCATACTCGCTATCTTCGGTATTCATGCCAACCCTTATCTACTGTTATAAATCTTGGAATACGATCGCGAATAGAAGTGGCCGAAATAGGGTTCCTCCGAAGGGTCTTTGAAGTAACGTTACTCGATAGAGTTTGTTGTTCGGAAATCAGAGAGTCGTTCCAGATAGAGTAGCTCCGAATTGAGAGTTTACAGCTCAGGTACTACAGACACGTGGTTAGAATATCCCAGGAAAGTTGGCTTTGGAGAGGTCATTTGTTATTGTATTTTACACTGCAAAAAAAAAAAAAAGATAAATAGCCACTGAGCTGTGAAAGTGTGTAGGATTTATTAGTACATCTTGTTCCACTTTCTTTTCATGATTTCGTTTTTGAAATGAAAGAATGACCTGGATTAACGATTAAGTAAAATAAATACATACATTAAGCTTCAAGCAAATAGGGGCCACAAAATAATCAAGACATGTTTTAATTTTGGGTGAGACCTTCTGGTGTAATAATTTGAACGAGGGTCTTCCAAGCTTTATAAAGCTTAAGACATCACCAAAATTTAATCCGAAATTGGGAAAGGGTACTTTGGTTGTATTTCCTTTTGAGATAACACGGCCATCAATAGTAACATACGTAATTGCATTTTTAAGCTCATTGACTTCAGCTCCATTGTCACTTTTAACAAATGATTTGTTTCCTGAATCTGTCTCTGCTTCAGTCCTGTTTTTTCACTTTCTTTCAGAAATGAACTACTTCCTTCTGCACATTCTTTCGTTAGAGTTGTCCTCTTTAGTTACTTCAACAGACACACACACACACACACACACACACACACACACACACACACTCTCTCTCTCTCTCTCTCTCTCTCTCTCTCTCTCTCTCTCACACACACACACACACACACACACACACATATATAGTTTTGAGGTTCCAGTTTATACAACTACTATCTGTTAACTGCTTGCTTTTGCTGATGGATGCAGGTGTATGTACAAATAATGGAGGTTTAGGCAACGTATCGAAAAGTATAGGCATCTGAAGGTGCTGTATTTTCATATAGCTGTATTTCCAGTTTTGGTCTGACTACGCCGTATACCAATTCGTAGAGCTGTGTCCAGAGGATGATGGAATTATTACAGTGGTGGTGAAATTACTTAAAAAAACAAACATTTCATTTATTCACCTTTTTACACGTATTTCGTTGTGTAACTGTCCCAGCATCATAATGGAGCGGAACTATAGAAGTTTAAGCTGTTCAATTTCAGTGTACTGGACAGACATTCGTAAATATGGCGCATCTCTTCTGAAAGAAAATGAAAGTTCCGTTCGGTCACTGGATATGTTGTACGTTTAGGCATTGGTGAACTTGTGGGCGGATATTATGGTGCAGAGAATTAGAGGGATCAAATGGACCAATCAACGTGCTAAATTTAGTAGATTTTATGGTAGGGGAGTTACCGATAGTATTCAGACAAATCAACATTTGACATCTGCTTCGGGTTTGTTACTTTAGAAGCGGGTGGAGGAGGCGCACGGGTTATTCTCTAATTGTATTAAGTTTAGTTATTTATTTATTTATTGATTAATATCCTGGAAACTTCGGATACTACTTTATCTATATCGTGTCTCATTATTTCGTCTGTATTTGGAATTTTATTACTTGTTGCTTTGTACGTTTCAGGATAGATTATTAGGAGCTTATTTGGTTGTGAATTCAGGTTAGGGGGATCAAGACAACAGAAAGTTACTTATTTTATATAGGTAATGAGTTTAAGTTCTAGCATAATAGAGATAATTATCCGAACGGTGTTACAGAGAGTATAAAGGTTAATGTTCCAGGTAAGATATTTATTTTAGAATAGTTACTTATGAGTATAAATTTGTCACTGTTTTTGGTGTGGTGCTGGGTTGCCTCCATGTGGAAGCCAGTGAGTTATAACGATGTTGGTGTTGATTACAAATGTGTTCATTATTTTATTTTATTCCATTTTCAAGCTTTTATTAGTTATTTTAGTCGTAAATGTCCGGCTAGCTGAAGTTGGCTGTTTTTAGATTTGTGGTTAAAGTAAGTTTGTTGTGTTGATCGTCGTTTAATTATGATTATCAAATATTTGTGTTGTGAGTTATTAGATAGTTTCAATATATAGACTTAAGGTTGTTCGAAGTCGTATTTTTATGTTATTTCACTAACTAAATTATTGTTTTGTTTTATCTAGATTGATTTTAATAATTTTGTTGGGGTTTAGTAATTCCTGTTCAGGCTGCTGAAGTGTTAAGTGTTTTGTTGGGGCAATTAAATGTCCAGTCTTACCTAAAGTTTAGTATGATCGCCAGTACTTTCACAAGGAAAAGGTCGCATCCCTGCCTCCACCCTTATAGGGTTTTGCAAATATTATTATAGACCATGATATTTGATATTCCGTGTTGTTCCTTGTCAAATCCCATTATTTTCTCGCTAAGGCAGTTGTTTTGTACAGGTTTTGCGTTTTGCGTATGGACTTAGAGGCCTTTTGAATTGGTCGTTGTCGCATTGATGTAGTTATGTGTGCCGCTAATGGATGTTATCTTACTTTCATCTACAATTTTGTTGTATAGGCACATACTCCCCAGAGGGAAGCTCTCGGGTTGCCTACACTTACAGCCTCTTATGTCATGTTTGCTACAAGGTGGTGTTCTAGTATTAGGTGGGATCGGGGATATTGGTGTTGAGGTAGTTGCTATTGCCTGTGTTTCCCTATGTCCTATGATTTCCCTGTCAAATGTTGATTTGTTCGAACACTATCAGTAACTCTCCTGCTACAAATTTTCTAAATCTAGCACGTTGATTGGTCAATTCGATTCATTTATTTCCCTCTAGCACAATACCCGCCCACAAATTCATCAATGCCGAAATATACAAATATACATTGACTCAACGAAACCTTCATATTTCTTTCTGAAAAGCTGCATTATACATGCAAATTTCTGTCCAGTGCACTGAAATCGAACAGCTTAAACTTATAGTCCCGTCCCAGTAAAATGGTGGGACAGCTACGCAACTGGTGCAACGAAAGATGTGTAAAAAGGTGAATAAATAAAATGTTTTTAAAAAGTAATGCCATCACCTCTGTAATAATTCCACCATCTTCTCTCTCGCTCTCTGTAATATATATATATATATATATATATATATATATATATATATATATATATATATATATATATATTGTTATACTTTGGGAGGGTCATGTTGCCAATAAGAAACACACGCACCAGTTGCTTTCACTTCAATTTATTATAATAAATTTATAAATTTAGGAATTTACAAATTTCTGGTTGGTTGGTTGGTTCCACAACCAGATAGTTGTTTATATATTGTCAAAGTTCTTTCGTCACACATTCTGTGACCTCTTCAGTGACTGGGGATTCTTTTCTTTGTTTTTGTGCCTCTCCTTTGTTCTGTCCTACGCCATTTTGTTTCTGTGTGTGTGTTGTGTGCTCAGTCTGCGCATACGCCACATCCAGGTGTCTGTGTGTGTTTATATTTGTTTATTTATTTGTTTATTTACATGTTACCGGTTGGTTGTTTGTTCTATGTGTGTGTGTGTTTTCATTTTGTCCTTAATTGTAAATTGTGATGTTGCTGTTCCACTCATATTTTCTATTTAATTTTGGTTGTAATTCTTTTATGTTTATTGCCTCTGTGATTTGTCTAAACATTGCGTCTTTTCTGTGTGTAGATTCTATTTTTATTTCTATGTTCTCTAATTTACCCTTGTGTTCTATCTTACCATGTTGGTAGAGTACAGATGATTCTTTACTATCTTGAAGGTCTCGCCAGTGTTCATTTATCCGTTCCCCTATACTACGAGCTGTCTCACCTATGTACACTATATTTTTGTCTCTACATTGTCCTTCAGTACATCTTATGCTATACTCTACATTTCTAGTTTTACAGTTAATATGGGGGCTTATTTTACAGGTTATACATTTCTTATCTATACAGGGGGGGGGGTCTTTGGAAAGGGTATGTCTTGCTAATAAGTGTTTTTACGGAGGTACCTGGTCTTTCTACTATCTTAATATTGAGTTTATGTATATCTAGGGCCCTTCTAAATTTGTAAGCTAATTCACCTCTAGGGGTTGTATCGATGAACATTACACTCTGGTATTTATTGCTATCATACCATGAGTTTATTCTATTAGCCTTATTCCTAGTTCTTTCTATTCTATTCCAAAATTTGCTCCTATACAAGGGGCAGGTCCCATTTGTGTCATTATTTACCATTTTTTCCCATTTGGTTCTGGCTCCTCTATACACTCTGATTTTATCTCTGATTGTAACCAGAGAACTGCATACGGTGGATGAAGTGTTGTATGTGTCTCTCTAGTTCTTCGGGGTTGCACATGCGGGACACGTTTCTCATCACCCGTACCAAATCCGCAATCAGTATGTTGATTTTGGTATGGTCCGAAACAGCCGAGTTTCGGTGGATCAGATGTTTGGAAGTCATGGGTTTGGCATAATGGGAATGGAGGATTTGTTTTTTGTTATTAATGGTATCTAACCAGAGCTCTGTGTCTAGTACAGGTAATCGATGGTTGGGGTGTTTACTTGGGTAGTCTATAGTAACTCTAATACTCTGGTGGTATAAAATTGACGGTATAAATATACAAAATTGACGGTATAAATATGGCCGACACCTCATTAACAGATGAGTTCAACAACAACAACAACAACACAAATATATACGGCAACACGGCAATAGATGACGATGAGTTTTCTGTATTACTTCTACCACCGAAATTTGCGACATTCAAGAAGGTAAATATGATTAGTTGTCTGTCAGAAATAGAAAAATCATTTACAAAATTACGTTGGAGTCTCAAAAATAAAAACAAAAACAAAAACAAAAACAAAAGTAACAATATACGCACACACATATACAACACACATCCCAACAACAACAGACACACAGACACAAACAAAAATAACAACAACACACACACCAACAATAATAACATACCCAGAAACAACAACAACAGACACGCAGACACAAACAACAATAACAACACACACAACAATAATAACACACACGGAGACAACAACAACAACACACATCAACAACAGCACACATCAACAACAACAACAACACACACATTCAATGCCTCTCACCACCACCACAATCTTAACAAACACACAGACACAGAAAACAAGTAATGACAGTAGCACAGAAATCACAGAAATAAGGGAAAGTAATAGGATTAAAAGGAGAAGGGAGACTATGGACAAAGAAAATAACCAAGACGAACACACAGACACACAAAATAGAGTAGATAATAACAATGAGCCAGTGGAAAGAGACAGGAGTAATTATGAGAGACATAGAAACAACCATGAGGCTGTTGGTGGAAATAGAAATAGAAATAGAAACAACACAACTAACAATAACAATAGCACTAGTACACATAAAGCAGCAGCCTGTCACTCTACTTTTTATAATCCCTCCGATAAGTCGTTCGACCTGCGACGAGTCCACGCCACGACTTTACCATTTAACAAACGTACGCAATTGCCGTCGCAGGTCGATGAACAAACAGAAGCACAATTTAGTATAGCTAAATCCGAACTTAGAAATATTATAGAACAGTATAGCAAGAAGCATAATAGAATGGAGGCCCAGCAACTGGGAGAAAAATCTGTAAATGGCTTGCGTAAGCTGATGCAGCTCTCACGTAATGGAGAGATAGCATGCTTTCCAACAGACAAGTCTGGCAGAATGTCGGTTGACAGCCTGCCAAACTACATCCACGCAATGCAACCCCACACCACTAACACAAAAGAGGTAACACCACAGGAGCATGAGGATAGAGAAAAAGCCCTCAATGCTCATATGGTGATGTGGACGAATATAATGCAGCCCAACAAAAGGACTGCCAACAACTTCCAGGCCTGGAACAATGACGTGCCGGCGTTGTATGGGCTTCGAAAAGACCATAAAACGGGCAGTGACCCTGTCACGGGACCACCAACACGGCCAGTCTGTGGGGCTAACATTGCTAGTAACTACAGACTGTCCTACTTCCTCTCCCTGATCATACGCCCCATCATTGAAATGTCCCCAGATGTATGTGACAGCACGGAGGACCTCCTCAGCAGAATCGGCGAGAGTAACCGATCTAGGGACTTAACAAACTGCATAATAGGTAGTATGAATGTTGTGTCCCTATATCCATCTATTGACGTGGATTTTGCTGTGGAGAAATGCGTAGAAATGATCAGTGAGAGCAATGTTGAGTTCCGTGGGATTGATACCAGTGAGCTGGGACTCCTACTTAAACTTACCTATAGTAATAATTACCTAGACACATATGACCTTAGCAACCTGTGCCCTACAAGACCAGCAAGAGGCAGACCACCTACCATTACCTCAATGGCCAAGAAAACCCACACAGATAGATGGAACGGGTGGACCAGAGCCATACGGACACCCGAAAACCACGATGAACTGAAGAAAATGATTGCACATGCGGTAGGGGCCAGCATAAAACTAACCCTTAAGGAACATATGTTCAAATTTAATGGAAAAACATATGCCCAAGAGGAAGGAGCAGCCATTGGTGTTAGCATTGCAGGCGACATAGCTAACTTATTCATGGTATGGTGGGACAGTAGACTTAAACTTAAACTCAAAGAACAATTAGAAGACCCCTAAACCCTGATAATGTACTCCCGCTACGTTGACGATATAAACATCGTAGTTAAGACACCCCCACTAGAGAACAGTCAGGAACTAGAGAAAAACATAATGGAAAGCATCCAGCAAATAGCTAACTCCATCCACCAGAGTATTAGAGTTACTATAGACTACCCAAGTAAACACCCCAACCATCGATTACCTGTACTAGACACAGAGCTCTGGTTAGATACCATTAATAACAAAAAACGGTGGATTGGCAGTATCGGTAGAGGGTCGGACGCCATGCTTTCCAGTATAGTTACGTCCCTTTACGATCTGAGTTCAAATCCCGCCGAGGTTGACTTTGCCTTTCATCCTTACGGGGTCGATAAAATAAAGTACCAGTAATGCACTGGGTAATTGCTGGCCTTGTGCCTAAAGTAGAAACAATTAATAACAAAAAACAAATCCTCCATTCCCATTATGCCAAACCCATGACTTCCAAACATCTGATCCACCGAAACTCGGCTGTTTCGGACCATACCAAAATCAACATACTGATTGCGGATTTGGTACGGGTGATGAGAAACGTGTCCCGCATGTGCAACCCCGAAGAACTAGAGAGACACATACAACACTTCATCCACCGTATGCAGTTCTCTGGTTACAATCAGAGATAGAATCAGAGTGTATAGAGGAGCCAGAACCAAATGGGAAAAAATGGTAAATAATGACACAAATGGGACCTGCCCCTTGTATAGGAGCAAATTTTGGAATAGAATAGAAAGAACTAGGAATAAGGCTAATAGAATAAACTCATGGTATGATAGCAATAAATACCAGAGTGTAATGTTCATCGATACAACCCCTAGAGGTGAATTAGCTTACAAATTTAGAAGGGCCCTAGATATACATAAACTCAATATTAAGATAGTAGAAAGACCAGGTACCTCCGTAAAAACACTTATTAGCAAGACATACCCTTTCCAAAGACCCCCCCCCCCTGTATAGATAAGAAATGTATAACCTGTAAAATAAGCCCCCATATTAACTGTAAAACTAGAAATGTAGAGTATAGCATAAGATGTACTGAAGGACAATGTAGAGACAAAAATATAGTGTACATAGGTGAGACAGCTCGTAGTATAGGGGAACGGATAAATGAACACTGGCGAGACCTTCAAGATAGTAAAGAATCATCTGTACTCTACCAACATGGTAAGATAGAACACAAGGGTAAATTAGAGAACATAGAAATAAAAATAGAATCTACACACAGAAAAGACGCAATGTTTAGACAAATCACAGAGGCAATAAACATAAAAGAATTACAACCAAAATTAAATAGAAAATATGAGTGGAACAGCAACATCACAATTTACAATTAAGGACAAAATGAAAACACACACACACATAGAACAAACAACCAACCGGTAACATGTAAATAAACAAATAAATAAACAAATATAAACACACACAGACACCTGGATGTGGCGTATGCGCAGACTGAGCACACAACACACACACAGAAACAAAATGGCGTAGGACAGAACAAAGGAGAGGCACAAAAACAAAGAAAAGAATCCCCAGTCACTGAAGAGGTCACAGAATGTGTGACGAAAGAACTTTGACAATATATAAACAACTATCTGGTTGTGGAACCAACCAACCAACCAGAAATTTGTAAATTCCTAAATTTATAAATTTATTATAATAAATTGAAGTGAAAGCAACTGGTGCGTGTGTTTCTTATTGGCAACATGACCCTCCCAAAGTATAACAATATATATATATATATATATATATATATATATATTACAGAGAGCGAGAGAGAAGATGGTGGAATTATTACAGAGGTGGTGGCATTACTTTTTAAAAACATTTTATTTATTCACCTTTTTACACATCTTTCGTTGCACCAGTTGCGTAGCTGTCCCACCATTTTACTGGGACGGGACTATAAGTTTAAGCTGTTCGATTTCAGTGCACTGGACAGAAATTTGCATGTATAATGCAGCTTTTCAGAAAGAAATATGAAGGTTTCGTTCAGTCAATGTATATTTGTATATTTCGGCATTGATGAATTTGTGGGCGGGTATTGTGCTAGAGGGAAATAAATGAATCGAATTGACCAATGAACGTGCTAGATTTAGAAAATTTGTAGCAGGAGAGTTACTGATAGTGTTCGAACAAATCAACATTTGACAGGGAAATCATAGGACATAGGGAAACACAGGCAATAGCAACTACCTCAACACCAATATCCCCGATCCCACCTAATACTAGAACACCACCTTGTAGCAAACATGACATAAGAGGCTGTAAGTGTAGGCAACCCGAGAGCTTCCCTCTGGGGAGTATGTGCCTATACAACAAAATTGTAGATGAAAGTAAGATAACATCCATTAGCGGCACATATAACTACATCAATGCGACAACGACCAATTCAAAAGGCCTCTAAGTCCATACGCATTCATCCCAAAACGCAAACCTGTACAAAACAACTGCCTTAGCGAGAAAATAATGGGATTTGACAAGGAACAACACGGAATATCAAATATCATGGTCTATAATAATATTTGCAAAACCCTATAAGGGTGGAGGCAGGGAAAGTACTGGCGATCATACTACCCAAAGTATCGAGTACTCTGGTGCGTTATGGTCCACTTGGTTCCTTACCACACTTCCTTCGTTCTCTACTACCCTAACTATTGAATACTCTGGTCCATCTGGTTCCTTACCACACCTCTTTCGTTATGTGTATATAAATATATATATATATATATATATATATATATATATATATATATATATATATATTTATTAAAATAACAGATTAAAGTTTAAGCAAAGAATCGCTGCTTTCACCCTTAACGGGATCTTCTGAAACTAACAAAGTCAATATGTGAACGCAGAAGTGAATATTTCAAAAACGTTGCAGCCGGAGGAAGACAGGAAGACGATACTTTGGTTCGTGGAAACGTTCCCTGGCAAAGAACGGGAAAAAAACGAATATAATACGTCATTAATAGGAGCGGTGAAAAACAATTATGCGCAAAGACAGAACCACGTTTATGGTATAAAAGAGGTCGTAGACTAATGTTCTCTTAGGTGGTTCATAGAGACGTTCTCTGGCATTGAACGGAAAAAACGAAGATAATACGTCATATGTGGAGCGTGGAGAACAATTGCACGCAAAGACAAAACCACGTAAATGGTATAGCTGAAGTCGTAGACTAAAATTCTAACTAGGAAACCGAATACCATTACTTATTTGCACAGGTAAGTGTATATTACCTGTATGTTTTGTGAAGGTACGTATATTTTCTCGTACGTATATTGAATGTATATGTTATGGCGTATAATTTTTTATATATTCTGGTACATATGGTTTGGTTATGTGTATACGGGAGTTTTGCGTCTGTGTGAGTATGCAGGTTCGTACGTTGTAGGGTGTGTGTATATGTGTACTTCATGTTTTGGCTGACTTACGTCTCCGAACATTTGTGTATTTACATGTAGGTATGTGTGTGTGCTTGTTTTATACGTATTTATTTATTTATATACGTTTATTTAATTATTTATTTATTTGTATACACGCATACACACACACACATATTTATATGTGCGTGGTTTTGTATACCCATGGCAAGTGTTTTCGCGTATGCTTGTGTATGTACGTATTTGCATGCGTGTATGTATTTATTTAATTTCTATTACCTCTGTATTGTATTTTATTTACTTTATTCTTAACTCTGAAGCGGAGATTCATTCGGTTTGCTAGTTAGAATTTTAGTCTACGACTTCAGCTATACCATTTACGTGGTTTTGTCTTTGCGTGCAATTGTTCTCCACGCTCCACATATGACGTATTATCTTCGTTTTTTCCGTTCAATGCCAGAGAACGTCTCTATGAACCACCTAAGAGAACATTAGTCTACGACCTCTTTTATACCATAAACGTGGTTCTGTCTTTGCGCGTAATTGTTTTTCACCGCTCCTATTAATGACGTATTATATTCGTTTTTTTCCCGTTCTTTGCCAGGGAACGTTTCCACGAACCAAAGTATCGTCTTCCTGTCTTCCTCCGGCTGCAGCGTTTTTTGAAATATCCACTTCTGCGTTTACAGATTGACTTTGTTAGTTTCAGAAGATCCCGTTAAGGGTGAAAGCAGCGATTCTTTGCTTAAACTTTAATCTGTTATTTTAATAAATATATATATATATTTATATACAAATAACGAAAGAGGTGTGGTAAGGAACCAGATGGACCAGAGTATTCAATAGTTAGGGTAGTAGAGAACGAAGGAAGTGTGGTAAGGAACCAGGTGGACCATAACGCACCAGAGTACTCGATACTTTGGGTAGTAGAATGGGTAATAGGAAAAGGGTCAGGACCCCGACGGCAGAGCTCAAGCCGTTTCGACGGCTATTTCTGAACTAAATTAAATTTTTAGCGTGGTAATGATATAGCCGAACTTTTCAAGGGGTAATTCCATATATGGGCATGCGATAATCAGGCATTTCTGAAGGTTGTAGTTGTCAAAAGGAGTGGTCGAAGTTTCTTGTAAACACAGTTAAATCTTTCAAGGCGATGGGTAAAGTGGGGGTGGCTGAACTAGCCTGTAGAACAAAGAGGGGGTGGGTGAAGCCGGTCAAGCGTTAAAAGTAAATTTTATACAGCAAATTCTAAGGAGTGTGGGTGACGTAGGCTAGCTAGAAAGTAAGCGAAAATAGAAATATACAGGAATCTGAAAATGGGAAATTATAAAAAAAAACAACTAGAGTCTAAAACAAGAAAACTGGAGTTAATAAAATATATCTAATTTAGTACACCAGGGCTTCATCTCATAACGGTAAAGTATCAATAACGATGCACCCCCCCCCCCTAAACAAGAAAACACCTGCTATATTTTTAGCTGGTGTTGTGTTTTCAGCCAATGCTATATAGATTTCTCGGGGGTGGGAGGTCTGAGGCTACAAAAACCCGATGGGCTGCCTCAGGGTAAGTGAAAGAGGAAAAAGGAAAAGGAAGAGGAGAGGGAGTGGAAGGAAGTAGGAAGAAGAGATAAAGGGAAAAAAGGAAAGTATTACATCTACCTATGTATGCTGGGGTTTTCCCTATCTTGTTCGGCAAGTGAGGAAAAGAAAGATGTTACAGCCATTGTCTACCCACCCAGATCGTGAGGGGGTTTGAAGGCAAGGTAAGTCCTAAGCAATCGGTCTTTACATGAGGTTACAAGTTCGTCTTTTTTTTTAGAAGTTGGTCCTTTGTAAACAGCATTTGTATCGTTTTCTCCGAGCATAAGTTACACGGACGGCGTACTCCCGAGTAGGAGTTAGCCCTGGACAGTAAGCTCCAAGTAAGACGGTATGTGATGTTATTATCTTGGAGGTCCCAGATGTGGCCCGAAAGTGTAGTGGCATGTCGCCGGGCTGGATTTCTGAACGTATGTCGGTGTTGATAGAGCCAGGTCTTAAAGTCTTAAAGAATTTACTGCTTTTTCTATCACAGAAGTACTGTCTGGTTCTTCCTTATGTTATCTATAAAAAGAAAGTGAAATACGATTTCAGCTCTCACTCAATCCACCTCCACCTCTCTCTAACTAACTAAAACTTTTCTACTTATTTCGTTTGTTGTTTGCCGGTCTGACATCTGACTCACTCTCCCCACTCTCTCACTACCTCTTTTCTATCTATCTGTATGCCCCCCCCCATCAGTGAATGCCTTCAACAAAATCTCTCACAAATGATCCATGGAGCTAGTCAGACCTATAAATCTATCGACAAAGTTGTCGACGAGGACGATACTGTTCATTATCCCGTTGAATTTCTCAACAGTCTGGAACTGTCAAGTATACTACCACACAGCCTTGAATTGAAGAAGGGCACATTCACCATGCTTCCCAGAAACTTGGATCAGCCAAGACTGTGTAATGGGATGCATATGGTTATGACTAACTTACAGCCCCATATTATCAAAGTCAAAATCTTCACTGGATGTGGTAAGAGAGACATCACATACCTAGAATGCCACTAATACTAACAGATGTTCCTTTTCGTTTCATACGATTGCAATTTCCAGTGAGTGACAGTTGCACAATAACCATTAACAAATCCCAAGGACAAACCCTGCAGGTTGTCGGTCTCCATCTAGAAGAGGGATGTTTCTCACGTGGTCAATTGTATGTGGGTTATTCCTGACTAAGAAGACTCCACAAATTCTTCATATATGCTCCAAAGAAAAAAGTTAAAAACATTGTATATACTGAAGTTCTGCAAATATTTTATAATTTTCGTAGAATACATTTTTCTATTATTTTCTTTCTTTATTATATATCACATTACAGACTGAGTTCAAATCCCGCAGGGGTTAATTTTGCCTTTCATCCTTACGGGGTCGATAAAATAAAGTAACAGTAATGTACTGGGTAATTGCTGGCCTTGTGCCAAATGTAGAAACAATTATATATCACCTTTTCCAAAAATGGAATGGGGGAGGGGGGGGGGGCTGCGAGTGGGGAACTCTCGGATTTTCCCAGCCTCAGATTTCTTCAACGTGAATAACAGAGGTGAGAAGGGAGGGAGACAACTCAGAGTTACAGATAAGTACCTTTCATCCGTTTAAATCCATTGAAAAGCAATCTTTTGATACTGACGGATGTTTTAATCCTGGGGTCGATAAAATAAAGTACCAGTAAGGCACTGGGTAATTGCTGGCCTTGTGCCAAAAGTAGAAACAATTATTTTGTATTGTTGTAGAAAGGGTTGTAAGCTTAATTAATTAATTGTCCCCAATTTACAAATCCACCATTCCAATGAGGAATGGCTGTTTGAAAGAGCAATCCTTGCTCCCACTAAAATCACAGTTAAGGCCATCAACAAAATCTCTCACAAATGACACCTGGAGGTAGCCAGACCTATAAATCTATCGCCGCTAAAATCATTCTATATACTGAAGTTCTGTAAATGTTTTATAATTTTGGTAGAATACATTTTTCTATTAATTTTTTTATTACTTTCTGTATTAAAATATTCTAAATAAATTCTAAAAATTATGTTATGCAATATTTAAATACCTTTTAACATCTTTTATTCTATGACAGATGACAATAGGTACGCTATAAGTAGATTTGAGCACTCTACAGACTGGGGCGTAAGCCGGGAGGCCACTAATATATACATACACACACTCACAGACAGACAGACACACACACACATATATATACAACTTCTAAATATATTGGGAACTCATTGGGAAAACGCATACGTAACACGACTACTTTCACGATGCAGCGCCACCGATTTAGAGAGGGGGGGGAATGTAGGGTATGTGTAAGAGAGAGGGGTAGGGTGAAAGAGAGAGAGAGAGAATCAACCGAAGTATTTGACTGATATGATATTTATCGCCCAAGACAAAGTTGACTTCGGAGACATTTGAACTCAGAACGCAGGTAGTTGGAACAAACGTCGTATTTCATGTTGCCCCCCCCCCCCCCCCCCTCCCTCTTCACTGCATTTCCTCCTCTTTTTTTTTTCTCATATTCTCTTCTCTTGTTCCTTCTCACCGTGCAACCTTGAATAACAATCGCCACGACACTGCCCGCCACCCCCCTACAACAACAACAACAACAACAACAACAACAACCACTGCAACAACAACAATGACGACACTAACAGCAACAACACAACCACCACCTCTACCACCACCACCACCACCACCACCGCAACAACAACAATGACGACACCACCACCACCGCACCAACAGCAATGACGACACCATCACCACCACCACCACCATCACCACAACAACAACAATGACGACACCATCACCACTTCTACCACCACCACTGCTACCGCAACAACCACCAGCACCACCACCACCACCAGCATCATCAACCCCAGCATCAGCACCAGCACCATCACCACCACCTCCACTACCACTACCACCACCACTATCACCACCGCAACAACAATAGCACAACCACCACCACCTCTACCACCACCACTGCCACCACAACCACCACCACCACCTCTACCACCATCACCACCACCACTACAACCACTATCACTACCACCACCACCACCACCTCTACCACAACCACCACCACCACCATTGCAACAACAACAATGACGACACCAACAAGGATGACACTTGCTAAACAAAACCAAAGAATTAGTTAAGTACCCTTCACTATTTCCAGCAGATCTCGTTTCACTTCCAGACACCTTCAAGTAGTCTGTTTCATCATTTTCCTTTTTTTTTCTTCATTACTATTATTTCCTTCTTTCCTTTCTTCATATTTTATATATATTCTTTTTTCCTCTCTTCCCCCTTATCAAATGTGTTTCGTTTTCTCCCCTTTGTTGTTGAGACGCTGCCATTTTTTTGTTTGCTTGTTTTCGTTTGGTCTTTTGTTCTTTCTATTTTACGTATGAAGGCGGCAAAATGAGACTCGTTAGAACGTCGGATAGACTGTTTTGTGGCATTGTATTAATTCCAGCATTCTACAATCTCAGTTGAAATCCCGTCAAGCTCAGCCATACCTTACATCCTTCCGAAGTTGATAATCAAATTTTCAGTCAAGTACACCGGTTGATTCTGGCTCCGCGCTCTCTCTCTCTCTTTCCGCCTTTTCTCTCTTCCTGGAAGAAATCGGCTGTAGATAAACACGCTATCACTAGAGCGCCCCATCGACAAAATCAGGAGTTCAGGGCCCATGGATAAACGGACAGATTTTATATTTATCCTCTAACCCCATCCTCTAATTTGTTTCCCTTATTACCTCCGCCTTGTAGTGTTTTATTCTTTTAGGTTTTCGGATTTTTTTTTTGTTTAATCTTTTATCGCATTCTTCTTTGTGTGGAAAACACAAGAAATCAGTTACAATGTTTTCAGTTATAACACACAGCTTCAAGGATAAAATGGTAAAAGTACTGTACAGCTGTGTGAAGAGATCGTGGTTTTGGTGGTAGACTGGCCGGATTCTCGTTCATTAAAAAAACAAAACCGAAAAGGAACTGGTAGCTAAAGTAGAAGAGGCACTTAGGAATGGCAATACAGCTGACGTGCTAACAGCGAGAACGGCACTAGACCAGTTCTTCAACGTGAAACATGAAGGTTGTATTGTCAGAAGTAGAACACGTGCTCTAAGAAACGAGGGAGCCAAAGCTGTTAGCTGGGAACGAGTGACAGAGGCGAAAAGTGGCAATAAATCCACAATTCCGTCTTTGCAAGACAAAGATGGACGCATTCTACCTGAATCCAAGCAGATGTGCACCGCCTTTCAGCAGCATTTTGCACAACTGTTCGAGCAAAGCGGTACGTCAAGGGAGGTGAGGGACTTCAGCTCCTACCTCGACGGCGTACCACTACTCTCGAGCTCGGATGCAGAGAGCTGCGAAAGGCCGATCACAGCGGGCGAAATAGAAGATGCCCTAGGCCGCTGCTTTTAATGCAAATCACCCGGTTTAGATGGTCTACCCTATGAGTTTTACATAAGCATGCCAGATTTATTCTCTGGCGTCCTCGAAGCGGTCTACTGCAACTGGCAGCAGAACGGGAGGATTCCCAGTTCTGTAGGCAGAGGCGTAGTAATGCTGATCAGGAAAGATGAGAACAAGGGGGATGAGATAAGCAATTTCAGGCCCATAACTCTGCTCAACACAGAGTTAAAGATTTTGGGCAAGGTGTTAGCAGCAAGACTGGCGCTTGTCGTTGAGAACCTGGTAGGGGAAGCGCAAACGTGTGCAATCCCGACCAGGTCCATACACGACAACCTCCACCTCATGCGATACATCATCGAGAGGGTAGGGTGTAAACCTGGCTTCGGTAGGGCTCTGATCAATTTAGATCAGTCTAAGGCATTTGATAGGGTCGACCATCAATACTTGGAAGCGGTTCTCAAGGCGGCCGGCTTTGGTCCCATCTTCAGAAGATGGATCGCTGCCATGCACACCAGCATCTGCTCGGCAGTCAAGGTGAATGGCTACCTATCGGAGCCATTCCAAATCATGCGTTCCATCCGCCAGGGGTGCCCTCTCTCCTCCATTCTGTATGTACTGACTGTCGAGCCATTACTGCGGACGTTGGAGCTGTTGCAGGGCCTCCCGATCGAACCAGGATTGCGGAAAGCAGCGTCGGCCTATGCCGACGATATAACCGTAATGGTGTCGAATACCTCGGACATCGGGGTAATCGGCAATCTATTAGAGGAATACGAAACGTTGACAGGAACAAGACTAAACCCAAACAAGTCTGTCGGTTTGCAGCTCAGCACATGGAGAGGCAAACCCATGCCTTCTAACAGTGTCGTTGGACGCTGGACGGAAGGGCCGGTAAAATTGCTCGGGGTCTGGTTTGGTCCAGACCTCCAGGTGGACAAGAACTGGAACGAGGTCACAGCGAAGGTGTTTGCACTCACCCAGAAGTGGGCTGAGTGCATACTCTCCTTGAAAGATCGAGCGGAGGTGGTGAACACTTACATAGCGTCCGTCATCTACTACCGCTTGACAGTCGGGCCTGTCCCCGCGAATACCTCACCTGAATGGAACGCCTACTCTTCAAGTTCCTCTGGAAGAAACAGGCTCCATTGGTGAGGAGATCCATCTGCTGTCAATACCCTTCTAACGGAGAGCTGGGTATGCCGTGGCTGATGATGCGCAAACACGCACTGAGGCTACGCCATCTCCAGGTATTCCTGACCAGCGAACCGGTGTGGCTGTCGTTTGTGAGACGAGCTCTTCCACAACTCGTCTCACCAACAGAGCTGCAGCCCTGGGTCAAGCGAAGACTGAAAATGTGCGCCTGGCACCTTGCGTGCCTTCAGGCGCTCACAGCCCTCTACCAAGCGGAAACGGCAATCAGCGCAAACTCCACTTCGACATTCTATAGGGGATTAGTGGAGGATAAGTGCGACGACGTTCTCGGGGAAACTCTAGGCATCGAGGAAGACGAACTGACCAGTCTGTTCGGGAGGACTTTCCGTCCAGGGCCTATGGATAACTTCCAGAGGTCTCTGGCCTGGCAGTGCTACCGAGGAGCTCTACCAGTTCGAGACAAAATCTACAGCCACTGACGCCCTGGCAGAGATCTTGCCAAAAGGACCTGTCCAAGATGCGAGCAGGACATCGAAACCGTTCTGCACGCAATTGTTCAGTGCCCAGGGGTGACCGACCTGCTACTGTCATGTGTAGGACGCATCCAGTTGTCAGCCGAGTCCATCGTGAGGAGACCGCCTTCATTTAAGCATGAAGGAGAGGCGGTCTTCCTCTGTCTGGTGGCTATGGCGAAAGAGGTAATATGGTGGACGAGGTTAAAAGGACTGAGGGCAAGCACCTTTCTCTACGGACAACAACTCATCCCCTTCTTTAAGTACCACTTCAGAAGGAAGGTGAGAGTGGAGAGAGAGGTGCTACACCCCAGTAAATTCTCTGAAAGGTGGGTGAATGTGGCGAAAATGGTCCGGGTGAATGGGCCTTCTCTGTGCATAAACCTATAGGTTGAGGAAGATAAACAGAGGGAAGACGGGAACACCTACAAAACGTGTTCCTGGTGTTGAGGGTTGTTCTATTCACGGGGTATAAAACAAACCCGTAGTAGCGTTACCCCCACCCCCAATGGGGATTTCAATTGTTTTATTTTTATATAGTTTATTGTTAATTATTATTGTTAAAGATTTTATGTAAAACCCCCGCCGTCACGTCTTGTAATGTCCCATTTTTGTACGTCCCTGTGGCAAATAAAGAAAGATATTATCTATCATGCTATCTCTCTTCCTTTTCTCTCTCTCTCTCTCTCTCTCTCTCTCTCTCTCTCTCTCTCTCCCTCTCTCTTTCTCTCTCTCTTTCTCACTCTCTCTGTATATATATATATATATATATATACATACATACATACATACATATAAATACATACATACATACATACATACATGAAAGCGCAGCTCCCTAATTCATAGTCTACAAATGGCTGCGATAGCTGGCACCTTCAAAATTTGCAAAACATTCTTGCGATTCAAGGGATGACAATTTCTTTTCTTTTACAACCTTGCCACCAGGAAGGTGGCCGGTCAAAAAAAATGTACTCGAAATTAAGAGAAAGAGACATACATACATACATACATGGTGGCTGCCAACTCGTTTTCGAGTACGGCCACTACTTTATATCCATGTAGGAGAACCCCTACCGATGGGCTGAACGAGTGACTTTTTAGTCCAGCCAGCGACTTGAAAACGCTGGTACAAACACTACACTTGTGACAATTATTGACACATAGTACTGGGCCCATGGTACCATGTGACGACAAGTGCAGAGAGATCTCCAGATATAAAGCAATGCCTGTGCCGTGAAGCTTTTATAGTGAGCAAAGGCACTGCACAAAGCCAGTCCCACTCTCTTAACCAAGATGATATTTACCAAAAAGAATATATATATATATATACATACACACACACACATATACACATATATATAAAGGAAGGCGTGTGGTTAGAGAATTAGATTTGCAATCGTAAGGTTGTGAGTACGATTCCAGAACCGGGCGATGCGTTGTCTTTGAACAAGACACTTTATTTCACGTTGCTCCTTCTACCTGGAGTTGCGACCGATAGATAGTATTAGCAATTGGAAAGGCCAATAGAAACATACATTGTTTCCGATTTGACGAAAGTCGATCGTTTCTTTAATATATATATATATATAGTTCAAGTCAAAAAGAAGACACACAGGAAGAACAATAACACAAAATCTTATTAGTTTCACGTTTTATAAAAGAAGAAAAAGAATGTTTAAACTTACCCGGCGTTAGTTCTTCATCAAGACAACGTAAATTACGGAACGAAAAGAAGTTGCAAGATTAGAAGAAGACAAAATGGGGGAAGTGAAAAAGAGGAGGAAAGCAAGAGAAGAAAGATTTGGAGGAGAAACGGAAAAGGAAGGAAGGAAGGAAACTCGCGGAAGACAGGTGCAATGCAAGCAGGAAAATCACCAAAAATTTGTGTAATAAATAAATAAATAAATAAATAAATATTTTTTATTTATTTCAACAAGCACTGCCAATTCTAAACATATTTCGGTCCTATTATAACTATCCGCAGCAAAGCTTAAACTTCATTGTACTAGCCGGGGTAGTCATGAGAAAATCTCTAATTAAATGTATGTGCAGAAAAAAATTAGAGATTATTTAGTTACATTTGGTAAGCTTTCGTTCTCAGTATATAAGATGGTCGAATGAAAAAAGATTCTTCGCCAATAAAATATTTCTTTATGAATATTTGTAGAAGTAATTTAAATTCTTGTTCTGATGTTAGCAAAGTAGGTCAGTGTGACCACATATGCTGACTTCTTGGCAACACGTTGCTCATTTTCTTTTGTTTCAAAATCGGGCGTCTCCCGGTCTGGATCAGGGAGTCATATGCAGTTCTTCACAGATTAATGGTAAGCATCCAGACGGGATAACCCTCTTCCCATTCGAGAGAGGTAAATCCCTAACCTGTGATGCCACGTGCTGCGCCTCATTCTCTCACTCCAGCCTTGTCGCTTCAGCTGCAAATCTAGACACCACAGTCTGCCGTGCAGAGGAGAGGAAAATTGTTAAATACAGGGGCCTGACGGACCACTACCATTTCGAGCCATAAACAAAAATTATTCAGGTATATAAATAAACAAACATTGGCTATTATCATAGTTGACATTCGTCCGCCACATAAATACATACGTATACAATAGAGTTTATAACGGAATACTCCTATGTTTTACCGATTCGAAACCGAATCTGAGCTTTCTCACCTCTGGGACAATCTATCGTTGGAAGTTCTCACCCTTGTCTTGTCAAAACAACGATGATAAATGTACATTCCACTTGACCTGTGACCCCAACCTCCTGGGAGACGATAACCACAGGGCTGATCATAAATGAACCTCATATATCCATCCTTCTAACTTTAGCACTTATTATAAATACAAGGAGTTAAGGAACCCAAAGGCCAGACTCGAAGCGGCAGTCAGCAAGATAACGATGTAGGCATCAGTAGACTGTTTACCCTTTCTCTGTCCTGGCCCTTACTGGCTTACCTTCTCGGCCACCGACAGCCGGCCATGCCTGCCTGACAGATTGACCACTACTACTATGAGAATAATATATTTTAAGAATAGGCACACACATACATGCACATAGTAAGTTCATATTGTTATATTATATTCTCATCCTATTCTACCTGTCATATTGTATCTACAAGACACAACACAACTCATACTATATCGTCTTCTCTGATACATGCATTCACGTTGGCTCGTAGAGCTAACAATTTAATGTAGCGACGGTTTATGTCATAAATAATATTGCTTGATGCGATGTGCAAATCGAATATTGTTATTATAAAATAAACATTGTTAACAACTCAATCATGGCACTATTCTTTTCATCAAAACTACCATACAAAGAATACAACGTATCCGTTACAAGTTACAAACACACACCCATCTACATGTGTGAGTGTATGTTTGTTTGTGCGTTTATATCACTTGTGTGAGTGCATGTGTGCAAGTATATATGTGTGTTTGCGTGTTTATATTCATATACTCATACATATAAATGTATATAGTTGTTAATTAAAAAGGCGTATCAGCAAATTGTACTTTATGTATTTATTGTATTTAATGTATTTATTTATGTATTTTATATATTTATTTCTTATACGAATGTCAGGATTCAACCCCCAAAATACAATCAACCCGCGGCGTTTATCGACACATTTGGAGACCCCTGATCGATATAGACTTAATATGTTTCAAAAGAAACATCTACACTTTGATCTTAACACGCTCTGCTCCTCATGACATATATATATATATATATATATATATATATATATATATATATATATATATATATATATATATATATAGGAATAGAGTCAGGACCCCGACAGCTAGATCCGAACAGTTCCGATCTAGCTGATTCAGAGCACTAGACAGATTTCTGGAGTAAATATTCAATGATATTAAATAAATGGAAACTATATTTATAAAACCATATTTATTTTATTATATATATTTCAAGGGCACCAAAACACTTTGGTACGCTTTCTTCAGATAAAATACAAAGTTAGTTTTATAAATAGAGACATAACCAGGAAAATCATACCTTATCAGTTGAATATTCCTTGGATAGTGGAAATGTATAATGGATTTTTCAAACTTATGGGTGAATATGCAAATGAATATGTAAATAATTGAAAAACAACCGTTAATTTAAACGACTATGGAGAGTTTAGATATATAATATATAATAGTAAGAGAGAGTAGAAGGAAAAAAAAAAAAAATTTGAAAATATAAAAAAAATAAAATAACATTTTTTTTTTTTTAAATTAAAAATTAAAATATAAAAAAAAAATTATTAAAAAAATTATTAAAAATTTAAAAATTTAAAAATTAGAATTATATACGTATATATTATAAGAAAATTTTTAAAAAGTGGAAGTACAGCAAATGTTAGAGATATGATTTAGAGATATCAATATATTAAAAATAAATTAGATGAGATTGTTATGGAGATTAATAGGAATATTATAAGTATAATTATAAGTTATATATAGTTCTGAGTGTTGAATTCTGGCGATGTCTACAAGAATTAAATAAATTCGTTCTGAGATTAATAGAGGTTTTACAGTTAATTATATAAAACATTTCTTCAATACACAATTTACAGAATCTAGATAAAGCTGTGTTTCGGTACGCGGGTGCTTTCGAAACTGTTTTCCAAGATAATAAATAGGCCATATTCTTGCATTTTAAGTTCCATATCAGGTTTGAAAGAGAAGTTGAAGATTTTTTTATCAAATCTTCTGAAAGAAAAATTGTGGTTATTCCAGCGAAGTTTAAATTCTGTAGAAGTGGCACCAACATAGTTAAATATATTTTCACTAGTTTTAACTGTGCATTTGTAGACCACGTTTTTATCTAAACACTTATTTTGTAAAGGACAGTTTGAATTAATTCTACAGTTACATTTTGCGGAGTTATTGTTATTCGGGACGGTACTATTATGTTGGATATTGCTAGAAATATTATTATTGCTATTTTGGTTATTTTGGTTAGGGTTTAAATTTAAGTTTCTATTATTAATTCTATTTATATTTTGTGCTATGTTCATAGTAGTAGAGTAGGATAGTTTTATGGTATGTCTGTTAAAGATTGAGTGGTATCTGTGGGCTTTAGGAAAACATGTGTCTAGTGCTTTAAAGAATAGCTTTGCTAAAGGTGTTTTAACGCTTAATGAGAATGGGGATGAATACCAAATAATATTTCTAGTTCTTTTGTTAGTTTTAGAGTTTAAGTTAAATTGTTTATTATTATTACAATTAATAGTAGGGGGATTTGCCTTATTATTGTTGTCAATGTATTTAATTTTATTTGTATACTCTGCTCTATTTAAAGCTTCATTATAATATTCAGCCTTATCATCAAAAATGTTTTTATTAGCGGAGATGCGTGAAATCCGTTGTTGGACACTTTTGACAATAGTGTTCTTAATAGATCTAGGATGACTAGAGTTAAAACTTACATAATTTAGATTCTCATTAATTTTATGGAATGGATAGTAGATTCCTGTGTTAAGGTTTAATGTTACGTTTAAAAAGTTAACGATTTTATAATTATTCTCTATTTCTAACTTAAGGTTGTAGTTATTGAAGAATTGTATTATGGATTTTCTTTTCTTATTAATTTCACAATTACTATGATTTTCAAGTAAAAGCAGCATATCATCACGATATAAACCACCGGTCATCTCTGGTATTTTTCTATGCAGTGTATTATTAATAAATAACCCCAAAAGATCCGTTATTTGCGCCGAGTCAGATGATCCCATGGTGATATCAAAATTATTTTTTCTATCGGCTCTTGTCCAGAGATGATTATTGAATTCAATTAAAGTTTTCCGTGCGGTTAAAATGATATGCATTTCTTCACTAGATAGATCTGTATGTTTAGATACAGATCTAGAGAGATCTGTATGTTTTCACTAGATAGATCTGTATGTTTTAGAGCCTTATTAAGTAAACTAGGAGTAATAGTAAATTTGCAATATCCATTTGAATGAATTTTTTGTTATGTTTAAATTTTATGTTATTGAACCAATCTATAACCTCTTTAGTGCCGTTCCATAGTTTTAGGTATGATTTTTCTTTAAGTTGCGGTATGATTCTATCTAATATATGTTATATATGCGAGTCCTGGGTTCAACCGAGGGTAACCGCAGTAAGTAAGGTACTCAATACATTAGTATAGTGTAAAAATCATGTTTAATATAGAAATGGCTTATAGAACTGTTTCATTCAAAATGTAGACATGAGTGTATATATATATATATATATATATATATATATATATATATATATATCTTTCTCTCTCTCTGCCAGGGAATCACGAGGCATTTCTAACAACAGAGATACGATAAGAAGTTTACTTCGCATCTAACTAGGTTCGAGTTCATTTCCATAGTGCGGTAAGTTAGGCAAGTTTATTATTCTAGCTTCGAGTTAGTCAATGCCTTGTGAATAAAATTTAGTACACGCACACACGCGCACGCACTCACGACGATTCCCTTCCTGCAGAAGCCATTTCTATACTAAATGTGTTGTATACACTCTACTAATGTATTGTGTCCCTTACGTACTGTGGTTACCCCCCCCCAATTGAACGTGGGACTCTCTCTCTCTCACTCTCTCTCACACACACGTGTATATATATATATATATATATATATATATATATATATATATATATAATTGAAAGTCCGAACAACTAATAGATAAAATATATACAGTATTTCTCCTCCCCAATCCATATAAATTAATCACATAAAAAGTCAATTAAACGACGCTATAAGTATATGTTTAAGATGCAATTATGAAGAAATAATAGACAAATGATACAGACTATCTTCCGCGATGGGGGAGGAGAAATACTGTATATATTTTATCTATTAATTCTTCGGACTTACAATTTTTATATATAGCTCTGATTAATGATTATTTGTTTAATTAATTCTTCATAGAGCCGCACCATGAAAGGTTGCCAAACTCATATATGTATCTGTGACTATGTCTAATTATATATATATATACCCCTTTGAATTTTATATATATATATAGTTATGTAATAAACAACATACGATATTTATTTCATTTACCAGTGGTTTCTTGAAAGCAGATATATCTGTTTTCAGTCGTCAGAATGAATAAAACATGGTGTTCCGACGGAATTACTTCATTTATATATATATATATATATATATATATATATATATGTGTGTATGTAGATTCCCGAGCTGTGTCAGGATTAGGGTTAAAAAATGTACTCAATACATTGATAGAGTATAGACATCTTTATTATATATATAGAAATGACTTCTACAGGACTAGAACTGTTTCATTCGTATGAAATCATCAGGACATTCCTGATGTGTGTGTGTAGCGTCCGTATGTACTTTTACTGTTTGTTTGTGTTCAGTAACTTAGCGGCTCGACAAAGAGAGATAGATAAAATAAGTACCGGACTTTAAAAAATAAGTATTGAAATTAACATGCATGTGACTGAACATTCCACAAGCACGTGTACCATTAAAGCAATGCTCAGAAAAATTCAATGTGGCAGAGTGTATAACAAGCCTGGTCATTTCAATTACAGTACACACAATCCAGCGGGCTTCCAAACAGTTTCTACCTACCCAATTTCACACACAAAGCTCAAGCCGAGACGAGGTTATGGTAAGTGACGCTCACAACGTCACACAATGGAATTGAACAAAAATACTTTATGATTACGAAGCATATTTTTTACCCACTCGGCCATTTTTGCGTGTAAAAATACGCCACCTAAATGCCACAAAGACATTTAGTCCGACGCTCCACTGATTCTGCCAAGCCACCGTCCTATTTTAGCGATCCCGAATTAGAAAGTAGGAATCAAACTCGAATCGTAAATCTAAATACCATAAAGAGATTTAGTCATTCCACTGATTCTATCAAACCCGAAGCATAAATTACAAACTTGACCTCGCCGAGATTCGAATGTAAACATTAGTATGAAGGTTATTTAGTCCGACACTTGGCCAGTTGTACTGACCCACCATCCTTATTTTATCGACCACGGAAAATAAATTACAAATTTGATCTCAAGATTCAAACTCAGAACACAAAGATGTCTTAACAAGAATATTTAGTCCGACACTCTGCGGATTGTGTCAACTTACTAATCTGACTTCAATGGAAATCGAACTCAAATCGTGCCGAAAAGCAAATATACAGGGTTGCAAACAAAGACATTTAGACTGACACTCTACCAATTCAGCCAAACAATTTGTTCTCGACTGTCATCATCTCCACCCTCACAAACGATATTACATTCTCAAAAACATTGTATAATATTAGATTTGCCAACAATGACAAACCATACAAGAATGTCGTGTCATTTACTAATGTTCTCCATACAGAACGTTGACACACAAGTACACACACTCTCACCCATTCACATGTATGTATATATATTTTTAACGCACACACACACACAGATACACACATATTTATATATATGTATGTATTAATACGTAGGTATTTATTTGTGTGTTCCTCATACATGTTCGTCATACAAATTTTTGGCGTTTTTTGTAGTGTTGCTTTCGTAGTTTTCTTTACCATATATGGTTATGAAAATATTCAGTTTGTACGTATGAAAATGACGTGTGTCGCCTGACCAACTAAACAAAAGTTTCAAATTCAGACACAAGGCCAGCAATTTGTGTGTGGGTGGGGAGGGGGGACTATATTGTTAACGACCACAGAAGGATGAAAAGTAAAGTTGACGACGGCGGAATTTTAACCCAGAACATAAAGGGCCGTAACTAAGTATCACAAAACCTTCGATACTCTAACGATTCTTCCAATCCACCACGCTCGACCTGCTAAATAATTCTGTCTTGCATTGGCACAAGACCTGGGAAGGAAAAAATTGATTATAATGACCCCTGTGTTGGACTTGTATTTTATTTTATCGACCACAGAAGGATAAAAGGTAAAGTTGACCTCGGTGGGATTTGAACTCAGAACGTAGAAAGTCATAACTAGATACCGCAAAGCATTTTGCTAGACAACTGATACTGCGGATCAGCCTTCTCGTGAAATTAACGTGTAATTGGCTGAGTATTCCACAGACACGTATACACGTAATGTAATATCAAGAAGATTCAGCTTGACCCCGTCTGTGACAAGGCTGGCTCTTTGAATTACTGGTACAATGCATTTTTACCAGCTGATTGGACTGGAGCTACGGGAAGTAAAATGTCTTGCTCAAGGGCACAACGCACTGCTGGGAATCGAACTCACAACCTTGCGATCATCTTAAGCCGAAAATCTTAACCACAAACTCATGAGTCTTCACCACTCACCATGTCTTTAAAAATAGACATATAATGGAGATTCTATAATATTGTCCAAAGCAGAGGTTCTCAAACTTTTGATGCCCCCCCCCCCCCCCTCAGCCACGTAACACCCTCAACGCTCCCACCCCTATTTCCAGAGAGATCTGCTTACATGCAAATTGTAAAGAATATATAATAAATAAAATCGTTAATTTATATATAATAAATAATATAATATATACTATTATATCATTTCTACCACCCCCACGCCCCCTTAGACCTCCTTCAAGGGGGGGGGGGCTTTGAGAATCACTGGTCCAAAGTATACTGTGTCAGGTAAATCAAAAGAAATCAAAAACTGATGAAAATGTCATGGTGGGAACGCCTTTGTAAATATGTTTGTTTAATCACACCTGAGCTGGGTCGAAACAACAATAACAACAGCAGCAGAGCAAAAACAAAAACAACTTATGTAACGACAACCGTGTAGAGGTATTTCATTAGCTCGTCGTAACATAAATTGTTTTTTATGTTGTTGATCTGGTTGTTGCTGCTGTTGTTGTTACACACATATATACGATATAACTTTATATATGAATATTAAAATACATTTTATCTAAATATGTGTTTGTATTTTGAAAAAAATAGTGGTGGACAGAATTTCAAGCATGGTAAAATCATAACCTCAACATATGTGTGTTACTTGTAACATAGCCCAGTACAACCTGTCACATGGTCGGGTCATCGGCGACTAAACCGGCAACCCCACCAAGCCTGCTTGGTGAGGAGAATGATTTTGGGATACCCCGCGGGATGAAAAACAAAACCCGTCAAAGGGCGGAGGAACTATTGAGAGTCAACAGCTATCTAATACCTGAGGTATGTTGACCAATGGGTTTGTGGCCAACGTTTGCTAGGAAGCTGTTCCTGAAAGGTTGGGTGGAGGTGGTGAACGTGTACATCACTTCCGTCATCTATTACTGCCTTACCGCCGAGCCTTACCCTACTTCGAGTCACTATATTAGAGCGCCTGCTTTTTCACTTCTTGTGGAAGGGACAGGTTCCACTAGTCATATGCTCCATCTGCTGCCAACACCCTTTGCGCGGAATGCAGGATCACCGTAGCTGGGGATGTGAAAACATGTGCTGATGCAAAGGCAATTGCAGATATTCCTCAACGTTGAATAGGTGTGGTCGCCGTTTGTGAGGCACGTCTTTCTGCAGCTCGTCTCTTTGACCGAGCTGCAGACTTGGGTCAAACGAAGACCGAGACTGAGCATCTGGCATATAGAATGTTGTCAGGCGCTCACAGTCAATCGAGAAATGCGATCAGTGGCGTTAGCGTTCTATAAAGGACTAGTGGCGGACGAGCGCGACGACGTTCTCTCTAGGCGTTGACGAGAACGAACCAGCCAGTCTGTTCCGGAGGACTTTCGTTCCGGGGCCTATAGATAATTTCCAGAAATCCCTGGCCTGGCAGCGGGGAATACTGCCGTTTCGAGACAAACTGTACAGGTACGAAAGCGCTGTCAGACAGAATTGTCCCATATGTGTGCAAAGCCACGAAACCGTTCTGCACGAACTCATCCAGTGTCCGGGCATTGCTGACTTGTGGAGTTTTGAAGAACAGCTACTATCACGTGTAGGACGGATCCGGCTATCGCACGACTCCATCTTGAAAATCGCCTCGCTGCCTTCTTTTGGTCAGGAAGGACATGAAGTTATCCTCTGATTTGTGGCTGTAGCGAAAGAAGTTCTGTTGTGGACGTGTCTGAAAGGGCAAACCTTCATCGACGTTTTCAAGTTGCACTTGAAAATGAAGGTGGGGGTGGAGAGAGAAGTACTGACCTCCAGTATATTTGTTAAAAAGTGGGTGAATGTAGCGAGGATGGCCGGAATGAAAGGGTCTACTCTGACCATGCGTATATAGGCTGGAAAGTTTAGAGATGAGAGAGGGACCTTCCTAGGGTGCTCTTGGTGATTAGGATGGTTTCTGATCTGTGAGATTTCTAAACTAGTAAAGAGTGACACTCGTTCCTACTGTGGAATTATATTGTTTTAATTTATTGATATTTTGTTACCTGTTTTTCTTTGTTTACACGATTATGTAAAACCACACTGTACTAATTTATTTGTAGTGTCCCTTGTTTATCGGCCCTAGTGGTAAATAAATAAAGAATTATTATTGTTGTTGTTGTTGTTACTGATGTTGTTGTTATTTAACTTAGGAGGAAGGAAATGTGCCCGTGATTTTGAGAGGCTCTCTATGACTAGAGGTGGGTGAGTAATACTAGGGTGGCTTACGGTAGAATGAGAGCTGACATCGCTCCTAATATGGAAACATGAATATTTTTTGTGCTAATAGTAAATGAAATGATTTTGTATTTGCTAAAACCACTTACTCTCTCCCACCTATCCTCCCTCTCTCTCACACACACATACATACATAGTTTACATATTTTTGCATTTACATCTTTGTTATATGCATGGCTAGTCAAGTTGAGAGCTTCGGCGCAGTTTCAACTATTTGAATTTTAACGCCAACAGTGTGTTTATCCCTAATGGATGAATTCTATGTGTCTTCTCTTTAGAAGGTCACGTGATTCTGCCACAGTGTTTGAGATTGCTGTCACTGCCACAGTTAAAGCCTATATTGACTCTAGCAACCTCTCTTAGGAATTCTGAGTGTCAGTTAGAAGATCATTTTCCTCTAGAAAAGTGATCAGTTTCCTTCTGATGATTCGTTCCATGTCTTTGTTGATATATGAGGTCAGGCAGACTGGTCTGTAGTTTTTAGCATCTGCTCTGCTTCCTCCTTTAATGACAATACATATTATGCCTTCTTTTAGTTCTCCGGGTAGTTTAACACTTTGGAAGAGGATCTGCAGTGGTTTTGCTAATGTTCGCTTGCTTGTTTTTAGGAGTATTGCTACGAAACCATCAAGGTCAGCCGCTGAATTTGGTCTCATTTCGTCTATCGCTGATATTACATCTTTCACCTATCTATTTGGTTGATGGTTGCCATTTCTATGTGTAATGCAGTTGTGTTGAAGAACCCATGTGGCTTATTTATTTGCATATGACTCATTGGAAGTGTGAACACACTTTTGTATTGTTCATTCTG
Organism: Eledone cirrhosa; assembly: GCA_964016885.1. Classification (NCBI taxonomy): domain Eukaryota; kingdom Metazoa; phylum Mollusca; class Cephalopoda; order Octopoda; family Eledonidae; genus Eledone; species Eledone cirrhosa. The sequence goes on from OZ024742.1 coordinate 319,754,918, forward strand.
GGCCTCACTTATCTCTTGGTGTCTGCTGTCAGTGAACCACTTATATGGAAAAGTGGTCCTATCCCGTAGTGTACCGAGGCGGTCCCTTTTGCAAATTTAGAGAAAGACTTATAGCGAGATTACTGGTTGTATGAATGTAACAAAACGAGACAATGTTTGTGTATATAATATTTAATTAACGGTAGATAGAATACTTGACATGTCAAAGATAGATGTTAGAATGAAACAAAGTTAGTAGTTACCGTTTTGATTGCCAGGCAAACGCGGCTGGCAGAGGGCGCCTGGCTAAGGCCAGGCGCCTGTTGGCCAAATTAATGGCAGAGCCAAATGAGAGGCTCTTCGACCTGGTGCCGAAAAGGCAAAGAGAGAGGAAGGAAGCTTAACGTTGTTAGTTTTATAGGGCTCTGACCGGAAGTTGCAGAAAGGGTTCCACTTCCCGTCTAGATCCCAATCAAAACAAGGGAGACAACCGCTACATAACCTCCCGCCAGAATTTTAGTGTATAAAAATCGAAATGAAAATATGTAGCAAGTTGGCGAGAATGTTGTAACAGGCATGAAAATTACGACAAAAGAATGTCTGGAAAAATCAATGATAGATATCAAGGTAGCCAACCGCTCTTGGCCAGAGAACGACTGGACATCCATCTATCCATCACCCAAAGATACAATGTAATAAAGTAAAAGTAATAGAAGAGCTCAAAGTTCAAAATATAGTTCACAGGTGTGCAATCACATGACAGCTGGAAAGAAAGTGTGTTCCAGAGAATGAATGCAGGTGGTTTCTGTTCTGTGGTATATCGTGAAATTTCCAACCTCCGAATGGATTTTCTCACAGGAAGAGTGCTGCAAAAATAAATTCTCTGGCTTTGGTGAAGCTGTGTTGATGTATTGCTGTTGCTGTTATATTGCTGTTGCTGCTGCTGTTGTCTCGCTGAGTGAGCGTATTCGGTGTTTAAATTCACAGTAAAAAATTTTTTTTTTAGAAAAAAATGAGTTGCGCAAAGTGCTAGAAATAGCAGCCGAAGTTGATGGTCGATGTTGAGAATGCGTTGACCTGGAAGGGTCAAGAGGCCAGCGACCAGAGAAATAAGCATTCCCAATAAATGCGCGGTTATCAACGGTAAATTTACATTGTAAATTTATAAACCGGCAAATAGAAGAATATAGCTTAAGGCTGAAGAATCCCTGGTGATAAATGGCGTGCGGCTGTCTGTGAGAAGAGACATCTCAGTGAATCGAGAATTTATGCTGCCTACACGTGCCAATACAAGGTTGAAAAAAAAATATTTCTAACGCGCGAGAAAAAGATAGTGCAATTTTGAAAGTGACAATGATGAAAAAGAAAGGCTTCAATCAGCATAATTATAGGTGTGAACTTTGGAAAAAAACAAAAAACTTGAACGATGAAGAAAACGAAGAACAAAAGGCAATGGTTCATCGAAAATAAATGTTCCTGTTGAAATGTTTTTTAAAGAATATCAAATTTCTTTTTTTTTTTGTGTTTTGAAAGAGTTCGTTGTAAGAAACGAGAAACATATATATATATCGTGAAATGTTTTTTTTTTGTTTTGAAAGTGTTCGTTGTAAGAAACGAGAAACATATATATATATATTGGTGAAATGCGACAGTTAATTGATGCGTGAGAGAAAAAGTATGTCTGTGCGAATTCCACATGTGCGTGTGTGCGTGTCCTTGAGTATTTTCATAGTTTGTCGCTAAATTTGCTATGTATTCGTAATGTTACTCACAAAACCAGATGTGCTATTTTTTTCTTTTTTCTTATAGCGATGAACGGCTGCGTGTTCGTATCACGTCAGGGTCACCAATGTAGCGAGATTACTGGTTGTATGAATGTAACAAAACGAGACAATGTTTGTGTATATAATATTTAATTAACGGTAGATAGAATACTTGACATGTCAAAGATAGATGTTAGAATGAAACAAAGTTAGTAGTTACCGTTTTGATTGCCAGGCAAACGCGGCTGGCAGAGGGCGCCTGGCTAAGGCCAGGCGCCTGTTGGCCAAATTAATGGCAGAGCCAAATGAGAGGCTCTTCGACCTGGTGCCGAAAAGGCAAAGAGAGAGAGGAAGCTTAAGGTTGTTAGTTTTATAGGGCTCTGACCGGAAGTTGCAGAAAGGGTTCCACTTCCCGTCTAGATCCTAATCAAAACAAGGGAGACAACCGCTACAGACTTAGGGTTCGTCTTTATGTTTTCTATAGTTCCAGCCTCTCTTTCTGCCCTCTCCTATTCACGGGAGATTTTGAGTTTATTTTCAGTTTGAAACAGTGTTGCTTCAATTGGGATTACGTCTTGTTCCTTACTCTGTAGGTCGCCGGTTTGAGATCTTCGTTCTCCTTCATGGGGATTCTCCTGTCTCTGGGAATACTATTCTTATGTCTGTTGACCTTTCTTTCCGTGGTCAACTTGGAGCATATGTAGAGACGTATCTAGGGTATGTCAAGCATGGCACGTGCCAAGGGCGCCACTTGAAAGGGACTAGGAACACTTTCTATTAAAGTCAGATATGCTATCGCCAGAGGGTTAAAAAAGAAACTTCTTCAGATGTATGATATATCTTTGATTATCATGGGTAAGAAACACTGTGGTAGCTGGATCATTAAACCATTTATATAAATTAGTAGGCCTATAGGTAAAACATACAGTGTTGGAAACTACATATTCACTTATAGTATGACTTGTCAAATATTTTGATAGGGTTTTACTATTTGTCAAAGATCAGTATTACACAGATCACTCCCTTTAAATACACTAACACTTTTGCCAATACTTTACATATACTTAAGCGTAAAGGAAACCTGTAGAACAAATGAACATGCAATTTAATACCTCAAACCCTCATTTATTTAAACTGCGCTGTCAATCCCATTGTCTAACAACTACTATATAGCTTGCTGCATGGGTAGGGGCGCAATTTCAATGTTTGCCATAGACGTTATTTTCCCTTGTTACACCTCTGAGCATATGGCTTGTATTATCTCCATGAATTGTTCAAGTTGTATGTTGACATCTTTAATACAGAGAATGTCGGTTCAGTTTTGCTTCAGGAGTTCCTCCTGAATCCTTTTCCAGTTAGCTTTGTGGAAGTTTAAACTGGATAGAGACCATTTAAAGTTGCTTTACGTGTACTATTAGCGTGTCACAGACCGAGTTGGAATGTGACAACACTACTAATGATGTGACATCAATGCGAAATACAACATAGCTGAGTGGACTGGAGCAACAGGAAATAAAGTGGCTTGTTCAAAAATACAACGCGTTGCTGGGGATTGAACTCATGAAATTATGATCGTGGTGTGAACACCTCTAACCACTGAAGCAAACGCCTTTATAAAGACCCAAGTATTTCAGATTAAAATATCATTTTCTGTATAGGGGGATGAAAATTAGCAGCTCAAATGATTACATAAATTTACTATTCACACCAGCATTAAAAAAAAACAAAAAACTTAGCGGCGTAGTTTTAAGCAATCGCCGTAGATTCTTGATGAACCTGTCTTTCTTGCTTTGCAGCTCTCTGTTATTTCTACTTTTCAATTCATTTCTTTCTTTATCTGTCAACATTTCTTTATAAATTACCCTAAATTTATACAAAATAAAAAGTATAAAAATACGCTTTATTATTCCAAGTGTGGAGTGGTTATACAGATATTGAGAAGATTAACAAGTTACTTCTTTAGATGTCTCAATCACAAGAAATGCCAAATAATAATTGTTTCTACTTTTGGCACAAGGCCAGCAATTACCAGTACATTACTGGTACTTTATTTTATCGACCCCGTAAGGATGAAAAGCAAAGTTAACCTCGGCGGAATTTGAACTCAGATCATAAAGGGACGTAACTCTATGCTTCAAAGCATGGCGTCCGACTCTCTACCGATACTGCCAATCCAATAATAATGCAGTTTACACAGTGAAACACTCAATATTTACAGATGGCAGTGGATTGGCTGAATAAGATATGTATACATATGTATATGCAGTTATTAGACGCAGAATATTTGGAATGTTTTACATATTTTTACTGTTCAATTGAAGGATTGTATTTGTAAGTTCCTAACTAGTTGTGTTCTTTCTGTTCCTGTGAAGCCTAGCTTCTCAAGATTTGTACTGAGGCAGTTACTAACATATCCCAGTGTCCCAATAATCACAAGTGTAAATCTGAAGGGGTGATCAGGGTGGGCTATCTGCAGATTTCTCATTAGTTCTGCATAGATATTCTCCTTTTCGCTGATCTTTAATATTATATTGGCATCTGCTGGGCAGCTAACTTCCACTACTGTGCATGCCTTCTTTAAATGATACATGTGCACATGTACATGTCTTTATATTTATACGTGTGTGGATGCAATTTGTATGTATGTACTTGTAGTTGCTATATATGTATATATGGTTTTGTTGTTTCTATTGTATGTTATTAACGCTCAACACCCCCACCCCCACCAAACACAACTCATTGTTTCACCTACAATCTTTCTTATTACATTTTATAAAAGAATTCTCACGAACTGATTTTCCATAATTAATACTGCAAAAACCACCACTACCATCACCATCACAACCACCACAACCACACCACTACTGCTACTACTACTACTACTACTACTGCTGCTGCTGCTACTACTACCATCACTATCACAACCACCACAACCATCACCTCCACCACCAAAGCCACACCACTACTACTACTACTACTACTACTACTACAACTACCACAACCACCAACACCACCACTACCACCACCTCCACCACCAAAACCACACTACTACTACTACTACTACTACTACTACTACTACTACTACTACTACAGCAATAATCATTTCATTTATTGGCCACAAGGGCCGACATATAGGGGACAATACAAAAGACTGGGACAGTGGGGTTTTACAGAAAAATCGAGTAAACAATATGAATAACAATAACAAAATAACAAGAAAAATACAACAAGAAAAATTCCCCAATAGGGGGGATGACCACCCAGGGTTCGCTCAGGTACCCCACCAATCCTGAACGACCCGGCGCTTCGAGAGCACCTTGGAAGGGCACCCCCTCCTCCTCAAATTTACCCACCTACAGCCGCATGACCAGAGTAGGCCCACTCACACGGGCCATTCTCGCCACATTCACCCACCTTTCAGCAAATGTACTGGGGGGGCAGCACTTCTCTCTCCACCCTCACCTTCCTTTCCAAGTGAAACTTGAAAACGTTGATGCGGGATTGACCGAAGAAAAAAGTGTCTGTCTTCAGTCTTTTCAACCTCGTCCACCATACAACCTCTTTCGCTACTGCCACCAGACAGAGGAAAATTGCCTGCCCTTCCTGGCCAAAAGAAGACGGCGGCTCGATCTTCACTATGGTTTCGGCCGATAGCCGGAACTGTTCTACACGCGACAACGGTTGTTCGACATAACTCCACAAATTCACGGACACTGGACGAGTGCGTGCAGAACGGTTTCGTCGCTCTGCGCACATCTCGGGCAGGTCCGTCTGACAGCACTTCCGTGCCTGTAGAGTTTATCTCGAACCGGCAGTGCCCCCCGGTAGCACTGCCAAGCGAGGGATTTTTGGAAGTTATCCATCGTACCCGGTTCGAAAATCCTCCGGAACAGATTGGTTGGGTCGACTTCGTCGCCGCCCAGAGTCTCTCCGAGTGTGTCGTCGCACTTGCCAACCACTAATCCTCTATAGAACTCGAGAGTGGAAGTTCCACTGACCGCATTGTCCGCCTGGTAGAGAGCAGTGAGTGCTTTGTAACATTCTAGTTGCCAGTCACCAAGTCTCTGTCTCTTCTTAACCCAGGACTGCAGCTCAGTCAAAGAGATGAGCGGCGGAAAGCCCGCCTGACAAACAGCGACCACACCCGTTCACCTTTTAGGGCAGAATATCAGGAGATGCCGCAGCCTCAGCACATGTCTGCGCATCATTAGCCACGGCATGCCAAGCTCTCCGCGTAGAGGGTGCTGGCAGCAGATGGACCGCCTCACCAACGGAACCTTAAGGAAAGAGAGAGCGCACCCTTGACGGACCGATCGGGAGACCTGAAACAGTTCCCAGAGGTGACCATTAACTTTAACCACCAAGCAAATACCGCTGTGCATTGCAGTGATCCAGCTTCTGAAGACGGGACCGAAGACAGCTGCCTTGAGGACAGCCTCCAGGTACAGATATTCGACCCTATCGAATGCTATCGATTGATCTAAATTGATCAGAGCCCCACCGAAGCCAGGTTTACACCCTACCCTCCCTATGATATATCATATGAGGTGGAGGTTGTCGTGTATGGACATGGTCGGGATTGCACAAGTTTGTGCCTCCCCAACCAAATCTTCGACAAGCGCCAATCTCTTCGCTAATACCTTGGCCAAGATCTTAAACTCTGTGTTGAGCAGAGTTATGGACCTGAAGTTGTCTTGTTCTTGTCTTTCCTTATCAGCGTCACTACTCCACGGCTCACAGAACTAGGAACACCCCTGTTCTGCTGGCAGTTTCAGTAGAGCGCTTCGAGGAGATCGGAGAACAAGTCTAGCATATTTAGGTAAAGCTCGTAGGACAAACCATCCAAACCGGGTTACTTGCGCCTCGTGCAGCCGAAAAGGGCATCCTGAATTTCGACTGAAGTTATCGGCATTTCGCAGCGCTCAGCCTCGGCCGTCGAGAGGTGCGGCAACCGTCGAGGTAGGGACCGAAGTCCGCTACCATCTATGACCTGTCACTTCCCCCAAACAACCGAGAAAAGTGCTGGCGAAAGGCGTCACACATCCGCCTGGGATCACTCAGCTCGAATCCGTCTCGGTCCATCAAAGACAAAATTGTCGTTTTATTACCACGCTGCGCCTCTTCCACGAGGGCCCATCGAATAGCTTTGGTTTCCTCGTTTCTCAGAGCATGCACCTTAACTCTGACAATGCAATCTTCGAGTTTCGCATTGAATAAATGGTCTAATGCCATTCTCGCCGCTAGCACGTCAGTTGCAATGCCACTACAAATAACCTCGTCTAACTTAGCTACCAGCTCCCCCTCCTTTCTATTTTTTCTAACTGGATTTTGATTAACCATAGATGACCCTATGCAGTTGGTCCAGGTCCACACTGCGCATTAGGGAAATCTAGTCGGTACCTGTCAGACAGTTGGAACTGGCTGATCAGGTACTTGAGGCTTTTGCATCCCCCGATCTTATCAGGTACTCCCACAGAATCCCAGCGTGCGTCTAAGATGCCGTTCCAGTCCCTTGCTTACAGTAAAGGGCAAGACGTACCCAGAAAGGTTTCCAGGCACCTAAAGAAGTCTGGTCATCCGGCCCCGGTAGGGATGTAAATGGCCACCAGTCTAAAGGCACCACCTTCGCTATTGTTCACATCCAGGATCACCAACCTACCGTCCGAGTCTCGGAAGATCGACCTTACCTAGAGGTCCAGGACCTTCCTAAACAGCACTGCAATTTCACCTCCCATTCCCGGCCGACTAACAGATGCGCACGTGTCGGAAATCCTGGTCTTGCTGACGGCAATTACATCCATTTCTAGAGACCTGAAGTCGTTTAGCAGGCGACCCTGCTTCCAGGGCGACCCCAGGCCACGAACATTTGAACTTCCTACTCTTAAAATGGCCATGTAGCAAGCTAAAAGAGAGAGGGAAGGTTTACTTACCTTTCGGTGTCTTGCGAAGGTCGGGTGGTTCGACTTCCATGGTTGGAGGGGTTTCTTTTTGGAACCCCTTTAAAAGTCTCGATGTGGGTTTCACGTTCGTTGTTCCCACGTCGGGAGGAAAGCTCTCTCGAATTCCTTTATAGGAATCGAACGACATTCGTACCTCTTCTGGTACATTTCCCCCTCTGTTTGAATTTCTTCGCTTGGCCCTTCTGACAAGTATGAAGTTTTTAATGTTTTGTTGGTTTTCGTTTGGGTGACTGTGGTGGTGATGGTTTTGTCGGTGTTTCGGGTATGTCTGTGTTTGTTGTAGGTGTGGTGTCTGCAATTTCAGGTGTCTGTGTGTTTATTTGTTCTTGTGTCTGTTTAGGTTGTTTGCGCTTGGGGGGATTGTGGGGATGATGTTGGTGTTGGTGTTGTTGGGGAAGTGTTTACGTTGGTGATGTCTGTATGTTTTGTGCTTTGTGGGGGGGGGGGGTCTTTTTTGCTTTTTGGCGGATTTGGGTTTTCCCTCATCTTCACTCCTGGAAGATGGCGGGTCTGTGACTGATAGTGTATCTGAGTCTGTGTGTGTGCTTATGTTTTTGTCCATGTGTATATTTTGAGGGGAAGGGTGAATGGGAGAGCTTTCCTTGTTTCTCCCCTGGGTTGATTTTGCTATTGGCGGGGTTTCCTGTGTCAGTGTTGGTGGAGCTTTCCGTCCCGGCACTGGCATTGGCAGACGGGAGGTTTGCGGCCCCCTGCATTTTTCAACTGACAGCAAAAGGCTCACAGATTCGTTGCCTCACTGCAGACGAAGTACTGCGGCCTTCTTCCCTCAGCAATCAACTGAATCGTTGACTTGTCCTTTAGGCGGACAAAATTCGGGATGTTATTTAGGTCTTCTGGTTTTATTTGGAGAAGAATCTCCAAATCCATAAAACCAGTCACTTGTCAGTCTTTTTGATATCTACGAGGGTAGTGTTGGTATCCTCCTCGATTACGCATCCCAGGAGCCACCTTAAGTTCATTCCTGGTGGGATCCAAGGAATGCAGACCTTCGCTGTTCTTTTGCCCATGTAGGACGGGTGCAGGAGGCCACGGACTGCTTAATAGCAAGGGCCTCGGTTTTGAACAGCACTGAGATGGTGCCGAACTGTCTGGCCCTTGCTTTGTATTCAATATAATCTTTGCTGCATTCCAAAGCAGCCTCGACTTCTGCCTGGCTGACGAGTTCACCTTGCGAGTCTGCACCGAAATACATTGAAAATGTAAAGTCCTCCTCTGCATAGCCGCTATTGCTTCGTCCGGGATTGTTAGGTTGGCCCAATATTTCTCGTGTTTAAGTAATTTCCACGCCTGGGCCAACTGCTGCTCCCTGTCTGTAATATCGGCGTTAAAAAATCGTTTTGTTTTCTGCTGCGAATGTGCTGTTTGTTGCTGTTCTCACTGTTGCTCTTGTTGTTGGTGTTGTTGTTCTTGCTGTTGTTGTTGTCATTATTGCAGTTGTTGTTGGTGTTGCTGCCGTTGATATTGTTGTTTTGTTTGTTGTTGCTGCTGCTATCGTTATTAATGTTTAAATGTTTATATTAAGGCTGTTGATGTTGTCGTTGTTGTTTTTCTTACTTGTTGTTGTTGTGGTGGTGGTAGCGGCAGTGGTGGTGAAGGTGGTAAAGTGGGACGTTTAATGTTTATGATTGTACAATTCTCTCACATCCAGCAGCACTGACCACAGTCTTATCACACATGCTACAACAATACTAAAAAACAATGCCATGTTTTGATAGATATATTTATTATTTAAATTGTTGCTATTCCAAGGTCATTTGCTTTTGTAACAAACAGTAGTTCTGACGTTACACACGGAATACACTAATGGGACATCAGGGTATAAGATAGAGAGGGCAGAGGGGACTGGGTGGATGTCAGATGAGAGAGGTAACTGGGCCTATCCAGTATTCCTTTAATCGTCTTATTCTTTCACTAATTTCAGTCAATAGACTACGGCCATACTGGGGCGCCGCCTTCAAAGAGTGTAGTCGATCACATCGACCCCCAGTACTTTTTTTTTTTTTTTTTTTAAGACGTGTGTGCTTTCGTATAGTTTTTTCGTCTGCCAAATTCAACTCACAACTCATTGGTCAACCCAAAGCTATAGTACAAGACACCTGGCCAAATTGCCGCGGAGAGGACTGAACTTTGAACCACGTATACGAATGTTTACAAACTGAGTTACAGAGAGATCTCCCATGAAGGTATCTGATGTGGGCACATCATGACCGAATGGTTAAGGGGTTTGTTTCGTAATTATTAGATCCAGGGTTCGTTTCCACTGCGTGTCATCATGAACATGTGTCATTTCAAATAACCTCGGGTCAACCAAAGCTTTAGGAATGAAATCGGATGGATGAAAAATGTTCGGCAGTTGGTTGGATGGATTGTACCAGTAATTCCAAGGACTAGCCTTGTCACCAGGGCCTATGAGAGGGAGGGGGAGGAGGGGTCCAGCCGATATTTTGTTCCGAACCTAAAAGCTAAGAAGGCCCTACAGCAACCATGCAACATCCATTTTGAGAAAAATCTTTGCCCCCTTCGGGCCCCAAAAGGGTCTTGTACCGCCTTGCAAAATTTCTCTTGGAAGCCCTGCTTGTCACACAGTGTTATACTGAATCTTCTCGATAATTACATTATGAATACATTTAGCTGTGGAATGCACAGCCACTAACACGTTAATTTCTCAAGCAGGCTGTTCCGTTGATCGAAGAGCTGGAACACTCATCGTTTTTCTAAGCTATGCCACGTTTTTATTCGATTTTTTTAACGTGTTTGTCATTTATTCATTGAAGCGGCAGAATCGTTAGAACATCGGATAGAATGCTTTGTGGTATTCGTTCTGGCTCTCTGAGTTCAAATCCTGCAGAAGTTAACTTTGCTTTTCGTGGTCGATAAAAGACATACCAACCCAGTACTGAGGCTGATTCTTCTTCTATATCTCTTTCTCACTTCCTCTATCTCATTTTTTTCTCTCTTTTTCTGGAAGAAATCAGTTGCGTTCAGATCTGCAGAGGGGATGGGCTTCGTCAGGTTTAAAATGCTCAAGATAAGCCGTATGTCACTATGGCGCCCCTACGACTTCATCAGAAGTTGCGAGTCCATAATATATTTATTCCCTGGTTGGTTCAGTTGTTGTCTTGATGTGACTGTTGATTATGTCGTTCATATCCTGTTCTACTAAAGTAGTCGTTCTGTGGGCTTCATGAATTTTTGATATATTCAGTATGGAGGAGGTGCATTTTAATATTTGATGTCTCAAAGCTATGATTATTTTTCCTTGGTTAATTTATATTGTTATTGCATTGGAGAAGCTATGTTTGTGTCTCCGATGCTATTTCTATTGTTGTTGGTCATCAGGTGTTTAGCCAGTGTGCTCTTCGATCCTGAAAATATGAACTCAGAACGCATAGAGCCGGAACAAATACCGTAATCTACCAATTCGTTACCCGTTGTTACTGTTATTGTAGCTATTCTTGTCATTGTTGTTGTTGCTGTTATTGTTGCTATTGTTGTCGTTGTTGTTGTTGTCACCGTTGTTGTTGCTGTTGCTGGCCTTGTTACTGCTGTTACTGTTGTTGTTGTGATTGCCGTTGTCCCTGCTGTTATTATTGGTCATCGTTGTTGTTGCTGATGTTGCTGCTGTTGTTATTGCTGCTACTGTTGTTTTTGTTGTTGTTGTTGCTGCTGCTGTCATTGTTGTTGTTGTTGTTGTTGTTGTTGTTGTTGTTGTTGCCGCCATTGGTGTTGTTGTTGTTGTTGTTGTTGTTCAGCACTGGTTATGCAGACATATGATCCACAACATTACAACTGTATTTCCATGTCAACATTTTTTTTTTCGATCACACTTCTTTCTGATACGAAAGAGATATAACTGCTATTTCTAACGTGTCGAACCTCCATATAGAGACGCCCCGCCGCCGATAAGTAGGGGGATGATTAAATAACAGTCACGAAAGAAAATAATGAGAATGTGATAATTTTGAAGCCGGAAAAGTGGCACAAATTGTGACAGAAATTGGTAAACAATCTTGCTACAACTGTCGTCATCTGATTTATATTATATTTTAAAATTGCAGATAGGTTTTCTCTTTCTACTTCTTTTTGTCATCATAAATATAAGTCATAGCTATCACACCACGTTATCATGCCATTCACATGGCTGACCTAGTTCCACATCTTTACTTACCTTATAATATGAACGCAGCTCCAGGTTAATTCTCATATCATGATATCTTGGGAAAAGGGGTATTTGTTTTTTATTGCAGTTTCGTTAGGGTTGATCAAATGACTTGTGATTGAAAATTTGATAGACGGAAGTTGTATGGAAGAGCTCATTGTACGCCTATATATGAGGAGTTGTCTGATTCCTTTGATGTGACAAATGGCACAAAACAAGGCTGTGTGATGGTTCCAGTTCTTTTTGCACTGTTATTCTGAGTGATGTTGAAATATGCCTTTGGTGAAAAAGATACAGGTGTTAGATTCCAATTTTGAACTAGTGATGGACTCTTCATCCATCAACGATTCAAAGCTGAGACGTATCTACGAGCCAGCAATATTCGCGATCTTCTTTTTGCAGATGACGCTGCACTTGTAGCAACATCTTTAGAGGAAGCCCAGGAACACGTAACCCAATTTTCTGTTGCAAGTAAAGCCTTCGGGCTTACCATCAGCATAAAGAAAACAGAGGGGATCTATCAGCCATGCTTTATGCCCATTTAAATACAAAGTGTCAAACAGAAACCACCAGTTCACCAGTTCCCAAATACCCCTATAAAAGTCGATGGGAAGAATCTCAAGTATGTAAAATCGCTCACATATCTTGGTAGTAAGGTGAACTCAAATGTATTTCTCGAAAATACATCGTATAGAAAACTAATCGTATAGGGAAAGCAACGAGTGCATTTGGCAAGCTCCGTCACCACCTTTGGAATGAATGGGGAATAACACAGGACACAAAGATACAGGTTTATAAAGTTGTTATACTGACGCCACTCTTATATGAATCGGAATCCTGGACTCCATATAGGTCACACATCAACCAACTGTGGGTACACACTCGAAGACAAAATATCTAACGCTGACCTCTTTACTAAGTGCAAGATATTTACTAACACATACAGAGACAAAACAAAACATTTTAGGCTCTAGACGTTTGAACTTGTCCAACAAGTGCTTTGCGCAGATCAGGCGGTTATCTTTTGTCTTTGTAGACGGTGCAATCAGCTGCTGTGTTGTTATCTCATGATTCAAAGGCGGATAGAACACTAGTTTCTCTATATCAAATATCACTTATTTTATGATTCAGAATGAGCTGATCGTATTTACGACCACGAAACTGTTTGGTAATGCAAATATATATATATATATATATATATATATATATATATATTCTTCCGACCAACCCAACCACGGATTACACACCTTGGACCTCGCTCCCACGAATCAACTCCATCACAAGGAAAATATCCGGCATCCCACCACACCATCTACGGAACTACTTTAGGAACTTACCCACGGACATACACTCACAACAATTTTTTCCCCCACACGCCACCTACATCCACAATACGTATACACACCACACACACGTGTGTACCCCCACATATTTACACACTCAGCCTCCGGAATACCCCCTCCCCACCCCTCTGACCACTCCCCATCCACGCACGCACACACACACCGACCTACACCCCACGCCACACACCTTTTCCTGAACATGGAACCCCGTTCTTCCCCAACTCTCACATACACACACACACGTACACCTACACACACAAACCACTTTCAGCCCTCCCCGCTCGGACACTCCGCCTCCCTCTCCCCACTCCACCGCCACCACACAAACCACCTTCAGCCCTCCCCGCACGCCCCACACCCTTCCACCACTTGTTTATCTTCATGTTTATTTTTATTTTTATTATTATTTTTTCATATTTTTTTTCATATTTATTTTCATTTGTACCACTTCCACCGTTTCCTCTCACCCCTCTTTTCTAAATGTCTCTCCCCCACTCCCCTACACACCCTTGGAACTCTCTTCCCACACACTTTTCGCCTGAAGAAGGGCTTATGCCCGAAACGTCGTTCCCCACCACCACCCCACTCTCAAGAGCGTGAAACTAATAAACCTTTGTTCGTACTGCCTCTCTGTTTTGTTCCCGTTCCATTTTTCACTATACAATACACGCTCCCACGGCTTCCATACCACCTTGGAAACTTCCTTGACTACCGGCTAACCCCGATCTAATCCGCCGTGACCACTCTCTGAACTTTCTCCACACCTTCCCACAACTTGTTTTTTCCTTTCTTTGCATTACTTTTTGATCGATTTATTTACTGTACTTGTTTATTTCTGTCTATGATTTTTTGTCCATGATTGCCTGTGTTTACTCTCCTCTCCTTACGTTATTTCTGTTTGATTTTCCCTCCCCCGTCTCTGCTCATCTTTCGCACTCACCCCTTCGTTCACCCCCCCACTCCGCTTCACACACCTCCTTTCTCATTCCTCGCCCTGCTTTCACTCCACGCCCACCATGCCCAGCCTGAGATCCTTTCTCCACCAACTCCACACCCGCCTCAAACTTTTCCTCCCCCTCCCCCCTCCCTGCTATCTCCCCTCGGCCCTTCAACTCTCCTACCTTCTCTTCGCCCAAACCCGGCACTCCAGCCACATCCATTTCCTCAGCCGCTGCCTCCACCTCCACCTTATCCCCCTCGGCTTCCGTCTACACTTCCACACCTCCCCCTCCACTTCCCCCTCCACCCAACGTATCCTCACCCGATCCTCGTGCCTCCTAATGCGCAACTCCCGCCGCTCCTCCCGCTCCACCACCCGCAAACTTGACTACCAACGGACCCCCACCCTCCTCCGCCTTAACTCTGCCTGCCACCCCCTCCTCGCCCACTCCATCCTCCTCTTCATCCAAAACCTCAACCACAACCTCTTCTCCTTCCTCACCTCCACCAAAGGCTTAAGCTACACTCACTCTCCCGACTCCCCCCGCCATCCCTATGACCCCCCCACCATTCCCCCATCCTCCCTCACACACCCAAACCCCACCACTTGTTGTCACCATACCCCCTGACCTCCACCTCTCCCTGCACCTGAGCGCTCACTCCTCAGTAGAGGACTTCGCTTCATACCCCACACTCCGCACAGCGACGAGTTCCGCACTCGAACGGAAGTCGAGCGATTCGTGCGACGCACGAAGCTACAGGCACATTTCGGTCAAACGCCACCGGCTCCGAACGCCCCAGACCCTTTTCTCGCCCTGGGCTGACGACCATCGTCTTAGACGCCGGCCCCAGGGCAATTTAGCACTCTGGACGCGTTCGTCGATGCCTGCCGTAGCGCAGTAAATCGCTTCGACTTCCGCCACCGGTTCCAACGGAGTAACATCAAACGGGGCGAACTCCTCGCTCTCCGCTCCCTCCGTAGCCGAGATGACATCGTCATCAAACCGGCGGACAAGGGAGGTGCCGTGGTGGTGTGGCGTGCTGACCTCTACACGGCTGAAGCCCTCAGGCAGCTCCGTAACCCCCTCTTCTACCGCCCTCTACCCTCCGATCCCACACCCCTCTACCAACAACAAGTTTCCTCCACAATCCAACACCTTGTCTCCTCCTCCCTCCCCCCCACCGCTTCCCACCTCATCGTCCGAACCCCCCGCACCCCCACTATCTACTTCATCCCCAAACTCCACAAACCCGACAACCACGGCCGCCCCATCGTCTCCGCTTGCAACTGCCCCACCGAACTCATCTCCACCTTTCTTGACTCCATCCTCGCCCCCCTTGTCACCACCCTCCCCTCCCACATCTCCGACACCAACCACGCCCTTCGCCTATTCGACTCCTTCACCTTCCCACCCGGCCCACAGCCCTTCCTCTTTACCTTAGATATCAAGTCGCTCTATACAGTCATCCCCCACGCCGACGGCCTACGTGCCCTCAAGCACTACCTCGACCTTCGCCCCTCCCCCATCGCCTCCACCCCACCTTCCTTCGCCTCGCCGAGCTGGTCCTCACCCTCAACTGTTTCTCCTTCTCGGGTGAGTTTTACCAAAAGGTCACGGGGATAGCCATGGGCACAAGAATGGGCCCAAACTATGCCAACCTTTTCGTTGGCCATGTTGAGGCCCAAATCTTTGCCCAGTACACCGGCCACACGCCCGAACTGTACGGTCGTTACATCGACGACTGTATCGGAGCCACGACCCTCACCCGAGAACAGCTTGACTCCTTTCTCTCCTTCTTCTGCTCCTTCCACCCCTCCCTCCACTTCACCACCTCTATCTCCACCACTCATGTCCACTTCTTAGACATCTCCGTCGTCATCGACCCCTCCCACCGCTCCCTCGTCACCTCCGCCTTCTTCAAACCCACCGACTCCCACTCCTTCCTCGACTTCACCTCCTCCCACCCTACACACACAAAACACTCTATTCGCTACTCCCAACTTCTCAGGATCCGCCGCCTCTGTAGCCGAGATACTGACTTTGAGTCTCAGGCCCTTTCCCTAGTCAGCCCTTTCATCCGCAGAGGTCCCCCACCCCACACACCCTCCTCCCTCCCTCGTCCACACACACACACACACATCCCACTAACACCTCTACTAATACACCCCCTCCCCCCGCACGACCCCCTCATCACTCCACCTTTCACACCTACCCATCCTCTCCCCTGTCCACCGCACCTCCGCACACACTGCCACACTGACTTTCTCCACCTGCCATTCTCCCCTACTGCTGCTATGCCCTGACCCTCTGACTACCTCTCCGCACACACAGGCACACAACCCTCCTCCTGCCTTGACCCTCTGACCACTTCCTGTTGCGCGCGCACCCCACATCTCCCTTCTTCCGACCAACCCAACCACGAATAAAACACCTTGGACCTCGCTCCCACGAATCAACTCCATCACAAAGAAAATATCTGGCATCCCACCACATCCTCTACGGAACTACCTTAGGAACTTACCCACGGACATACACTCACAAAAAATGTTTTTCCCACACGCCACCTACATCCACAATACGTATAAACACCACACACACGTGCGTACCCCCACATATTTACACACTCACCCTCCGGCCCCCCTCCCCACCCCTCTCCATCCACACACGCACACACACCCCGATCTACACCCCCACGCCACAGACACCTTTTCCTGAACATGGAACCCCGTTCTTCCCCCAACTCTCACATACACACACACACATACACACGTACACCTACACACACAAACCACCTTCAGCCCTCCCCGCTCGGACACCCCCTCCCTCTCCCCACTCCACCCGCCACCACACGAACCACCTTCAGCCCTCCCCGCACGCCCCACACTCTTCCACCACTTCTTTATCTTCATGTTTATTTTTATTTTTATTATTATTTTTTCATATTTTTTTCATATTTATTTTCATTTGTACCACTTCCACCGTTTCCTCTCACCCCCTCTTTTCTAAATGATTCCTCCCCACTCCCCTACACACCCTTGGAACTCTCTTCCCACACACTTTTCGCCTGAAGAAGGGCTTATGCCGAAACGCTCCCCCCCCCACTCTCAAGAGCGTGAAACTAATAAACCTTTGTTCGTACTGCCTCTCTGTTTTGTTCCCGTTCCATTTTTCACTCTCTCTCTCTCTCTCTCTCTCTCTCTCTCTCTATCTCTCTCACTCTCTCTCTATCTCTCTCTCTCTCTCTCTCTCTCTCTCTCTCTCTCTATATATATATATATATATATATATATATATATATATATATATATATATATATATATATATATATAAATATATATATATATATATAATGTAGGAGGTGAGTTTTATTGTAGTACAATAAAGCAATGCAGATATCGGATAAGAAGCACTCTACAGTTTGTGGGACTGGAGTATGCATAATATAAGATCAAAAGATGGTTAAAGGAGTTCAATATATATATATTGAACTCCTTTAACCATCTTTTGATCTTATATTATATATATATATATATATATTTATATATATATTCATATGTTCATATTCGCAACAACGCCGCACGCCATTTTCATTCACATATATTTTTTCCCCTCGCCGTGGTTCGTATTTTTTCTGTCACTTTACTGCTATCCTCTTTCTCTCTCCTCCTCCTCTCTCCTTTATCTCTTGCTTTCTTTCACCCACGCTGCTGGTAACACACTCTCGGCTGGCCTCTTCCTCACACTTTCACTCTCTCACTCTCTGCTACCACCCCTCTCTCACTTCCTCCCATCTGACCTGTGTGAAATTCTTTTCTCTCTCACTTTTCGCGTGGCTCGGACGTGTCTGCCTCTTCTCGTCATTTGATTTGTTCGGACTTAAGCCCACAAGATTCATTGATTTGTCTCTCTTTTCCTCTCTTTACGTTGCATTACTACCATGTTGTTTGTTTACTTTCCTCTGTCCCGGTAACTTAATTTAGTTATCGCTCGCACTGATTTTAGGTATCTAGTCTTTAATGCGATAAACAGCAGACTACTGATGATGGACATTCCTGTTTCTCGGTCTATTTTCATATATATATATATATATATACATATATATATATATAATAACAACAACAAAAATAATAATAATAATAATAATAATAATAATAAAGTTTTCTTTATTAACCACAAGGGTTTACGTAAAGTAGACATTAAGGACAGTACAGGACAATACAGGTCGATACAAATGGGCATTTCTGCGTGTAAAAAAAAACCCAGAGGATGTAATAAAATAACAAAGAAAGATTCCCCAATAGGGGGGAGACTTCCGAGGGACATTTGTGGAGAAAGCTCATTAAAAGACCACAGTGACCCTGACCACCAGGGCAAGTGCCCTCTCCCAGTTTTCCACCTTTAATTTACAGACACATACTCAGAGTAGGCCCATTCACTCGGGCCATACTTGCTTCTCTCACCCATCTTTCAACAAAATGCTGGGAAGAGAGCACTTCCCTCTCTACCCTGATTTTCCTTTTCAAATGAAATTTGAAAAAGTTAATCAGGGCATCACCGAAGAGGTAAGTGCTCGTCTTCAGCCCTTTCAAACGTGTCCACCATACTATCCCTTTCGCCATGGCCACCAGACAGATAAAAACTGCCTGCCCTTCCCGGCTAAAGGAAGAGGGTGGGGCAATCCTCACGATGGACTCAGCTGATAGCAGTGACAGCAGGTTTTCGACATAAACCCACAAGTCAGCAATGCTCGGACACTGGACGAGTGCGTGCAGGACGGTTTCGTCGCCCTGCGCGCATCTCGGACATGCCCGGCTGACGGCACCTCCATGCCTGTAGAGTTTATCCCGAACTGGCAAAGCTCCCCGGTAGCACTGCCAGGCCAGGGATTTCTGTAAGTTGTCCATAGGCCCCGGCCCGAAAGTCCTTCCGAAGAGATTGGCAAGTTGATTTTCGTCGACGCCTAGAGTTTCTCAAAGTACATCGTCGCTCTTCCTCTCCACTAATCCTCTATAGAACGCCAAGGTGGAGTTTCCACCGATCACATTGCCAGATTGGTCAAGGGCTATGAGCGCCTGAAATCATTCCAGTCTCCAAGCGCTCCCTCTCGGTCTTCGCTTGACCCAGGACTGCAGCTCCGTCAAGGAGACGAGCTGGGGAAAGACGTGTCTAGCAAACGGCGACCACACCTGATCACCGTCGAGGAAGAGGTTAAGATGCCGTATCCTGAGCGCGTGTATGCGCATCATCAGCCACGGCATGCCCAGCCCTCCACGTAGCGGGTGTTGACAGCAGATGGACCGCCTGACCATCGGAGCGCGTCCCTTCCACAAAAAGCGAAAGAGCAAACGCTCCAGCGCAGTCAGGCGGGGCTTAGGACAAGGTACGACGGTCAGGCGGTAGTAGATGACGGACGCGATGTACGCGTTAGCCACCTCCGCTCGACCTTTCAGGGATAGCTTCCTCTCGGCCCATTTCTGGGTGAGAGAAGCCACCCTGCTCGTCACCTCGTCCCAGTTTTTGTCCATCTTGTGGTCCGAACAGAACCAGACCCTTAGCAATTTAACCGGTCCGTCCGTCCAGCGCCCGACGACGCTGTTGGACGGCATGGACCTGCCTCTCCAGGTACCGAGCTGCAGGCCCACTGACTTTTCCTGGTTGATCATTGCTCCTGTCAGCGCTTCGTATTCTCTTAGTGTAGTGCCGATCGCCTCGATGTGTTTGGCGTTCGACACCACTACGGTGACATCGTCCGCATATGCTGACACGGATCTTCCGCATCCTAGTTCGCGCGGGACCCCACTCAACGTCTCCAGTTTGTGCAGTAATGGCTCGAGAGTCAATACGTAGAAGAGGGACGAGAGAGGACATCCTTGGCGGACCGAGCGCATGATGTTGAACGGTTCCGAAAGGTGACCGTTCACTCTCACCACAGAGCAGATGTCGCTGTGCATGGCAGCGATCCAGCCTCTGAAGACGAGCCCAAAGCCAGCCGCCCTCAGGACTGCCGTTAGGTAACGATGGTCGACCCTACCGAAGGCTTTCGACTGATCTAAATTTATCAAAGACCCACCCGTGCCAGGTTCCCTAGCTACCCTCTCTTCGATGTATCGCATGAGGTGGAAGTTGTCGTGGATGGAACTGTCGGGAATGGCGCATGTCTGCGCCTCTCCCACCAGACCACCAACGACAAGCGCCAACCTCTTTGCTAGCACCTTGGCCAAAATCTTGAATTCTGTGTTTAGCAGAGTTATGGGCCTGAAATTATCTATGTTATCCCCCTTGTTCGGATCCTTTCTCAGCAGCGCCACAGCTCATCGGCTCACAGAGCTGGGAATTCTCCCGACCTGTTGCTAGTTGCAGTAGACGTCCGCCAAGAGGCCTCCGAACAAGTCTGGCATATGTACGTAAAGTTCATAGGGCAGACCATCCAAACCAGACGTTTTACCCCTTGTGCAGCCAGTCATTGCCTCCCGTACTTCAGCGGCTGTAATCGGCTTTTCGCAACACTCCGCCTCAGTGGCCGAGAGCCGAGACAGTCCGTCGAGGTAGACACTAAAGTCCATCCCTCGATCCGGCCCGCCGCTGCCCCCGAACAGCTGTGCAAAGTGTCACTGAAAAGCTTCACACATTTGCCCGGGATCGAGTAGCATGCACCCGTCGTGGTCCACCAAAGACCGGATCCTGGCTTTGTTGCCACGACGCGCCCCCGCCACCCGGACCCATTGAATGGCTTTCGTCCCCTCGTGTCTGAGAGCACGTACCCTAGCTCTGACAACGCAGCCTTCGTGCTTTGCATTGAAGAATTGGTCAAGGGCCAATTTCGCCGCAAGGACGTCGGTCGCGATGTCTTTGCTAAGCGCTTCGTCTAATTTTCTAACTAGTTCTCCCTCTGCTCTATTTTTCTCTATAGCTAAAGCCTTACTAAACCTAATGGACTCTATTCTAATCGCCCTTTTCAGAGCAAACCACCACTTGTTGTTGACGATGGCCCCAGTCAACGCCTGCTTAACTAGTTCGCTAATCCGGTCTCTGTAGGCCTTGCGCGCTGGTAAGGACGCGTTTAGCTTCCAGTAGCCGGGTCCTCGTCTATGAAGCTTATCTAAGTCAAGCACACAGATCACGAATTTGTAGTCCATGTAGCTGACTATCTTGAATTGTGGACAGCCTATGCCAGACCTATCTATTTCCCTACAAAATCCTCTATCTAGATATGATCTGGATGACCCTATGCGATTTGTCCAAGTTCACATTGGCACATTCGGGAATTTCCAATCGGTACCTGTCAGACAGTTCAAAACGCCTGAGCAGGTTGGTGAGGCTCTTGCAGCCTCCTCCCCTATCCGCTAATCCCACACAGTCCCAGCGTGCATCTAAGATCCCGTTCCAGTCGCCCACTAACACTAAAGAGCGGGACGTTCCAAGAAAGGTCTCCAGACATCGGAAAAATCAGGCCGCCCTGCTCCTGTCGGGGCATAGACGGCCACTAGCCTGAAAGCTTGCCCGTCTCCGCTGGTCACGTCCAACACCACCAACTTACCTTCTGGGTCCAGGAAGATGGCCCGTATGGCGAGATCCAAACCTCTCCGAAAAAGCACAGCAACTCCTCCCCTCGACCAAGGACGGCTGGGAGATGCGTACACATCGTAGCCGCCGAAGATCGGTGCGAAGGCCCGTGCTTCGGAGATTATGGTCTCGCTGATGGCCACTACATCTATGTTTAGTGACCTGAGGTCGTTGAGCAGGTGGCCCTGCTTCCATGACGACCCCAAGCCACGCGCATTTATGCTGCCTATTCTGAGTGAGGTCATGTTGAAATGTAGTGGAAAAGATGGGAAAGACCACTTACCTTACTTCTCGTAGAGGAAGGATGGTTTCACCATCCTTTTCACTGCTTGTGGCCTCCTCCGGAAGGATGTCCTTATAAATCCTCCTGGAGAGTGCTTGTCGGAAGTCTCCGATGTCTTTGGGGAATTTTTGTTTTAGTGTCGTGTACGTTTTCTGTGTGATGCGAGTGATTTGTATGTGTGGAGGTCGTGTGAACTTTTGGGTTGTTGTGTAGTCTTTTTCTGTGATGTTGGTGTTGTGTTGGATGTAGTGTAACAATTGGTTGTTGTTCAAATTTAATGCTGTGTAGTGTGTATCGTTTTGGTTGTTTTGGTTTGTTTGCGTTTGTTGTGGGTTTGTTTCTGTTTCGCTTTTTGGTGACTTTTGTGGTGTTGGTTATGGTGGTGTTAGGGTTGATGATGGTGATGGTGTTGGTGTTTGAGGTGATAGGGTTGGTGATGCTGGTGTGGATGGTGGCATATCTGTCCTAACTTTTTTGTTTGATAGTTTATTTGTTTCCCTCTGTATTTTTCGTTTTTCCTGATACCGTTTCCCACTCCTCGTCGTCACAATCTGTCTCCAGTTGCGATATGTCGGGGAGTGGAAAATCCTCCACAGGCGTTGGTTTTGATTGTGGCGTGGTGGATGGTGTAGGCGCTGGTGCTAGTTCTGGCGCATCGGGTGGTGGTGGTGTTGGTTTTGCTACTGTTGCTGGGGTTGTTGCTGTTACAGTTGCTTCTGTTGTTGCTGCTACAGTTGTTGCTGCCATTTCTGCTGCTGGTGGTGTTGATGGTTGAGTCACTGCGGTGGGTAAGAGAGGTGGCCTCAACCTTTTAGCCTGAGGGCAGAAAGCCCTTAGGTGGGTTCCTTCACCACAAACGACACACCTAGGCCTTCTGCCCTCGACGATTACGGTGAGGT
This sequence comes from Eledone cirrhosa, assembly GCA_964016885.1. NCBI lineage: Eukaryota > Metazoa > Mollusca > Cephalopoda > Octopoda > Eledonidae > Eledone > Eledone cirrhosa. The sequence continues at coordinate 319,777,829 of OZ024742.1, forward strand.
GGCTGCCATCAGTGAGGTATATTACCTCTGGGATCTCCTCAATGCTTTTTTGGTCCGCTTGGATCAGGAGCTCCATCCTAGATCCGGACCAGTTCTCCTGCTTTTCTTTCGCTATTTCGATTATCTTGGTGTTGGCCTCGATGCCGGCGAGGACGGCAACCAGGGAACGGTGGAACGTGGGTCACCCTGATCTTCACGAGTCTCTGGCCACAATGGGACGAGTGTGAAGTCGTCACTTCTTAATGGGGCCATGGAGTGTTCTCTGGCCTCCTGTGGTGTTTCAAAGAACACATCCACGGTTCCATATTTCTGCCCACGTCTGATGTGATTTTTTCTTGCCCACACATGTCCCAAAGCTTTTTGGATTTGGGACTCGGATGCCCGTTCCACTCGACGCGATTTTATGTTAATCGTCCGATAAGACACGGTGCATAGGCGCCGATACTCCATTTAATTAGGTGGGGGGAGGCTGACCCTGTACCCATCTTTCTTTACCATTCTTTTGGCTTCTTCTAATTCCTCCTGAGTTACCTGGATTGCTTCGCACTTTTTTGCTACTCTGGCAAAAGACAGGGTTTTCTTATTCTCATTGTTGCTGTTGTTGTTATCGTTATTTTTGTTATTGTTAATTTTAGTTTCAGTTGTGGTGGTAGTGGCGTCAGTGGTGTTCGGTGTGGAAGAGTTCATTTTGGGTGAATTCATTTCGATATCACGAGATAATTTATTTTTTTCTTTTGTTTCTGTTGTCGCTGTGGTGGTGGTGGGGGTGGCGGTTTCAACACCTGCAGTCATTGGTAATGGCGGGAAATGAATGACTGCCTGAGACAAATTTAAAATATTGCTACTGCTTATATTTTTAGTGTTGGCAAACGTAGTAATATTTACAATGGTGGTGTCGGTGTGAGGTGTTAGTTTGTGAGGAAGGCTCTCAGCTACTGGGTTCAGCTGTGAGTCGGCCATGATTTTTCCATTTTTTTTTTGATAATTATAAAAGTTTAAATTTTGGGCTCAAGGCACCAATCTTTTTGAGTGTCCTTTTCAGAAAACAATGTATGTGCACTTATATACAGTTAACAATAAACATTTTCCATAAATGGCAATTTTAAACAACAAACCTTTGCGGAGCTCACGATGATACGATTTACTACGTAGGTCGCCAATAATAATAATAATAATAATAATGGTTTCTTTATTGACCACAACGGCTGACACGAAGAAAAACATTAGAGACGGCACAGAACAGTACAGGACAATACAAAGTGGGTTTTGGTCGTGTAAATAGGTTATAACAAGATACAAATCGGGATAGAAATCAAAAAAATTCAAACAACAAAAATTCCCCAAAAGGGAGGAAACCTCCGAGGGTCACTCGTGGTGAAAACCACACGAAAGACCACGCCACCCTGACCACCAGGGCAAGTGCCCTCTCTCACTTTTCCCACTCCTCCATCTACAGACGCATACTCAGAGCGGGCCCGTTCAGACTCGCCACTTTCACCCACCTTTCAACAAACTTACTAGAAGCCAGCACTTGCCTCTCCACCCTGATTTTCCTCTTCAAGTGAAACTTGAAAAAGTTAATCAGGGATTGACCGAAGAGGAAAGTGTCCGTCTTCAACCCTTTCAACCTTGTCCACCACACAATCTCTTTCGCCATGGCCACCACGCAGAGGAAAACTGCCTGTTCATCCTCCTCTTTAAAGGAGGATGGCGCGGCTATCTGCACAATGGACTCAGTCGATAACCGGATCCGTCCTACATGCGATAGCAGCTGTTCGACATAGCTCCACAAGTCAGCAATCCTCGGGCACTGAACGAGTGCGTGCAGGACGGTTTCGTCTCCCTGCGCGCATCTCAGACAGGCTCGGCTGACAGAACCTCCGTGCCTGTAGAGCTTATCTCGAACCGGCATCGCTCCCCGGTAGCACTGCCAGGGCAGGGATTTCTGGAAGTTGTCCATAGGCCCCGGTCTGAAAGTTCTCTTTAAGAGAGCGAACAGCTGATCGTCTTCGACGCCCAGGGTCTCCCCGAGAACGTCGTCGCTCTTTCCCTCCACTAACCCTCTATAGAACGCCGAGGTGGATGTTCCACCGATACTAATGCCCAGCTGGTAGAGGGCGGTGAGCGCTTGGAGACTTTCCAGCTCCAAGCGCTATCCCTCGGTCTTTTCCTGATCCAGGACTGCAGCTCCGTCAAGGAAGCACCAGAGATGTCGCAGCCTCAGCGCATGTTTGCGCATCATCAGCCGCGGCATGCCTAGTCCTCCACACAACGGGTGTTGACAGCAAATGGATCGTCTGACCATGGGAGCACGTCCCTTCCACAAAAAGCGGAAGAGAAGGCGCTCCATTTTGGTCAGAGTTGGGCGGAGGCAAGGTACGACGGTCAGGCGGTAGCTGATGACGGACGCTATCTACGCATTGGCCACCTCCACCCGAACCTTCAGAGACAGCCTCCTCTCGGCCCATTTCTGGGTGAGAGAGGCCACCCTTCCCGTCACCTCGTTCCAGTTTTTCTCCATCTGGAGGTCTGGACCGAACCAGACCCCGAGCAATTTAACTGGTCCTTCCGTCCAGCGCCCCATGACGCTGTCGGATGGCATGGACTTGCTTCTCCAGGTGCCCAACTGCAAGCCCACCGACTTTTCCTGGTTTATCTTTGCTCCTGTCACCGCTTCGTATTCCTTGAGAGCGGTGCCGAGCATCTGGACTGGTTTGGTGCTCGACACCACCACAGTGACGTCGTCGGCGTAAGCTGACACGGATCTCCCGCATCCCAGTTTGCGTGGTGACCCCCCCTCATCGTCTCCAATTTGTGCAGCAACGGCTCGAGAGCCAGTACGTACAAGAGGGACGAGAGGGGGAAACGCTGGCGGACCGAGCGCATGATGCTGAAAGGCTGCAACAGGTGACCATTCACCCTCACAATCGAGCAGATGTCGCTGTGCATCGCAGCTTTCCAGCCCCTAAAAACGGGCCCGAAGCCGGCCTCCTCGAGGACCGCAGCCAGGTACCGATGGTCGACCCTATCAAATGCTTTAGATTGATCCAAGTTGATCAGGGCCCTACCCATGCCAGGTTCCTTAACCATCCTCTCTATGATTTATCGCATGAGATGGAGGTTGTCGTGGATGGATCTGTCCGGGATGGCGCATATCTGCGACTCTCCCACCAGATCCCCGACGGAAAGCGCCAATCTCTTTGCTAACACTTGGCCAAAATCTTAAACTCTGCGTTTAGCAAAGTTATGGGCCTGAAGTTGTCTATAACGTCCCCCTTGTTCGGGTCTTTTCTCAGCAGCGCCACCGCTCCTGGGAATGCTCCCGTTCTGCTGCCAATTGCAGTAGACATCTGCCAAGAGGTCACCGAACAAGTCTGGCATATACGCATAAAGCTCGTAGGGCAGACCATCCAAACCTGGCGATTTACCCCTCGTGCAGTATTTCACCTGCTGTTATCAGCTTTTCAAAGTACTGCACTACGGTCGTCGAGAGCCGCGGCAGTCCGTCGAGGTATGCACCGAAGTCCATACTCCGATCCGGCCCGCCGCCGCTCTAGAACAATTGAGCAAAGTGCTGTTGAAAAGCCGCACACATCTGCTCGGGTTCGAGCAACATGCGCTGTTTTGATTAGGCAAAGACCGAATTGTTGCCATGTCGCGCCTCCACCACCCGGGCCCATTAGACGGCTTTCGTCCCCTCGTGTCTTAGAGGACGCGCTCTAGCTCTGACAACGCAGCCTTCATGCTTTGCATTGAAGAATTGGTCGAGTGCCAATCTCGCCGCAAGCACATCGGTTGCGATGCCTGTCCTAAACTCCTCTTCTAGCTTTCTAACTAACTCTCCCTCTACTCTATTTTCCTCTATCACTACTCCTTTGCTGAACCTTATCGATTCTACTCTAATAGCCCTTTTCAGGGTCAACGCACGCTTAACTAATTCGCTAATCCGGTCTCTGTAAGCTTTGCGCGCCGGGAACAACGCGTTCAGCTTCCAGTAGCGGGGCCCTTGCCTCTGGAGTCTATCTAAGTCAACTTCACAGATCACAAATGTGTGGTCCGTGTAGTCGACTACTTTAAATTGTGGACAGCCTATACTAGCCTTATTTGTTTCCCTATAGAATACCCTATCTAAATATGATCTGGATGACCCGATGCGGTTTGTCCATGTCCACATTGGCACATTCGGATAATCCAGTCTATACCTGTCAGACGTCTGAGCAGGTTGTTAAGGCTTTTACACCATCCTGCTCTGTCTACTAGCTCCACATAATCCCAGCGTGCATCTAAAGAGCGGGACGTTCCAAGAAAGGTCTCTAGACGTCTAAAGAAATCTGGCCGTCCTGCCCCTGTTGGGGCGTAGACGGCTACTAGCCTGAAAGCATTGCCTTCGCTGCCGGTCACGTCCAGCACCACCGACTTACCTTCTGGGTCCAAGAAGATGCCCCGTATGGCGAGATCCAAGCCTCTCCGAAAAAGCACGGCAACCCCTCCTCCGATCCTCGATGGCTGGGAGATGCGTATACATCGTAGCCGCCGAAGATCGGTGCGAAGGCTCGTGCTTCGGAGATTCTGGTCTCGCTGATGGCCACCACATCTATGTTTAGTGACCTGAGGTCGTTGAGCAGGTGACCCTGCTTCCAAGATGACCCCAGGCCACGTACATTTATACTGCCTATTCTAAGTACGGCCATGTTGGATGAGAAGCGGGGTAAGTGAGAAAGGATCACTTTCATTGATCGTGTGGTGAAGGGACAGTAGAACCGTCATGGGTGTTTCCAAGAGGATGTCGGTGTATATCCACTTGGTAACCGAACCGCTGAAGTCTCCAGCTGCGTTGGGGAATTTTTGTTTTAGAAGTTTGTAATGTTCTATTGAGATTTCAATGATGCTTATGTTTGTTGAGAGAGTTCTTGGTGTTGGTGGGGTGTAGTAGTTTTTTTCTGTGATGTCTGTGTGCTGCTTTATATGTTGTAGGAGTTCTTTATTTGCCATGTTTATGGCTGTGTACTTTTTGGAAGGAGGGACGATTTTGTTGCTGTTTTCTTGTTGTTGCTGTTGGGTAAGCTTTGCAAGTCAACAATGCTCGGACACTGGACGAGTGCGTGCAGGACGGTTTCGTCGCCCTGCGCGCATCTTGGGCATGCCCGGTTGACGGCACCTCCATACCTGTAGAGTTTATCCCGAACTGGCAAAGCTCCTCGGTAGCACTGCCAGGCAAGGGATTTCTTGAAGTTGTCCATAGGCCCCGGCCCGAAAGTTCTTCCGAAGAGATTGGCTAGTTGATTTTCGTCGACGGCTAGTGTTTCCCCAAGTACGTCGTCGCTCTTCCCCTCCACTAATCCTCTATAGAACGCCAAGGTGGAGTTTCCACCGACGAAAGGACCGGTTAAATTACTGGACGAAAGGACCGGTTAAATTGCTCGGGGTCTGGTTCGGTCCGGACCTCCAGATGGAGAAAAACTGGAGCGAGGTGACGAGCAGAGTGGCCTCTCTCACTCGGAAATGGGCCGAGAGGAGGCTGTCTTTAAAGGATCAGGCGGAGGTGGCGAATGCGTACATAGCGTCGGTCATCTGCTACCGCCTGACCATCGTACCTTGTCCCCGCCCAACTCTAAACAAAATGGAGCGCCTTCTCTTCCGCTTTTTGTGGAAGGGACGTGCTCCCATGGTCAGACGATCCATTTGCTGTCAACACCCGTTGCGTGGAGGACTAGGCATGCCGTGGCTGATGATGCGCAAACTGCGCTGAGGCTGCGACATCTCTGGTGCTTCCTTGACGGTGAACAGGTGTAGTCGCCATTTGCCAGACGCGCTTTTCCTCAGCTCGTCTCCTTGACGGAGCTGCAGTCCTGGATCAGGAAAAGACCGAGGGATAGCGCTTGGAAGCTGGAATGTCTCCAAGCTCTCACTGCCCTCTACCAGCTGGGCATTAGTATCGGTGGAACATCCACCTCGGCGTTCTATAGAGGGCTAGGGGAGGGAAAGAGCGGCGACGTTCTCGGGGAGACCCTGGGCGTCGAAGACGATCAGCTGTTCGCTCTCTTAAAGAGAACTTTCAGACCGGGGCCTATGGACAACTTCCAGAAATCCCTGGCCCGGCAGTGCTACCGGGAAGCGATGCCGGTTCGAGATAAGCTCTACAGGCACGGAGGTGCTGTCAGCCGAGCCTGTCCGAGATGCGCGCAGGGCGACGAAACCGTGCTGCACGCCCTCGTTCAGTGCCCGAGGATTGCTGATTTGTGGAGCTATGTCGAACAGCTACTGTCGCGTGTAGGACGGATCCGGTTATCGACTGAGTTCATTGTGCAGATAGCCCCGCCATCCTCCTTTAAAGAGGAGGAAGGGCAGGCAGTTTTCATCTGCCTGGTGGCTATGGCGAAAGAGATTGTGTGGTGGACAAGGTTGAAAGGGTTGAAGACGGACACTTTCCTCTTCGGCCAATCCCTGATTAACTTTTTCAAGTTTCACTTGAAGAGGAAAATCAGGGTGGAGAGGCAAGTGCTGTCTTCTAGTAAGTTTGTTGAAAGGTGGCTGAAAGTGGCGTGTTTGGTCTGAGTGAACGAGCCCGCCCTGAGTATGCGCCTGTAATCTGAGGAGTGGGAAAACTGAGAGAGGGCGCTTGCCCTGGTGGTGAGGGTGGCCGTGGTATTTTTGTGTGGTTTTCGCCACGAGTGACCCTCGGAGATTTCCCTCTTTTGGGGGAATTTTTGTTGTTTGTATTTTTTTGATTTCTATCCCGATTTCTATCTTGTTATAACTTATTTACACGACCCAAACCCACTTTGTATCATCCTGTACTGTTCTGTGCCGTCTCTAATGTTTTTCTTCATGTTAGCCCTTGTGACCAATAAAGAAACCATTATATATATATACATATATATCTCTATATATATATTTGCATTACCAAACAATTTCGTGGTCGTAAATACGATCAGCTCATTCTAAATCATAAAATAAGTGATATTTGATATAGAGGAACTAGTGTTCTATCCGCCTTTGAATCATGAGATAACAACACGGCAGCTGATTGCACCGTCTACAAAGACAAAAGATAACCACCTGATATATATATATATGTATATATATATATATATATGATAAGTCAAACTGGTGTGTGGAGATCCAGTTAACTTTAGAAACATTTAGAAAATTGAAATTTAAAATGTAGTCGTATGAATGTAAATTCTAAGGGCTTGTCACACACTATGTTACGCTGAATCTCATTGAGAATTACGTTATGAGCGTACGTGTCAATGGAATGCCCAGTCACTTACACGTTAATTTCACAAGCATGCTGTTCCGTTGATCGAACAACTGGAACACTTGTCGTCGGAACTGACAGAGATCACACACACACACACATGCGCGCGCGCTAGCCAATATACAATTGGTATATTTCGGCGTTAAAATACACTATTCTAAGCTTGAAAAATAACAAACAAAACAGCAAAATTGATTATGAGATTTCAGATGTTCTCAGACAGCCAGCTTGCCGCTAAAACCAACGTCTAGTCACTGTTGCTTTTATCGTTTGACAAAGTTTCCGTGAGATAAAATCCTGAAGCAGGTCTTTCATTCAAAGGCTCTTCTGTTATCAACGATTTCAACTTCCGGTACAAAACGATAATCTCGCTGTAATATCAAGCTGGTGTGATGTGATGTTGTAGCAAGATTTCATTTTCCTTTCCTCTTTCTATTTTTTAAAATTTCAACTACACGTATTCACAGTACTGCCATGCCCATGTCATCGTTACAGTGGGTTCTTTTCTTTAATGTTTTAAGGCGACAAGAAAATAACTGGAATTTAGCTGCTATTTCTAGCATATTGCTAGACATATATAGTCTCCCTCGCTGTTTCGAATTTGATACGTGTCTGTAATAGATATGTCTCTGGAAAATTGAAATTTGAAATGTAGTCGTATGAACGTGATAAAAGAATACATTAAAACTAGTCCTGATTGCAAAGGCATCTGATCAATGGTGCTCCAGCCATGCCAGGCCCTTTAAACTTCAATTTTAGTGTATTGTTTTATCTTTATAAAGACAACAAAACAATTGTATTTGAAAGAACTGGAGGTGCGCTGCTCTTTCTAGTAAGCTGTTGTTTGACCATATATAGACTCCTTCGCTGGTTCGAATTTGACACGTGTCTACAATAGGTATGTCGTTGTCGTTTGATACTTCCATAAAAGGAGTTTGAAAATGAATGAAGTGGTGTAGGATGGCGGGGGGGGGGGTGATACAGGTTCTACAGTGCGGATAGTAAACATAGAAAGATAGGTGTGATGTAACAAGGGTGGAGCCGAATATCATTAAAAAAATCATATTAATACACGCACACATGCGTATACACACACACATATGCACGTATATGTATATATATATATGTATTTATGTATTTACGTATTTATGTGTACATATATATATATATATATATATATATATATATATATATATGTACGTATGTATGTATGTATTTATGTATGTGTGTATATATATGTACTTATGCATGCATGTATATA
>OZ024742.1:319798850-319801350 GCA_964016885.1 Eledone cirrhosa
ATGATAACATTCGATTCGTTTGCAATTTTGCAAACAAGCCTCAATTCTGATCGGCCTGATTTGCATATTAGCAGACTGGCTGATCAGTCAGATTTGCATATCAGCAGACTGGCCAGTCAGTTTCCTGTATGCGAGCGATAAATGGCCGGCTTTGCCAAATTCAAATAAAAAAGAAAATTTCGCTCTACATGGCTGACTACAATAAATGTGATCTGAGTTTTTCAAATATTAATGATAACATTCGATTCGTTTGCAATTATGCAAACAAGCCTCGATTTTATAGCCATGTCAGTAGAATGAACACTTCATTCTTGCTCTTGTGTTGGCATGTGAACAGAACTGCAGGCACTAATGTTTCTGGGTATCACCTTTCATCAGTACAGCTCACTGTTCACCTGCCAAACTGTCAGAGCTAGTGAAATATATGCTAATTTCAAAATCTCTGACAGTGAGCTGTACTGATGAAAGGTGATACCCAGAAACATTAGTGCCTGCAGTTCTGTTCGCATACCAACACAAGAGCAAGAATGAAGTGTTCCTTCTACTGACATGGCTATAAAATCGAGGCTTGTTTGCATAATTGCAAACGAATCGAATGTTATTATTAATATTTGAAAAACTCAGATCACATTTATTGTATTCAGCCATGTAGAGCGAAATTTTCTTTTATATATATATATATATATATATATATATATATATATATATATATATATATATATATATATATATATATATATATATACAGTATATGTATATACATATACATATATATAATATTATAGGGTATAAAACTGATGGATCAGGTTATGAAAGTGGCAGAAAGGATATTAGCACAACTAATTAGAGAAAGGGTCAAACTAGATGAGATGCAGTTTGGTTTTGTGCCTGGGAAGAGTGCAACAGATGCCCTCTTCTTGGTGAGACAATTGCAAGAGAGGTTCTTAGAGAAAAATAAGCCACTATACTTAGCCTTTGTTGACCTAGAGAAGGCCTTTGATAGGGTACCCCGATCTGTCATCTGGTGGTCCCTAAGGAAACTAGGTGTTGAGGAATGGCTTGTGAGGACAGTGCAAACTTTGTACAGAGGTACTCTCAGTAAAGTCAGGGTAGGAATGGAGTTTAGTGAGGAATTCCAGATACAAGTAGGAGTACATCAAGGTTCGGTCCTCAGCCCGCTCTTGTTCATTATAGTCCTCCAAGCCATAACAGAGGAGATTAAGACTGGCTGTCCATGGGAACTTCTCTATGCTGACGATCTGGTTCTTATAGCAGAATCAGTAGAGGAGCTAGAGAATAAATTCTGGCTATGGAAACAGCAGTTGGAAGCAAGAGGACTGAGAGTGAACCTAGCTAAGACAAAAGTGTTGATGAGTAGAAAAGAGGACAAAACTCTGATTCTGTCAGGGAAATGGCCATGTTCGATATGCAGAAAAGGAACTGGCATAAATTCTATAAAATGCACACAATGCAGATCCTGGGTACACAAGAGATGTAGCGGGATAGCAGGCAAACTAACAGGTAGGGAGAAATATGTATGCAGTAGATGTACAGGGAAATTAGACAGTAGAAGTCGCATTGGTAGACACATTTTTCAAATGTAGGCGGGTGCTATAGAAGTGGTGGATAGCTTCCGGTACCTAGGAGATCAGATTAGCATGGGAGGAGGGTGTTCCGAGGCCATAGTATCTAGAATAAGGACAGGTTGGAAGAAGTTTAGGGAGCTGCTTCTTCTGCTGACGAAGAAGGGTTTCTCCCTGCGTACGAAAGGCCGGTTGTATGATGCCTGTGTGAGGAGCGCGATGCTGCATGGTAGTGAGACATGGGCAGCAACTGCAGAGGATATGCGATGGGTGGAGGTGGTGAGAACAGACCTCAGATCGTTGAAGCTCACGGTGGAGATGACGAAGGACCGTGACGAGTGGAGAGATGCTGTGCTGAATAAGACCCGTCCCACCCTTGCGAGCAGGGAAGAGCGGATGTAAAATGATGATGATGATGATAATATATGTAGTAAGAAAATCGTGTGTCTAATATTACGAGGGTTGAAGAACCACATTTGTTTGAAATATTTAACCATGAAGCAGACAGAATGATAGAATAAAATAAAATTATATTATACAAACCGCCTCAATAGCTATTATATCTCTCGGACAGATTAGGGATTAATTACAGGGTTTCAGTATGAGTTATTAACTGTAACTTTCATTTACATATATATATATATATATATATATATATATATATATATATATATAACGGCGATGAATTAGTTTTGCGAGGTTTTTGATATGAAATCGTGTGTCGAAACAAATATTGTTATACTTGGGAAGGGTCATATTTGTGTAATATTGCCAGAATTAATAACAGAACACACTCACTGTTTGGTTGGTTTTCGCTTTTCGCTTCTGTGTCTTTTATATCGGTAATCTAATCTATTCGGTCCTCAATGTTGCCATTGACTGACCGACGGTCAAAAATAATACAGATACAATATAGA
>OZ024742.1:319803850-319861350 GCA_964016885.1 Eledone cirrhosa
ACAGACGTACAGTAGTATGTATATATATATATACATACATGCACACATATATATATGTACGTATGGATTCACCGAACATTTATTATAATGCTCGGTGTGTTTGTAAACAAACATCCCGTATTAAGCCGTAGTGTCTAGCAACCATCGTTGCTCGTTTGTTCAACACTGACAAAGGAACGCTGTACTAGTTTCAAGCTTATTAGCTATCGTCAGCATCATATACCTTCCTGTCAGATGATTGAACGTTTGAAAGTATATACTTTCATTATGCATATTAACGGCTGAGCAGCCTAATTTGCATATCGAGTGAGTTAGACCGTCGGGCGCACCGAAAACAAACCGAGCATTGTAATAAATGTTCGGTGAATCCATACGTACATAAATATATGTGTGCATGTATATATATATATACATACTACTGTACGACTGTATACATATATGTATGTACGTATACATACTTACATTTAAGTAACAGCCGTACTAATAGTGACAGATGAAATTTCGTTTCATTCTTTTCCATATATATATAATTGTTTCTACTTTTGGCACAAGGCCAGCAATTATCTCAGTGCATTACTGGTACTTTATTTTATCGACCCCGTAAGGATGAAAGGCAAAGTTAACCTCAGCGGGATTTGAACTCAAACCATAAAGGGCCGTAACTATATATATATATATATGTATATATATATATATATATATATATATATATATATATATATATATATATATATATATATATATATATATATATAAAATAAAACAAGGACGAGTGATTACTCCTTCATTACGTTTATTGGTTGGTGACGGTTCGTCAGACCCCTTATAATGGTATTACCATTATAAGAGGTCTGACGAGCCGTGGATTACAGAGTCGGGCTAGATCGATACAGATTGAACCTTGAGCTGATCAGTGGCGAAACGTGCGTCACCAACCAGTAAATGTAATGAAGGCGTAACCACTCGTCCTTGTTTCATTTTATTATAATACACTCTGTCTAGCTCTACACCTCGACACAGAAGTGAACCTGAACATCGAGTGCTCACCCGGGTGGACCTACAATAACTTCACGTTACACCCTGTATATATATATGTGTGTGTGTGTGTGTATGTGTGTGTGTGTGTATGTGTGTGTGTTTGTGTTTGTATTTGTGTGTGCGTGTGTGTATGTGTGTGTGTTTGTGTGTGTGTGTGTGTGTGTGCAGAACATGTGGGAAATTTTGAAATGTTTGGGTCCCAACACAAATGACCATAACAATAGTCGATTACTATAAATAATAATTGAGAAAAATGAGTTGAAATACGGAGACGGAAAAAGACATTGGAAAGAGGCACCTTCAAAGTATTGAACTTCGGGTACCACTATGCTAAGAAGCCGCTGGTCACCAATCTGGCCTTTTAGAAGATCTCAAGCATGCAGCTAGAAGTAGAGACAAAGCAGTTGACTTAAGAAACATAGAAAATCGTGGTAAGTACTCTCGGAGACGGAAAAAGTGAACAGAGACTATTATTTATAGGTATCGATTACACTGGTCAACAAAATTTTGCCTTTTTTCTGCTGACCTAAGTTTGAAACCTGTTCTTGAGTAATTTGTGAGCTCTGAGTTTCAAAATGACAATACTTATTTTCTAATAAGTCAAGTTTTTTTAAGAAATAACACACGTATTCAGTAGCATAACTTCATTACGAAGAAAATGTTTGCATTCCCCGGACTCCTTCTGCTATATATGCAGTAGTTTTACAGTACCAAGTCAATGAATAAACATTAGCATACTTGGCTTACTTTAAGCTTAGACTTGGTGATCAGGATAAATCGTGTGCCCCGCACAATGTATGTAAACCATGTGTCGAAAATCTACGTCAATGGACAAAGGACACAAAGAAACAACTAGCATTTGGCATTCCTATGGTATGGCGGGAGCCAAAGAGCCATGCAGAAGATTGCTACTTTTGTCTCACAAAGACCTCTGGTTATAGCAAGAAAACTCGACAGAAAATACGTTACAAATCTGGATTCCGCAATTCGTCCTGTGCTTCACTCAAATGAAGTACTAGTACCTGTTTACACAGAATTACCTTTACTGGAAAATAAAAATGATATATGAGTATCAGATGAAAATCATGAACATAACAGTGATACTGACTTTGTAGCTACAGCAACCAAGGAACGTGAAAACTTCAACTAGGCAGAACTGAATGATGTGCTGTAGAATGAAAACCTGATGTGTTGGGAAAAATTGGATGCTAAGTCAGCAAAATGAGTGTTGACCAGTATTATTATTATCACGTGCATTATATATGCGAGTATAATGCCAATGGAATGTAAGCCCCGTTTGGGCTATCGCGTATATCTATACCCAACCTACAATTTAATATGCATCGAGTACTACCCTGATTTGTGGCATTCCCGGTCTTCGAAATGTGAATACCTCATATGTATGTATGTATGTATGTATGTATGTTATCTCTTTCTCTTAATTTCGAGTATATTTTTTTGACCGGCCACCTTCCTGGTGGCAAGGTTGTAAAAGAAAAGAAATTGTCATCCCTTGAATCGCAAGAATGTTTTGCAAATTTTGAAGGTGCCAGCTATCGCAGCCATTTGTAGACTATGAATTAGGGAGCTGCGCTTTTTGTCCGCAAATCCAAGTTCAGTCATACTTTGGTCCAAGCGGGTTGGTATATAACCCGTAGCTCCAATAATGATGGGTATGAAGCTAAAGGTGTATCTTGGATACTATATGTATGTATGTATGTATGTATGTATGTCAGGTCACCAGTTGGTGCTACTGGTAACATGTAACCCAGTACTACCTGTCTCATGGTTGGGTCTTCGGCGACTAAACCGGCAACCCAACTAAGCTTGCTTGGTGAGGAGGGTGATATTTTGACACCCTGCGGGATAAAATGCAAGACCCGGCAAAGGGCGGAGGAACTCAGCAGAGTCAACGGCCATCCAAATAGTACATTTTTTTTCATCACGTGGGAGTGAAAGATCCCCAGTTGTTGTCACAACACCTTTCTAAGAGAGGGAAACTCTGAAAAAAAAAAACCTGCGGCTTCGGAAGCATCCGATGATGTTGACCAGTTCTCCTTTTCTGGTAGTGTTTTCGGCGCTCAGAGAGTGGGATTGGTCGAGTGCAAGGCCTTTCCCCATTTAAAAGAGCAGTGCGCTTAACCCAAATAGCGTGGTTGCGAAGTGAACTCCTTAGCCATGCATATGTACACACACACACACACACACACACACACACACACACACACACACACACACACACACACACACAATAATTTAAATGGGTTACATTTTTAACACAATATCTTACTTTCTTCTTGCCGTTTCCCCTTTCTTTTTCTTTTTTTCTTCTTTTTTACCTCCCTTTTTTCAGTCTCACGAGACTATCGTTGCTATAAAAAGCAGAATACCTTCTGGCCGTCACTTAAAACTTCATGTGTACCTGTTATGGCTTAATTGCTGTAAGTTAATGTTTTGTCTTGTCTTTTACCCCACGGACAGCGGTTTGGCTTGTTTTTCAAACGCTGCGATCCCATTGGTAGGGGTCGAAACTGCCAAAATCCATTTCAACGGCTGAAGACCTGGGAGTTTGTCTTTCGTTTGTCTTTTTATTTAAAAAGTTTTTTTCAAGGTTTCCCCTATAAAAGTTTGTTTTTTTGTTCTGTCTTGTTTTTGTTTGTTGTCTTCTCTTTTTTCAATTATCCTAATTTTATATATATATATATATATATATATATATATATATATATATATATATATATATATATATATATATATATATATATATATATATATATATATATATATATAGTTAAAAGAATAGAGGTGTAACACACAAGTTATTATATATTGGTAAACGGAATAGAAAATGCTGACAAATTGTTCACAGTTGAAAAATGGTTTAATTAGGAATAAAAGAGTATTGACCTCTACCAACCAATCAAAATTGTTTTGACCACAAGAATTTTTGCAAATTGGAGCCACTTTTTTAACATAAAAACAGGTAGAATTCCCAAAACTAATCAGATCAGAGCAAACAGCACGGACACTCTATCTCAAAATTATTTTTGAAAAGCATTTAGAAATGCGCAACCGGTAAAAACTTAAAAACTTAAAACCACAACTGAATACTAACCCATACAATCACTAATACTCTTTTATTCCTAATTAAACCATTTTTCAACTGTGAACAATTTGTCAGCATTTTCTATTCCGTTTACCAATATATATATATATATATATATATATATATATATATATATATATATAAATAATGAAAAATTGAACAGGGACAGAACAGAGAGGCAGTACGATAAATGTTTATTAAATTCACGCTCAGGAGAGTGGGATATTTATATTTATATATATATATATAAATATATATATATATATATATATATATATATATATATATATATATATATATATATATATATATATATATATATAATATAGAAATGGCTTCTACAGGACTAGAACTGTTTCATTCGGGAGAAATCGTCAGGAAGCCCTGATGATTTCTCCCGAATGAAACAGTTCTAGTCCTGTAGAAGCCATTTCTATATTAAATATTTATACTCTGCTATGTATTGAGTACCTTACTTACTGTGGTTACCCCCGATTGGACCCGGGATAAACTTATATATATATACGTGCAAAAGGTTCAGTAAGTCCGAAGACAACTGGTGAGAGTACCAATGTCAGCACTCGATGCAGAGCAGAGTGTATATAATAAAAACAAAGTATGTATTGCTCAACCCGGTTACAAATGTTTTTCAGGCAGCCGGCTCGTGATCTGGCGGTCATCTCAGACCAGACTCTAAGTCTGCCTGATCCTCAGACCACTGTTAACGCATCAAAAATCACATCAAATCTGTGGACGAACCAGCCAGACACAAACAAGGATCAGGCGCACTTGGAGTCTGGTCTGAGAAACATTTGTAACCGAGTTGAGCAATAAATCTCATGTGTAACATCTCCACTTTGTTCTTATTATGTATATAATCTGTGGTACGGGGACTGGGAAGACCACAATCAGAGAAGTGCTCGATACATATTACGATGCAGGGTGGGTATACTAGTGAGATAGAAGATCGAGCGCGAGCTCGGGTGGTTTGGACTAGCAGAAAAGGCCCGAGCTCGCGGTCGATCCTCAACTTCACTAATGTATAGATGTGTGTGTGTGTGTGTGTGTGTGTGTGTGTGTGTGTGTGTGTGTGTGTGTGTTTATGACCTTTGCTGAGGAGGAGCTACATGTTTGATTGCTGTTGGTGTGTGATCGATTTCTAGTGACATGTAATTTTTTTTCATCGACTCCTGCCATAAATCATTTGATAACAAATAAAATTTTCATTAATTTTTTTTTATCTACGACTCTTTCATCCCAAAACGCCTAAAACTCCCTTCCGCCATAGTTTTATGTAAGAACTTTTAAGCTATGTTCAAAACACCAGCTTAAAAATATAAAATATATGGCAGTGTCTGTCTGGCTTTTTAAGCAAGGCGATAGGTCGGTTTTGTACACTGCACACTTGCCCACTGGTACGTACCGCAATACATCCGTCAGTGAAGTACAAGGGTCACAATTCGAAACATTGATAGTGGCAGTGACCCTGAGCTTATCATCACCTTTGTAGTGTAATACGAGCACATTGTGTGTGCATAAGTCACGAAAAATTCCATTCCAGAGCTGTGCATTCCAGATGCAAAAATAAAGGCAATGTTACTGGCAGTGTTAGGCAGAGAGCTGAGCTGTTATATTTGCAACAGTTAACCCAGCGTAAGGAATATTTGCCACGAGGAATTAGAAAGGCAGAGAAATAAAAGAATAATCAGCTCAGTTTAATAATCATCATCATCATTACAATCGTCATTTACATTATTATCGCCACTAACTCCATCAACTACTCAGCTACAACCACAACCATCATCATCATCATCACTATCACCATCACTATCAAAATCCTCGTATTTACTATCATGCTCATCATGATAATCATAATCGTCATTGTCTTTATCACAACCATCATCATCACCGATATCACTATCACCTTTATCATCGCCTTTACCATCACCGTCACCATCACTAACACCAAATTGAAATCATCACTATCACCATCATTATCACCATCACCATCATCATCACTATCACCAACATTGTCATCATCACCACCACCATCACTATCATTATCACGAATACCATCATCATCATCGACACGTTCTTTCGACACTCACTTCCATCGATCTGCATAAATTTAATTCCTCATTTCAGCCTGTGTGTGATTTACGGAAGAAGCAAATTGCCATATATGGACATCTATACGTGCCGTGTAAATAAAGGCTAGAAGTGTCTGTGTTATAGATGAGTAAGCAAGCAGTTACACAGATACACAGCTAGTCAGATACACAGATAAATAGGTAGGTACACATATACACAAATACAGAGATAGACAAATAGGCATACAGAGATAGATAAATACAGAGATAGACAAATAGGCATACAGAGATAGATAAATACACAGATGGACAAATAGATAGATGCACAGTTGCACAGATGCACGGATGCACAGATGCACGGATGCACAGATGCACGCATAGACAGAGAGACAGACGCACAAATATACAGATATACAGATAGATAGATATGTTTCTTTTTATTTGCCACCAGGGCATCAAAAAGTGGGACAAGTACAAAGGGGGGAGTTTACAAAACAAGGCGTCCTCAATAAGGAGGAGGCAATAACAAAATATAAAAATAAAATAAAATATAACAAAATAAAATTTATAACAAAATCCTCAATAGAGAGGAGGCGCCTTGGGGGGTCGCACACACCCCCGAAAAAAGTGTGCAACCCTTCTCCTCAGGAGCACAGAGAGGGGGTGCTCCCTCGTTCCTTCTTCTTTTCCACCTACAGGCTTATGTAAAGAGAAGGCCCATTCACACGGGATATCTCGCCACTTTCACCCACCTTTCATAAAAACGACTGGGGTGGAGCACCTCTCTCTCCATCCTGATCCTTCTTCCGAAATGATATCGGAAGAAACGGACCAGTTGTTGGCCAGAGAGAAAGGTGCCTGACCTCAGTCCTTTCAGACGCGTCCACCATACAACCTCTTTCACCATGGCTATTACGCACAGAAACACCGCCTTTCCTTCATTTTTGAAGGGGGAGGCGGCTTGATCATTACAATAGACTCGGTGGTCAACCGGATCGGTCCCACCCTTGACAGTAGTTGTTCGACATAGCCCCACAGATCGGCTACGCCCGAGTAGTGTACCAATGCGTGTGCAACGGTTTCCTCGTCGCACACGCATCTGGGACAGATCTTTTTGGCGGGGTCCCTACCCGGGCGCCCGTGTCTGTAGAGCTTTTCTCGAACGGGTAGAGCCCCTCGGTAACACTGCCAGGCCAGGGACTTCTGGAAGTTGTCCATAGGTCCCGGGCTGAATGTCCTACCGAACAGGCTGGCCAGTTCGTCTTCCTCCATGTCTAGGGCTTCTCCGAGGGTGTCGTCGCACCTGCTGCGTACCAGCCCTCTATAGAATGTTGCGGTGGAGTCTCCACTGATAACCGGATCCGCCTGCCAGAGGGCGGTGAGCGCCTGGGCACACTCAGTGTGCCAGGAGCCCAGTTTTGTCGGTCTTTGCTTGACCCAGGATTGCAGCTCGGTGAGTGAGACGAGTCTGGGAAAGGTTCGTCTCACAAACGAGGCCCACACCGGTTGACCGGTGAGGAATACGTGGAGGTGCCGTAGCCTTAATGCGTGTTTACGCATCATTAGCCACGGCATCCCCAGCCCTCCTTTCGAAGGGTGTTGACAGCAGATGGATCTCCTCACCAAAGGAGCCCGCCTCTTCCACAGGAATTGGAAGAGCGCGCGCTCCATCTTGGCGAGGGTTTCCCTTGGGCAAGGCACGACGGTCAGGCGGTAGTAGATGACGGACGCTATATAGGTGTTCGCCACCTCCGCCCAACCTTTCAGGGATAGTTTGCAACTGGCCCACTTCTGAGTCAGTGCAAACACTCTGTTCGTAACCTCCGCCCAGTTCTTCTCCACCTGGAGGTCTGGTCCGAACCAGACCCCGAGCAACTTCACCGGGCCCTCCGTCCAGCGTCCGACGACGCCATAGGAGGGCATCGGTCTGCCCCTCCACGTGCCGAGTTGCAAACCGATCGACTTGTCCCGGTTCAGCTTAGCCCTTGTGAACCTTTCGTACTCCTCCAGTAAGATGCCGATCGCCCCGATTTCGGAGGCCGTCGAGACCATTACTGTCACGTCATCGGCGTAGGCCGACACCGCTTTCCGCAATCCCGGTTCCAAAGGGATGCCCTGCAACAACTCCAACTTCCGCAGTAGTGGCTCGAGAGTCAACACATACAGAAGGGAGTAGAGAGGGCACCCTTGTCGGATGGACCGCGCGATTTTGAACGGTTCCATGAGGTAGCCGTTCACCTTGACCCTAGAGCAGATGCGGCTGCTGTGCATAGCAGTGATCCAGCCCCTGAAAACGGGCCCGAAGCCTGCCGCCGCTAGCACCGCATCCAGGTAACCATGGTCGACCCTATCGAACGCCTTAGATTGATCCAAGTTGATCAGAGCCCCACCAAAGCCGGGTTCGTTCCCAACCCTCTCTATGATGTATCGCATGAGGTGGAGGTTGTCATGGATGGACCTGGACGGGATAGCACATGTCTGCGCATCTCCCACCAGGTTGCCCACGACAAGCGCCAACCTCTTTGCTAGCACCTTGGCCAAAATCTGTAACTCTGTATTTAGCAGAGTTATGGGCCTGAAGTTACTTATTTCGTCCCCCTTGTTCTCGTCCTTCCTCACTAGCGTGACTACGCCCTTGGTCACAGTACAGGGAATTCTCCCGTTCTGTTGCCAGTTGCAGTAGACCGCCTCGAGGAGATCGGGGAACAAGTCCGGCATAGCTAGATATAATTCGTATGGAAGACCATCGAGACCCGGGGATTTGCGTTTGCCGCATTGGCTTAGCACGTCCTCTATCTCAGCGGCCGAAATCGGCTCCTCGCAGGACTTCGCCTCCCTGTCTGAGAGACGCGGCAGGCCGTCGAGGTATGGACCGAAGTCCACATCCCCAACCGGCTCCCCGCCCCTTCCGAACAGTTGGGCAAAGTGCCTTTGAAAGGCCTCACACATCTGCTTAGGCTCAAGGATCGCCCGTCCATCCTGGTCTCGCAAAGACCGGATGGTGGATTTAGTTCCACTCTTGGCCTCTGTCACGCGGGCCCAGCTAACAGCTTTGGTCCCCTCGTTCCCTAGAGCACGTATTTTACTTCGGACAACGCAGCCTTCGTGCTTCGCGTCGAAAAACTGGCTCAAAGCCGTTCTCGACGCTAGCACTCTAGCCACGTCGCCGCTTCTAATTGCCTCTTCTACTCTATCTATTAGCTCCCTTTCCTTCCTATTCCTATCCGCAGCTAGAACCTTACTAAATTCTATCGAGACTACTCTAATCTCTCTCTTTAGAGATACCCACCACCTGCTGTTGACGATCGCTCCAGTCAACCGTTCCTTAACTAACGTACTAATCCGATCCCCGTAAGCTCTACTTGCCGACAAGGACAAGTTGAGCTCTACAGATAGATAGATAAGTTTCTTTTATTTGCCACTAGGGCATCAAAAGTGGGACAAGTACAAAGGGGGGAGTTTACACAAAAAGGCGTCCTCAATAAGGAGGAGGCAATAACAAAATATAAAAATAAAATGAGATATAACAAAAAATAAAATTTTTAACAAAATCCTCAATAGAGAGGAGGCGCCTTGGGGGGTCGCACACACCCCCGAAAAAAGTGTGCAACCCTTTTCCTCAGGAGCACAGAGAGGGGGTGCTCCCTCGTTCCTTCCTCTTTTCCACCTACAGGCTTATGTAAAGAGAAGGCCCATTCACACGGGCCATTCTCGCCACTTTCACCCACCTTTCATAAAAACGACTGGGGTGCAGCACCTCTCTCTCCATCCTGATCCTTCTTCCGAAATGATATCGGAAGAAACGGACCAGTTGTTGGCCAGAGAGAAAGGCGCCCGACCTCAGTCCTTTCAGACGCGTCCACCATACAACCTCTTTCGCCATGGCTATTACGCACAGAAACACCGCCTCTGCTTCATCTTTGAAGGGGGGAGGCGGCTTGATCATTACAATAGACTCGGTGGTCAACCGGATCGGTCCCACCCTTGACAGCAGTTGTTCGACATAGCCCCACAGATCGGCTACGCCCGAGCAGTGTACCAATGCGTGTGCAACGGTTTCCTCGTCGCACACGCATCTGGGACAGATCTTTTTGGCGGGGTCCCTACCCGGGCGCCCGTGTCTGTAGAGCCTTTCTCGAACGGGTAAAGCCCCTCGGTAGCACTGCCAGGCCAGGGACTTCTGGAAGTTGTCCATAGGTCCCGGGCTGAATGTCCTACCGAACAGGCTGACCAGTTCGTCCTCCTCCATGTCTAGGGCTTCTCCGAGGGCGTCGTCGCACCTGCTGCGTACCAGCCCTCTATAGAATGTTGCGGTGGAGTCTCCACTGATAACCGGATCCGCCTGCCAGAGGGCGGTGAGCGCCTGGGCACACTCAGTGTGCCAGGCGCCCAGTTTTCTCGGTCTCTGCTTGACCCAGGATTGCAGTTCGGTGAGTGAGACGAGTCTGGGAAAGGTTCGTCTCACAAACGGGGCCCACACCGGTTGTCCGGTGAGGAATACGTAGAGGTGCCGTAGCCTTAATGCGTGTTTACGCATCATTAGCCACGGCATCCCCAGCCCTCCTTTCGAAGGGTGTTGACAGCAGATGGATCTCCTCACCATAGGAGCCCGCCCCTTCCAAAGGAATTGGAAGAGCGCGCGCTCCATCTTGGTGAGGGTTTCCCTTGGGCAGGGCACTACGGTCAGGCGGTAGTAGATGACGGACGCTATATAAGTGTTCGCCACCTCCGCCCGACCTTTCAGGGATAGTTTGCAACTGGCCCACTTCTGGGTCAGTGCAAACACCCTGTTCGTAACCTCCGCCCAGTTTTTCTCCACCTGGAGGTCCGGTCCGAACCAGACCCCGAGCAACTTCACCGGGCCCTCCGTCCAGCGTCCGACGACGCCATCAGAGGGCATCGGTCTGCCCCTCCACGTGCCGAGTTGCAAACCGATCGACTTGTCCCGGTTCAGCTTAGCCCCTGTGAACTTTTCGTACTCCTCCAGTAAGGTGCCGACCGCCTCGATTTCGGAGGCCGTCGACACCATTACTGTCACATCATCGGCGTAGGCTGACACCGCTTTCCGCAATCCCGGTTCCAAAGGGATGCCCTGCAACAACTCCAACTTCCGCAGTAGTGGCTCGAGAGTCAACACATACAGAAGGGAGGAGAGAGGGCACCCTTGTCGGATGGACCGCGCGATTTTGAACGGCTCCGAGAGGTAGCCGTTCACCTTGACCCTAGAGCAGATGCGGCTGCTGTGCATAGCAGTGATCCAGCCCCTGAAAACGGGTCCGAAGCCTGCCGCCGCTAGCACCGCATCCAGGTAACCATGGTCGACCCTATCGAACGCCTTAGATTGATCCAAGTTGATCAGAGCCCCACCAAAGCCGGGTTCGTTCCCAACCCTCTCTATGATGTATCGCATGAGGTGGAGGTTGTCATGGATGGACCTGGACGGGATAGCGCATGTCTGCGCATCTCCCACCAGGTTGCCCACGACAAGCGCCAACCTCTTTGCTAGCACCTTGGCCAAAATCTGTAACTCTGTATTTAGCAGAGTTATGGGCCTGAAGTTACTTATTTCGTCCCCCTTGTTCTCGTCCTTCCTCACTAGCGTGACTACGCCCTTGGTCACAGTACAGGGAATTCTCCCGTTCTGTTGCCAGTTGCAGTAGACCGCCTCGAGGAGATCGGGGAACAAGTCCGGCATAGCTAGATATAATTCGTAAGGAAGACCATCGAGACCCGGGGATTTGCGTTTGCCGCATTGGCCCAGCACGTCCTCTATCTCAGCGGCCGAAATCGGCTCCTCGCAAGACTTCGCCTCCCTGTCCGAGAGGCGCGGCAGGCCGTCGAGGTATGGACCGAAGTCCACGTTTCCAACCGGCTCCCCGCCCCTCCCGAACAGTCGGGCAAAGTGCCTTTGAAAGGCCTCACACATCTGCTTAGGCTCAAGAATCGCCCGTCCATCCAGGTCTCGCAAAGACCGGATGGTGGATTTAGTTCCACTGTTGGCCTCTGTCACGCGGGCCCAGCTAACAGCTTTGGCCCCCTCGTTCCCTAGAGCACGTATTTTACTTCGGACAACGCAGCCTTCGTGCTTCGCGTCGAAAAACTGGCTCAAAGCCGTTCTCGACGCTAGCACTCTGGCCACGTCGCCGCTTCTAATTGCCTCTTCTACTCTATCTATTAGCTCCCTTTCCTTCCTATTCCTATCCGCAGCTAGAACCTTACTAAATTCAATCGAGACTACTCTAATCTCTCTCTTTAGAGATACCCACCACCTGCTGTTGACGATCGCTCCAGTCAACCGTTCCTTAACTAACGTACTAATCCGATTCCTGTAGGCTCTACTTGCCGGCAAGGACAAGTTGAGCTTCCAGTAACCGGGGCCCTGTCTATGCGTTCTATCAAGGTTGACCATGCAGGTCACCAACTTGTGGTCTGAATAGCCAACCATGAGCATTTCTGGACAACTTAAAAAGTCCCTGTCCTTATTTCTAACTAAAAATCTATCTAGGTACGATCTAGATGATCCGCTGCGATTTGACCAAGACCAGGTTGGCACCGTCGGAAAATCTAGTCGAAATCTATCGGCCAGGTCAAATCGGCCGAGTAACCCCTTGAGGCTGTTGCACCCCTCTCTATCGGGACATGCCCCTGCATAGTCCCAACGTGCATCCAGGATACCATTCCAATCCCCCACTAAAAGCAGGGAACGGGACGTCCCTAGAAAAGACTCCAGACGCTGGAAAAAGTCGGGCCGCTCTGTCCCAAAAGGGGCATATGCGGCTATCAGCCTAAAGGCTCTACCTTCACCACTGCCAAGGTCCAGCACCACCAGTCGACCCCCTGGGTCCAAGTGAACTATCTGTGTTGCAAGGCCCATATGTTTTTGCAGCAGAACGACAACCCCACCCCCACCTCCGGGCTGACAGAGAGATGCGTGCATCTCAAAGTCGTCAAAGGTGGAGGCTAGCTGTCGCATGCTGCTGATCCGGGCCTCGCAGATAACCATCACATTTATAGATTGTGACCTGAGGTCATTTAGAAGCATTGCTTGCTTCCAAGACGAGCCCAGGCCACGCGCATTTAGACACCCTACTCTTAGCACAGCCATGTTGGTGGTAAAGAGAAAAGGCACTTACCTCTCTGCGTCCCGGGAAACGGGCCGCTCAATTTCCATGCTGGTTGGGGATGGGTTGTTGGGTGGGGTTGTGGTTTGTGGAAGTGAAGGGGCATCGGTGTGTTGTGGGGTTGGGGTGTTTGTCGTTGAGTGGGTGTCTGGGTGAGGTGGGGGGGTGAAATTTTTTAGGAGGACGCGGTTGATTGGTTTGGCGCAGGGGGGGCCCACGTCCTCCGTGAAATTTATTTTCAGTGTTTTGTACAAGTGCATTGGGACTTTTATCATTTTCAAATGAGGTAGTCCCACAGCAGTTATAAAGTTTGGCCCTTCGGTTTGGACCGAAGGGTTTGCTGAAATTGTTTTCCGTAATTCTTTGTTGTCTGTGTTCATGTATGTGTATTGTAATGTCTTTTTTTGTGTAGCAGTTAGTGTTGTGTGACAGGGAGGGGTGGTTTGTGTGTAGTTTGTGTTCTCTTGGGGGGGATTAAAGTTAACATGTGTGTCTGTGGTGCGTCTCCTCTTCTTTCTTTTTACTTGTTGGAAGGGATCTTTTTCGTCTTGCGACGAAAGAGGTTCGTCTTCCTTGTTGGGTGGGAGGGGTATGTTTTCTGGTAGTGTTTGCGGTGTGCGTGTTTTTGTATTTGTTTTGGGTGGGGAGGGATTGGGTGGGACAGTATTTTGTGTTATTTTTTCACGTGTTTGTTGTTGTTGTTGTTGTGGTGGTGGTGGTGGGGTTGTTGGTTTTTGTTGTTGTTGCGGTTGTTTTTGTTGTTGTAGTTGGGGTGGTGTTGGTGTTGGTAGCAGTGTTTTTTTCTGTGTGAGCTGGGGACAGGCAGCCCTCAGGTGACCTCTATTGCCACAGAGGTAACAGGAGGGACGCCTACCCTCCACAATAATGTTGAGGTGGGTACGGTTATCCAGCATGACGCGCTCAGGGATTTGGGCGATGCGTTCTGGCCTTATTTGGGTCAGAACTTCGAGGCTCGTTCCACTGAACGCGTCGCCGGATGCCTTCCCTATTGAGATGAGGTTGTCCTCGTCTAAATTGAGGAAACCGGTTAGTAACCACCAGTAGTTTATGTTTGGGGTGATGGTGGTTATCCATATCCTCTGGGTTTTTTTACCCATGTAGGTGGGGAAGAAGGTGTAGTGTGTGGACCGAATTGGCGACACAGAGTATTTTTTTGCCGCCAATTCGTCTTTCATCAATATGGATAAACTCCCATAGAGTTTATCCTTTTGTATGAAAGTGATGTCTCTCATCGCGTCTTTCAAGACTAACTGGATTTCCGCTTGAGATGGTTGCGCTGGTTTCTTTGTTTTATTTAAAATTGTTCGGAATACGACAGTTCGTAATTCCGTCTGTCTTTTTAGCTCCGGAGGTGAATGTATAGAAAACGAACCGTTTTCGCCAAAAGACACATATTTCTTGGCTTTTTCCAGCATTTCTTTTGCTTTTGAAATATCTTCCAGCACATAAGCGACTGATAATTTAGCCGTTTGTGCAAAAGATATTTTGTTTTCGTTTTGGATATTAGTATTGTTTTGTTTCTCGTCGTTTGAGTTGTTTTCATCTTTGTTGTTGTTGTTGTCTTTCTCGTTTCGTGTGTGGATACTTGTGACGTTTGTGTTGTCTTTATTGTTGCTGTTGTTGTCGTTGTTGTTGTTGTTGTTGTTGCTTTCAAATTCTTGTGTAGTTGTGGCTACATCTAGTGGTCGGTCAACAGGTGAAGACAATTCTTCCTCTCTCTGACCTCTGTCTTTGGCATCTGCTGCTGTGACAGTGGCAGGGGGAAGCTGTGAGTATGACTTCCCCTTTCCTTCTTTGATTGATGGTGAGGATGCTTCAGCCATTTTTCTCAAAATAGGGTTTTTCGAAGTTTTTCGAAAGATAAAATGTTCACAATACTATTTCGCCCAAAGGCGCAGAATATTTTGAGAGACCGACCAGATCAAAATTTGACCTGGCAGTCCCTCTACAAAATGGTACAAAAATGAAAGTTTACAGTTTACAATTTCCGTATGAATTTAAACAAAAACTTACCGAGCGAGCTCAGCACATGTGTCCATCGTGAGATAGATAGATAGATAGATAGATAGGCTGTTAGGCAGGTACACAGATATATTGGTAGGCAAGTAGACAGATACATAGACAACTATACATGCACACACACACACACACACACACACACACACACACACACACACACACACACACACACACACACACACACACACTCACACACACACACACACACACACACGCACACACACACACACACACACACACACATATATATATGTATATATATATGTATATATATATATATATATAAAGAGGGTGTGGTAAGATACCAAGTGGACCATAACGCACTAGAGTACTCAATACTTAAGGTAGTAGAGTGTATAATAGGAAAAGAGCCAGGACCCCGACGGCTGAGCTCCGGCCGTTTCGAGAGCTAGATCCGGATCTAGCCGTCGGGGTCCTGACTCTTTTCCTATATATATATATATATATATATATATATATATATATATATAAATATATATATATGTGTGTGTGTGTGTGTCGGTGAGCATGTCCAGTATCCTCACCGATACACAGAGTTGACACTGCACTCAGTGCTCCTGTGGGAAACCCTGCATGGACACGCTGGAAGAGGAAGACCGAGGTTGACATATGTTGATGCCCTAAGGACAGACACTGGTCTCTTGGAGACGCAGGACATGGCAGCGATAATGAGGGACAGAGACCGCTGGAGTGAACTCGTCCATGGATCTCGGGAATTTTACCCGCTCTAGATATAGAGAGTTGTGTATGTGTGTGTGTGTGTAGAGAGAGAGAGAGAGAGAGAGAGAAAGAGAGAGAGAGAGAGAGAGAGAAAGAGAGAGAGAGAGAGAGAGAGAGAGAGAGAGAGAGAGAGAGAGAGAGAGAGAGAGAGAGAGGTAGATAGAGAGAGAGAGAGACACGCACACATATTTGTGTAAATAGGGAACAACTTTTCTTTGAAACATCTTATATTAAAAACACAACTGTTTTCCATTTTGATCATTTTTGTTAAGCATTTGCCGTAATTCCTTAGTTATTTCTGTATAGTTTGGAACAATGGCGTTTCCAATTCATGCGTGTATTACTGTTTCGAAGCCTTCACGACTCTATCTTCCAGATTGGTCAATAAACTGTCACGCTTTAACCGTTGTGAAATGTTAAACTCAGCGTCCTCGATCTCCTAACATTCCCATGATACGTTACTGTCACTGCTAAACACGTGACAAATATACTTTTAGTATGACCATTCCGATTTTGAATGTGGACCCTTGGAAACTTCAAAACGTTAATATACACACGCATTTAGGAAGACCTACTGTTCCAAACTAAGCACAAAGAACTAATAAAAAAAACATACGAAAAATTCTTAACAAAAATGATCAAACTGGAGCACAGCCATCTCTTCTTCTTCTTCTTCTTCTTCTTCTTCTTCTTCTTCTTCTTCTTCTTCTTCTTCTTCTTCTTCTTCTTCTTCTTCTTCTTCTTCTTCTTCTTCTTCTTCTTCTTCTTCTTCTTCTTCTTCGCCCACATATTTCAAACACTCCTTCCAGTGGGTCCTGTTAGAAGCAACCGTCTCCAACTGTTCCGGTTGGATCACCAAGTGAGACCAGCCAAGCTCATGGATGTTATCCAATCATCTGGCTCGGATTCTACCCCTGGGTCTCCTGTCGGTTGATTTTGCCTGTAAAATCTGACCAGCGATTCTTTCCTGATACATTCTAACCACATGTCCATAATATCGGAGCTGTGATCCCTTAATTTGGAGAAGTAACTGCTCTACCTGGAGTGACTTTCTGATCTCCCAGCTACGCATTCTATCTAGTAACGTTACTCTACTGACCCTTCGGAGGAATCCCATTTTGTCTGCTAGTATTTGCGATCGTATTCTTTCGGCCATTACCCAAGATTCATGACCTAGGTAAGGGTTGGCACGAATACCGAATTGAAGATAGCGAGTTTGGTTTTTATACCTACCTCCCTTCTGATTACTGAATGCTGAAGCTGTTGCATGATTTCACCGGTTTCTGTAATTCTTACAGTTAATTTAGCCTTCTCCAATACAGCACTCTGGAACATGGCCCCGGGATACTTGGAATTATATACCTGTTTTAGCGGAGCTCCATTCACATATAGAATCTTCTTTTTTTAAGACGAACTTGTAACCGCATGTAAATACCGATTGCGTAAGACTTACCTTGCCTTCAAACCCCCTCATGACCTGGGAGGGTACACAGTGGCTGTAAAATCCTTCTTTTCCCACTTGCCGAACAAGATAGGGGAAACCCCAGCATACATAGGTATATGTAATTATTTTCTTTTTTCCCTTTATCCCTTCCTCTCACTTCCTTTCACTCCCTCTCCTCTTCCTTTTCCTTTCTCCTCTTTCGCTTACCCTGAGGCAGCCCATCAGGCTTTTGTAGCCTCAGTACCCCCGCCCACCCCGTGAATTCTATATAACATTGGCTGAAAACGCAACATCAGCTAAAAATATAGCAGCTGTTTTAGACACTAGGTTTTTTTTTTTTTATAATTCTCAGATTCCTGTATTATTCTTTTTTCACTTGCTTTCTGGCTAGCCTGCGTCACCCACACTCCTTAGAATTTGCTGTATAGAATTTACTTTTAACGCTTGACCGGCTTCACCTACTCCCTCATTATTCTACGGGCAAGTTCAGCCACCCCCACCCCTACCCACCGCCATGAAAGACTTAACTGTGTTTACAAGGAAACTCGACCAATCCTTTCGTAATACCTGATTATCGCATGCCCATATATGGAATTACCCATTGAAAAGCTCGGCTATTTCATTACCACGCTAAAAATTTAATTTAGTCCAGAAATAGCCGTCGAAACGGCTTGAGCTCTGCCGTCGGGGTCCTGAACCTTTTCCTATTACCCACTCTACTACCCAAAGTATCGAGTACTCTGGTGCGTTATGGTTCACCTGGTTCCTTACCACACTTCCTTCGTTATATATATATATATATATATATATATATATGTAAGTATGTATGTATACGTACATACATATATGTATACAGACGTACAGTAGCATGCATATATATATATATATATATATATATATATATATATATATATATACATAGAGGTACACATATATATATGTACGTATCAGTTTAGCGGACGTTTATTATAACGCCCGCTTTGTCCGTTTGTAAACAAGCGGACAGCCTGAATTTATGCCGTACGGTGTTAAGGCAACCACATCACCATTTTGTTCAACACTGACACAGGAACGGTGAGAAAGGAAATGTCGTTTTCATTCTATTACAACTTATCGTTTTCGGTGCGCCTGGCCGACTGAACTCACTCGATATGCAAATTAGGCTGCTCAGCCGTTAATTTTCATAAGGAAAGTATATACTTTCGAACGTTCAACCATCTGGCAGAAGGGTATACGGTGCTGATGATAGCTAAGAAGCTTGAACCTAGTACATCGTTCCTGTGTCAGTGTTGAACAAAAAGGTGACGTGGTTGCCTTAACACCGTACGGCATAAATTCAGGCTGTCCGCTTGTTTACAAACGGACAAAGCGGGCGTTATAATAAACGTCCGCTAAACTGATACGTACATATATGTATGTGTACCTGTATGTATATATATATATATATATATATATATATATATATATATATATATATATATATATATATATATATATATATATGCATGCTACTGTACGTCTGTATACATATATGTATGTACGTATACATACATACTTACATTTAAGTAAGTGCCGTACTAAGAGTGAGAAATGAAATTTCGTTTTCATTCTATTACAACTTATCGTTTTCGGTGCGCCTGGCCGACTGAACTCACTCGATATGCAAATTAGGCTGCTCAGCCGTTAATTTTCATAAGGAAAGTATATACTTTCGAACATTCAACCATCTGGCAGAAGGGTATACGGTGCTGATGATAGCTAAGAAGCTTGAAACTAGTACACCGTTCCTGTGTCAGTGTTGAACAAAAAGGTGACGTGGTTGCCTTAACACCGTACGGCATAAATTTAGGCTGTCCGCTTGTTTACAAACGGACAAAGCGGGCGTTATAATAAACGTCCGCTAAACTGATACGTACATATATGTATGTGTACCTCTATGTATATATATATATATATATATATATATATATATATATATATATATATATATATATATATATATATATATATATATATATATATTTCGTTTCTGAATTTGTTTAGCAAGATTCTTTATCTGAAATCGTGTGTTGAAACCGATATTGTTATACTTTGGGAGGGTCATGTTGCCAATAAGAAACACACGCACCAGTTGCTTTCACTTCAATTTATTATATATTTATAAATTTACAAATTTACAAATCTATAAATTTCTGGTTGGTTGGTTGGTTCCACAATCAGATAGTTGTTTATATATAGTCATAGTCCTTTCGTCACACACTCTGTGACCTCTTCAGTGACTGGGGATTCCTATCTTTGTTTCTGTGCCTTTCCTTTCTTCTGTCCTACGCCAACAAAATGGCGTAGGACAGAAGAAAGGAAAGGCACAGAAACAAAGAAAGGAATCCCCAGTCATTGAAGAGGTCACAGAGTGTGTGACGAAAGGACTATGACTATATATAAACAACTATCTGATTGTGGAACCAACCAACCAACCAGAAATTTATAGATTTGTAAATTTGTAAATTTATAAATATATAATAAATTGAAGTGAAAGCAACTGGTGCGTGTGTTTCTTATTGGCAACATGACCCTCCCAAAGTATAACAATATATATATATATATATATATATATATATATATATATATATATATATATATATATATATATATATGCATGCTACTGTACGTCTGTATACATATATGTATGTACGTATACATACATACTTACATTTAAGTAAGTGCCGTACTAAGAGTGAGAAATGAAATTTCGTTTTCATTCTATTACAACTTATATATATATATATATATATATATATATATATATATATATATATATGTAGATAAATCTACCAAGAGTTTACGGTAGTGTCCAATCCATTATTTCTGAAGACGGCATATATATGAGTTGGTATGTATATATAATTTTGATAGTTTGTATAATTTTGTACATAGATCTGTTAAATATACATGCCAATTCTAACACATATATATCCCAGAAACGATCGTTAAATAATGAACTTTTTTTGTTTAATATAAGGAACTGTTTCATTGTTTTATTCATTATTTTTTTTATATTTTATATATATATATATATATATATATATTCATTTCGGAAGAAGGATCAGGATGGAGAGAGAGGTGCTGCACCCCAGCCGTTTTTATGAAAGATGGGTGAAAGTGGCGAGAATGGCCCGTGTGAATGGGCCTTCACTCTACATCAGACTATAGGTGAGGAAGATGAAAGACCAAGGGAGCACCCCTTCTCTGTGCTCCTGAGGAAAAGGGTTGCACACTTTTTTCGGGGGTGTGTGCGACCCCCCAAGGCGCCTCCTCTCTATTGAGGATTTTGTTATAAATTTTATTCTGTTATATTTTATTTTATTTTTATATTTTGTTATTGCCTCCTCCTTATTGAGGACGCCTTGTTTTGTAAACTCCCCCCATTGTACTTGTCCCACTTTTGATGCCCTGGTGGCAAATAAAAGAAACATATATATATATATGACAAAAATAAAGATGTCATGTCTTAGAAAATCCCAGAGATGCGCCATACCCACCTGTATCAGAAGCTCCAAGAAAGATGCTAAAGAATAAATCCGATCATTTATTATAAAACTAAAAAAAAACATTGACATATATATATAAATATATCAAATATTAACAGGAGATAATTTGCAATGAATGCACGAACAACTAATTACAAAAGGCAGCATATTTAGATTTAACAAAAAACTTCAAATATAGATACTTGGCATTAATTACAAAAATTAAATGTAAGATACTCATTATGAATGCAAACCAACTTTTTTAGACTAATTTTTCATGCTGAATTGAAAATTATACTCCATTTGTACGCAGTCCGTATCAAGTTTTCAGTAGATACATGCAAATATTAACGTAATAAATAAGGACATATTATTTTTAGAATGTAAATGAGTTTATTGAGTTAAAAATCATCACTTCCATTCTACAAAGGGTGAATACACAAAAAAATGGGCAGACAAAACAGACAAAGCTAGAACAACAGAGTTAGAAACATTGTGATTTGGATTTCCTGCGGTGTTCCTGGTCTGGTTGATCATGGTAAAGTGTCCAACAGTAGTCAGCCAGCATACTGTCATCCCAGAAGCCTTGGTACCGTTTCTCCATAGCATTAATGTACTTTCACCATGTTCATCAGACACTGCTCTAAGGTTATTTGCAAAGAAATCCAGATGGGATTCTAAGAAGTGAACTTTCAGTGACATGCGACAACCCAATGCCGAGTAACATTTCAGAAGATTCTTGATGCCATCATTGTGGTACATTGCCTTCTTATTGCCCAAGAAATTCTCACAGATCCAATTGAAAGCATTCCAGACAGGCAGTTCCAGTTCTTTGAGTACTCTAATTTGGGGTCCGGCAAAGATACCCTTTTTCAACTTCGCCTGTGTGATTTTGGGAAACGTTTCTACAATATATTCAAACCCTCTGGCATTTCTCTTCCCTAGTGTCTTTACAAACTGTTTAATTAGTCCAAGCTTTATGTGTAAAGGAGGCAATAAGACATTACATGGATCTACAAGAGGTGTATTCTTAACGCTAGACAGTCCTGGATGGTATGATGTTCTTGTCGGCCAGTTTAATTCCGAATAATGTGTCAGTTGCCCGACTCTCCCATAGACACAAGAAACAACAGTATTTTGTGAAACCTGACTGCATTCCCATTAACATTCCAATGACTTTTAAATTTCCACATATTTTCCATTATTATCTTTCATAGGCAATGGCATAAAGTAAATGTTCCATATTCTCATATGATTCATGAGGATGAACGTAGTGTGCAATAGGAATAGGGGGCTTCAAATTACCATTATGGAGAAGTACAGCTTTTAAACTTCGTTTTGAAGAGCCAATAAACAAACGCCACTCTGCAGGATCATGATTTTGTGATTAACATTCGAAAAGTCCATCGATGTTACTGCAAAAGCAAAGCGGGCTTTCAACAGAAAACACGTTTGTAGAACCACATTTCTCTGCCGAAAATAAGTTATACGAACACTGTGCTCTAGCAGATACTTCTACTTCGGTATTGATGCCAACAGTTCTGCTTTATCTTTTGAGGGGGATAGGTCTCTGACAAGGTCATTCAGTTTAGCTTGGGAAAATTTCTGAGGTTCAAAGCTATCGTCATCAGCCACGTAATCTTCCTCAGCAGCACTATCGTGACAGTCAGCATCATCATCTGATGTTTCAATACCATCATTTGGTGGAACTGGAATTGGCAGACTTCCATTGTGAGGCACAGGTCTCATTGCAGAATCCAAATTGGGATACACAATTTTGTGTTTATTCTTCATAGAAAATCCTGTGTCATTTACTTTGCAAAAATAACAGTCATTAAAATGGTCTTTCGGCTCCCTCCAGATCATTGGAATGGCAAAAGGCATGGACTTCTTATTATTGAACCAGTAACGTAAGCCATTTAGGCAAGCTGAGCAGAAAATGAGGTGCCCATAACTTGTCTTGATCTCCAAGAGGACAATCAAAGTATAGCTTATAAATCTTCTCGATCTCTGGTGTTATTGTACGTTTTTGAGCTTTCACAATAAATTGTTCACAGACATAACAAAACACATCAGGACGATTTGTACACTATCTTGACATTGTTAACACTGTAAAACAAGCAAGGAAATAGATACAAACGGTTATACTTATATTGAATTTGAGATGATGAAATATTCATCAGACCAATTATGGACAATTTGAGATGTTGAAATACCTATTTCATCAGAGAAAACTTGATTGGTTAATTTAAGATGATGAAATATTGCATCTGAACTATGCAGCAATGAATAATGTAGTTTATTTTAAAGGTATGTTTCCATGGTGTAAATGAAATACATGCATACACATCATTAATTGGAATTTCTATATAATGGATGAGCTAATGCCAAAAAACTTTCTCATCTTGAAAAAATGTACGTGATGTCAAAAAACTAATTGTATATTTTAAATCAGCATTAAAAACTACACTAAGTACACCTTGACATATGCTTGATGAAAAATACTTGTTGACCAGTGTTATTTATATGGTGAATTGGTAGTATCGGTAGAGGGTTGGACGCCATGCTTTCTAGCATAGTTACGTCCCTTTACAGTCTAAGTTCAAATCCCGCCGAGGTTAACTTTGCCTTTCATCCTTACGGGGTCGATAAAATAAAGTACCAGTAATGTACTGGGTAATTGCTGGCCTTGTGCCTAAAGTAGAAACAGTTATTTATATGGTGAATTGGCAGTATCGGTAGAGGGCTGAACGCCATGCTTTCTAGCATAGTTACGTCCCATTACGGTCTGAGTTCAAATCCCGTCGAGGTTAACTTTGCCTTTCATCATTACGGGGCGATAAAATAAAGAACCAGTAATGTACTAGGTAATTGCTGGCCTTGTGCCCAAAATAGAAACAATTAATTATTTATACTCTCTCATACATATTCCATTATTCCATTAAATTGGTGAAGTTCAGTAGTCAATTTTTGATTATCAATAAGAGAGAAAATCGAACTTACACTTCTAAGACAAATCAGGGACTGTTGAAAACACACATGGAGTTAGGAAAAGACCCACTGCGTCTTAGCATTGTTCCAGTGACGTGAATAGGTATATCGACAGCTAGAAATAGCAGCCAAAACAACCTTTCAACAGTACAAAGCTCTACTTAAATAATATGAAGGAGCACATTTATATTATTAACAAAAATAGATATCATGTCTGAGAAAATCTCAGACATGCGCCATACCACCTGTATATATATATAAAATGAGATAAATATTCCAACAGGTACTAAGTACCTACAGAAATATATATGGTGTCTATAATAATTGTTGTTCAATCGTACTAATTTGAGATACCAGAACTATAAAAATGAGCGGAACAAGCAAACATTAAACAATCTTTTAAATAAATTAAAATACGATTTAAATATTCACCTGTTCTAATGCTGTTACCGACGGTTTCGCTTATCAAAAGATTGGAAATTCAGAGAATTTCCAATGAAAAGATCAGCTCTTCAGACAGCTATTTCCATTCTATAGGGCATAAAGCCTCACAGTTTGTAAATATATCGCTTCCTGTCCGATGTATGAGGTCAAGCCGTTAAAGTGACCAACACATAAACAGGCCGCAAGTAAAAGCGGGAATATTATAGACTCGTTGTCTTTCATGCTACTAAAAAAATAGCAGCACGATACAACATTTTGTTCTCTACACAGAGGGAGAATACACATAAAATGAGATAAATATTCCAACAGGTACTACGTACCTACAGAAATATATATGGTGTCTATAATAATTGTTGTTCAATGATACTAATTTGAGATACCAGAACTATAAAAATGAGCGGAACAAGCAAATCTGAATTTCCAATCTTTTGATAAGCGAAACCATCGGTAACAGCATTAGAACAGGTGAATATTTAAATCGTATTTTAATTTATTTAAAAGATTGTTTAATGTTTGCTTGTTCCGCTCATTTATATATATATATATATATATATATATATATATATATATATATATATATATATATATATATATATATATACTTAGGGTAAATATTGATGCAAATCAATTCAAGCACTCAACGTACTTATTCCACATAGGAGTGACGGAGTAAATATCGAATAAGCAAAAGCGAAGTAGTTTCAGATGTTCAAGTCTTTTAATAATAATGTTGTGATATATATTTCAATGACGACAGTGGCCACGCTGTTCTGTGTGCCAGTGTCGCGACATCGTCAGACAGCTTGTTACATAATAAGGTTATGTTTCCGAGGCAATCCAAATTGAATCGACGTGGGAACGGACGAAGTGTGTGCTTTTGGGTTCTTCATCCGTTCCCCTGTGAGTACCATTTCACCCCCACCGGTCTGCGCAGGCGCAGAGAGATAGAATCAGAGTGTATAAAGGAGCCAGAACCAGATGGGAAAAAATGGTAAATAATGACATAAATGGGACCTGCCCCTTGTATAGGAGCAAATTTTGGAATAGAATAGAAAGAACTAGGAACAAGGCCAATAGAATAAACTCATGGTATGATAGCAATAAATACCAGAGTGTAATGTTCATCAATACAACCCCTAGAGGCGAACTAGCCTACAAATTTAGAAGGGCCCTAAATAAACATAAACTCAATATTAAGATAGTAGAAAGACCAGGTACCTCCGTAAAAACACTTATTAGCAAGACATACCCGTTCCAAAGACCCTCATGTATAGATAAGAAATGTATAACCTGTAAAATAAGCCCCCATATTAACTGTAAAACTAGAAATGTAGTGTATAGCATAAGATGTACTGAAGGACAATGTAGAAACAAAAATATAGTGTACATAGGTGAGACAGCTCGTAGTATAGGGGAACGAATAAATGAACACTGGCGAGACCTCCAAGATAATAAAGAATCATCTGTGCTCTACCAACATGCTAAGATAGAACACAGGGGTAGATTAGAGAACATAGAAATAAAAATAGAATCCACACACAGAAAAGATGCAATGTTTAGGCAAATTACAGAGGCAGTCAGCATAAAAGAATTACAACCAAAATTAAATAGAAAATATGAGTGGAACAGCAACATCACAACTTACAATTAAGGACAAAATGAAAACACACACAGGACAAAATGAAAACACACACACACATAGAACAAACAACCAACCAACAATAAATAAATAAATAAATAAACAAATAGATAAATGAACACAAACACACTCAGACACCCGGATGTGGCGCATGCGCAAACTGAGCACACAACACACACACAGAAACAAAATGGCGTAGGATAGAAGAAAGAAAGGCACAGAAACAAAGAGAGGAATCCCCAGTCACTGAAGAGGTCACAGAGTGTGTGACGAAAGGACTATGACTATATATAAACAACTATCTGGTTGTGGAACCAACCAACCAACCAGAAATTTATAAGTTTGTAAATTTGTAAATTTATAAATTTATAAATATATAATAAATTGAAGTGAAAGCAACTGGTGCGTGTGTTTCTTATTGGCAACATGACCCTCCCAAAGTATAACAATATATATATATATATATATATATATATATATATATATATATATATATATATATAGAGAGAGAGAGAGAGAGAGAGATAGTAATAATAATAAATTTGAAGACTAAAATCCAAAGAGGGCTCGATAAGGACAAATATATATCAAATATATAAGAACCGTAGAGCAAATATTTATTAAAATAACAGATTAAAGTAGTTTAAGCAAAGAATCGCTGCTTTCACCCTTAACGGGATCTTCTGAAACTAACAAAGTCAATCTGTGAACGCAGAAGTGAATATTTCAAAAAACGTTGCAACCGGAGGAAGACGATACTTTGGTTCGTGGAAACGTTCCTTGGCAAAGAACGGGAAAAAACGAATATAATAGTCATTATTTGGAGCCGTGAAAAACAATTGCACGCAAAGACAAAACCACGTTTATGGTATAAAAGAAGTCGTAGACTAATATTCAATTAGGTGGTTCATAGAGACGTTCTCTGGCAATGAACGGAAAAAAACGAAGATAATACGTCATATGTGGAGCGTGGAGAAAAATTGCACGCAAAGACAAAACCACGTAAATGGTATAACTGAAGTCGTAGACTAAAATTCTAACTAGGAAACCGAATGATTCTCGGCTTCAGAGTTAAGAATAAAGTAAATAAAATTGAAATTAAATAAATACATACACGCATCCATATACGTACATACACAAGCATACGCGAAAACACTCACCATAGGTATACAAATACACGCACATATAAATATGTGTGTGTGCGTGTATACAAATAATTAAATACACGTATATAAATAAATAAATACGTATATAACAAGCGCACACACATACCTACATGTAAATACACATATGTTCGGAGATGTACGTCAACCAAAACACGAAGTACACATATACACACACCCTACATACGTACGAACCCGCATACTCACACAGACGCAAAACTCACGTATACACATAACCAAAGCATATGTACCAGAATATATAAAATATACGCCATAACATATACAATCAAATATACGTACGAGTAAGTATACGTACCTTCACAAAACATACAGGTAATATATACTTACCTATACAAATAAATAATGGTATAAACATAACATATACTTAGCTACCACATCAAGACGTAAAATATCCGCGTATAGATCGTACTATCCGTTAGGGTATAATATGGGGCTGTAATACAGGAAAGCTTTGTGCAATTTATGTTTACAAGCCGAAATTGCCTCAGATTTTTTGTTTAAGATGTGGTCTGTGGCGCAGAGTATTTCCTGGGCCTCGGCAGCGCAGAGGTCACATGGACTTTTATTTCTGTTATACGATTTAGCCCTAGCTAGGATCTCCCAGTGTAACTTATATTGGGTGTAGTTGTCTTTTAGACTCCAGATATAAGCTGAAAGTGACGTCATATTCCTTCTTAGAGGGTAACGAAAAGAATGGGTATGAATGTAAAGACAAAGACGCTGCTTGAATCTATTGGCGGTTAACCCTATGTAGGCCCTACGGGACGTGGGTGTTTCAACCTTACATTTGTAGACAATGTTACTAGAGAGGCATTTCCCGGATAGGGGGCAGTCAACCTGATTCCTACAATTACAGTTAAGGGTGAAAGCAGCGATTCTTTGCTTAAACTTTAATCTGTTATTTTAATATATATATTAGGTTATGCAAGAAATGCTTAGGAATATCCTGAATGCAGTAATGGTTAATTACTACACTAGAGTACGGTGAGGGATTACTCAACGAGTTATGGAAGAATAGTTAAAGAAACTTAGTTTCTGATTCTTCTGTATTCCGGAGTGTAGATAAAGAATGAATAATAAAACAGGTAGATATCATAAAAAGGTAATTTATTCCGAGTGCTTACAAATGTTTCAACAGTAGTTACACAGTCTAGTCATGCTATGTGCAAATTGGTAGTTATTTATTTGCAGATACTCAATTTTCAAATGCTACTTCTCCTATCGTATCTTCAGAGCAGAATGGTTAAAGTGTAAATTCCCTTGTATTTCTTAAAGGAAGTTATTGGGGAAGATAGAGTAGAATAACTTCCTTTAAGAAATACAAGGGAATTTACACTTTAACCATTCTGCTCTGAAGATACGATAGGAGAAGTAGCATTTGAAAATTGAGTATCTGCAAATAAATAACTACCAATTTGCACATAGCATGACTAGGCTGTGTAACTACTGTTGAAACATTTGTAAGCACTCGGAATAAATTAACTTTTTATGATGTCTACCTGTTTTATTATTCATTCTTTATATATATATATATATATATATATATATATATATATATATATATATATATTATATATATATATATATATATATATATATATATATATATATATATATATATATATATATATATATATATATATATATATATTTATATATATATATATATATGTAATCTGAGTTTTTCGAATATTAATAACATTCGATTCGTTTGCAATTATGCAAATAAGCCTCATTTTAAAAGCCATGTCAGTAGAATGAGCCCTTCATTCTTGCTCTTGTGTTGGCATGTAAACAGAACTGCAGACACTAATCTTTCTGGGTATCACCCTTCATCAGTACAGCTCACTGTTCACCTGCCAACTGTCAGATCTAGTGAAAATATATGCTATTTTCTAAAGTATGTAGTGACTGATCGGCCTGATTTGCATATTAGCAGACTGGCTGATCAGTCAGATCTGCATATTAGCAGATCCACTGATCAGTTAGAATTGCATATCAGCAGACTGGCCAGTCAGTTCCTGTATACGAGCGATAAATGGCCGGCTTTGCCACATTCAAATAAAAAAAGAAAAATTTCGCTCTACATGGCTGAATACAATAAATGTAATCTGTGTTTTTCGAATATTAATAATAACATTCGATTCGTTTGCAATTATGCAAACAAGCCTCATTTTTAAAGCCATGTCAGTAGAATGAACACTTCATTTTTGCTCTTGTGTTAGTATGCCAACAGAATTGCAGACACTAATGTTTCTGGGTATCACCCTTCATCAGTGCAGCTATTATTGATATTCGAAAAACTCAGATTACATTTATTGCATTCAGCCATGTAGAGCGAAATGTTTCTTTTTCTTTCTTATCTGTGACATCATCAGTGATTATCATGTTTCTATGTTTTCCCCCGTTGTGTTGCTGTAATGTTTTCTTATTTTATTTTATTTATTGTTGTCTCTGTTTGTGTGCGTGTATTCTGTTTATTTTGTTTGGTGTGTATACTCGTGTGTTGTGTCTGAGTCTGTGTGTTTATATAACTATATTCTACCCTTGGTCACTGGTGTGTGTTTGTGTGTTATTGCATCTGTGTATATTTATATTCTCAATATTGTTAAACCTTCCTATAGATCAAAGAATCTATAGTTTAAGCCGTTTTTAGACTTTGGTGGGACGTTACTCTCTCTCTCTCTCTGAATATCTAATACTTTCATTGTATCTCTCTCTGTAGAACGGCCTATCTCTCTCTGTAGAACGGCCTATCTCTCTCTTTCTGCCTCTCCCTCTGTGTGTCTCTCTTTAGATGTGTGTGTATGTATTGTGTGTGTGTGTGTGTGTGTGTGTGTGTGTGTGTGTGTGTGTGTGTGTGTGTGTGTGTGTGTGTGTGTGTGTGTGTGTGGTTTTCCTATGATTCAATCAGCCAGCCAGCTGAACATCTTTCTTTTATATTATACTAGCTGAGGTACCCGTCTTCGCCAGGGAGAACAGAGAAAACGACTGTATTGGATGTGTTGTCTGGTATGAGGTGAGACCGTAGTGAGTGTGTACGTGTGAGTGTGTATGAGAGATATATTTAAAAAAAAACAATCATAAAACTTCTTTATTAGGCTGGGGGAGTAAACTGCTGATTAAATGGTAGCATTGGCCTTGGATTTTAAATGTTGTGAAATAACTATAGTCAGTATGATCTTTTTCAGCTCCAAAAGACGTCATCTGAAACACAGCAATATACCGCATAACATTGTTTCTGAAGTGTTGCCTCGTTAGTATGGTCTGTAAGTAGTATATGGATAAAAGCTGGAGGGTAGATTAATTTCAAATAGTATCAATTTTTCTTTGTTCTGTTAAATCAAATACTAAAACGACTTGATAAAAGCTAACGCAATATTGTTAAACCTTCCTATAGATCAAAGGATCTATAGTTTAAGCCGTTTCTAGACTTTGGTGGGACGTTACACCCCCCCTCTCTCTCTCTGAATATCTAACACTTTAATTGTAACTCTCTGTATAACGGCCTATCTCTCTCTTTCGGCCTCTCCCTCTGTGTCTCTCTCTCTTTAGATGTATGTGTGTGTGTGTGTGTGTGTGTAGTTTTGTGTGATTCAACCAACTAATAAACATCTTTCTTTTATATCATATATAGATATAGATATAGATATAGATAGAATTAGAATTTAGCTTCGAGCATAGAGATATGTATTGGAATTTCGTATTTCTAAAGAGATACGATATGTTTATAAATAAACATTTAGAAAGCCGTAGCTATGTAAAAACACTGGCAGCTATCACCACCTAGCGGTATCCAGCAGAAGCAAGGTGGACAATCGTCGATGCATTTCGAACTGAACTGGTTATCATCAGAACGATCCATCCCGCTCTGACAGAGGGGACACCAAGAAAATGGACAAGACCAAAAGGTCGTCCAAGGACAAGATGGCGAGACGTCCTCAGCAACCACCGGGGACCCTCATGGCCAAAACTGGCAAGGGACAGAAGTCGGAGGAAGGAGTTCAGGGAGGGGTTCCTCCTCCGTGAGTGATTTCAAGACCCTGGATCAAGAGAAAGAGCAAGAGATTTCATATGTAATGAGGAATAATTACATGTTTAAGTGTAGTTTGTATTTGTTAAATTGTTTTACTTTATTTATTCTCTGCTGTTGTGTTAAATAATTTCAGTACTTGTAGAGGAGATATAGAGAGACTGTCATAAGTATCCGGATAGTCCAACATTTATATTCCAAATGATAATATTTACTAAAATTCTGATTACTCAGTACGAAATTATAAATACACCAAAAGCTAGAGGGTCGGACGCGATGCTTTGCAGCATGGAGTTACGGGCCTTTACGATTTGAGTTCAAATCCCGCCGAGGTTAATTTTGCCTTTCATCCTTACGGGGTCGATAAAATAAAGTACCAGTAATGCACTGGGATAATTGCTAGCCTTGTGCCAAAAGTAGAAATAATTATTAAAGTAAGAATTTGAAAAGCTAATTCCGTTCTTCAAAACACTTTGAAACGAATGTTAAAAAAGTTATCTGGAACCTTGCAATAAAAATGCATTGACCCCCCCCCCCCAGTAACTTATGACTCACACCGTACAGTGGAACCTTGGTTCACGAACGCCTCTCATCATGAACACATTGGTTCACGAACAATTTTTCCGAACAGAAAACGTCTCAGTTCACGATGATTTCTCGAGTAACGAAACACAAGCTGGCAAAAACGGTTGGCAACAAACTTGGAGTATCGGCGGGAAAGAGTCACTCGCTGTGTAGTTAGTTACTATGGTAATATCGATCTATCTTTTACATACAGTCTCTCTCTCTTAAAGTATTTCTCTTAATATTTCGTATGAAAAAATAACCGTTTCGGCTTACGAACATTTCGGGTGGCAAACGGACTTCAGGAACGCTTTAAGTTCGTGAACCGAGTTTTTAATGTACTTTGAAGTTGGTTAAGTTCATTCCTGCATATGCTGCAATGCAACTATTTTACAGAATTTGTCTGGTGTTTCATCACAGATTTGTTGGCGGCGTATGGTCATTCTTTTGTGTAAAAACACTTCACGTTGCTCCGTTCAACTCAGCCCCAAAAAGTGAGTTGCGATGACATTGGTGTCTTTCCCTTTCCGTTCGATAACGTTGGTGGCGTGGAGAGGGGAGACTATCATGCATGGGCGACTGCTGGTTTTTCACAAAACACATAGTTGAGACATATGACTTGGAAAGTAACTTTCCAGGTGCAAATCTATGATCAGTCGTAATGGAAGGGTGTCAACCAAACAGTCATATAATCTGTTGAACCGGAGCTCTTGCACGGATATTCACAACATTAACAGAAAATAGTCATGTTGGTAGCTACACAAAAGTGCTATGTGTGATACTGATGCGAAATAGTTGCAGCACAGAAATGTATGTACAGAAACTTTTCAAAAGTGAAAAGATCAGAGTAAGTCGACTCTGTCTATCAGGAGATTTTGCACGAAATCCAGAAGAGAG
This sequence comes from Eledone cirrhosa, assembly GCA_964016885.1. Classification (NCBI taxonomy): domain Eukaryota; kingdom Metazoa; phylum Mollusca; class Cephalopoda; order Octopoda; family Eledonidae; genus Eledone; species Eledone cirrhosa. The sequence goes on from OZ024742.1 coordinate 319,836,710, forward strand.
AGCATGGAGTGGAAAAGCATATTTGATGTCATGTTGCATACATTGACAACCTGAAGCAGGGCAGCTTCTGGAACCTATCCAGGAATTAAAGAAGGCGATGATGGAGAAAGAAAAATGGTGAACGTCATGTTACATTCATTGACAACAACCTAAAGCAGGATACTGGCTTGGAATCTATCCAGGAACCGAAGATTGCTGTGATGGACATAGAAGTGGAGAAATGGGATCGTGTTGCATTGGCCCTAACTGACTGACTAACTAACTAACGATCTAACTCACTCTCCTACTAACCAATTAATCTGTAAAGAATATCTAGTAGCCATCATTCAAATACTTATTGTAATAGTTTATTATTTTTTTCAACTGAATAATTATTTCATCTTAATATCATGAGCACATGGAAAGACTACGAAAATTCATTCTATAGTTGACATACGAGTTAAATATACATTTAAAAAACCAACGACAAAGTGTATTTCTAGAAATGTCTGACTTGCATCACAGTTTGTTTATTTAATAAAGTTGGACATGTTAAAAATTAACACTTTCAAGAATAAATATATATTGAAATGTCAGAAATTATTTCACCTATCTTATTTCTACAGGTTAATTCTACCATTTAGAGAATTAATGACACGTAGATTTTTCTCGTTTCCAATATGTTCGATTTTTCAGAAATTATCTGAAGATTGACAGTATGAAGTTTTAGCTTTGAATAATATATATATGGAATCAGGTCCATAACCTCTGTAGGTAACCATGAGCCAATCCTCTGCCAAACGCGCGTAAGAGGTCGATACACAATAAAAATCTAAATATATATAAACAAAACCTCATCGCTTTTGTTAATATATATATATTTATTAACAGATTTAAACCAAAATTAAATATGTAATCATCCCCATTAGATTCTCTCTCTCCCTTACACACACACGCCACGACGCCACTATCACCTACCACCACAACTAAAACACAACAACATTACTATCCCCATCGCTCCAACGAATGCGAGACCGCCACCACTATCACTACCGACAACACCACATAACAAACCAGTCAACTAGTCCTCCTGTATAAGTTTTGGCTTTGGACAAGGGACTCCAATTTAGCTCGTAGGTGATGTTGGTTTCACAGAGATCCCAAACATGCCTGGATAATGTTGTAGCATTTCTCCGGGCTTTTATGGTATGTTGTTGTTGGTAAAACCTTGTCTTCAATTCGCAGACGGTTAATCCGATGTAGGCTTTGTTTGTTGTCACGTTGCACTTGTACACGGGGTTCCGCTGCTGACATTTGTTGTTTAAAGCACAATGTGTTTTGCCCATGAAATTAAATGGCCTGGGATTTTCCTCACTGAGGTCTATTAGAGTTGAGGTTGGCAGTGTTTGAGAACGCGATGATTTGTGCGAAGTTGAGTGTGGTGGTATAAGAAAGTTTGATTGTATTTTTGTTGCAGATATTGTGGTAGCGATGGTGTGGTGGGAAGTATCTATTGAGAAGTTTGAAGAAAATCGTCCAATTTGTTGTGGTGATGTCACTATAGTGAGGAGGATTAAACCAAGTTAGGTTGCGTGAGCAGCGGTTCCACCTGCTAATTCTACTATATATATATATATATATATATATATATATATATATATAGTAATAACAATAAATGTGAAGACTAAAATCCGAAGATATATTTTTATATATATAATATCCTTATCGAGCCCTCTTCGGATTTCAGTCTTCACATTTATTGTTATTACTATATATATATATATATATTTTTAAGCGATCGACTTTCGTCAAATCGGACCGAGGAAACAATGTTTCCGTTGGTCTTTCCAATTGCTAATACTATCTATCGGTCGCAACTCCAGGTAGAAGGAGCAACGTGAAATAAAGTGTCTATATATATATATATATATATATATATATATATATATATATATATATATATATATATATATATATATATATATATATATAGTAATAACAATAAATGTGAAGACTAAAATCCGAAGAGGGTTCGATAAGGATATTATATATATAAAAATGTATAAAACCATAGAGCAAATATTTATTAAAATAACAGATTAAAGTTTAAGCAAAGAATCGCTGCTTTCTCTCTTAATTACAACAGTGACATAAACACAGGTAAATTTCGTTGGACTCTGGATCCCAACTCATTCAACCTGTCATAAAAAAAAGAAAAATAAAGATGGCCTGGGGATTGATTGTGCTTTCTTATTAAAAACATATCATAAGAGTTTAAACAAAGGCAGGAAATTTAGAAATTAGTTAGAAAAGAGGTGTTTTTTTTAATTAGAAGGTAAGATCAGGGGAGGTAATTCTTGAGAGACCATAGTCAAGATTGAATAAAAATAGACAAACACATTTTTTTCTGACTCAAAGAATCCAATTTCCTTGATATATAGAATAGTCAGTAAATCAAAATAAACTTCTAGACCTGTTGATCAGGTCTAAGCGTTTTACTCAAAATATACTTCTTCTCATGAAGACAATTGCCAAAGCAATCAAGCCGTGTGTTGAGGCAGTGCTTATCGGAAGCTAGTTGTGAGAGTATTACCATTTTTCAGAATTACAAAGGCAACAAAATTTCGACCCATTCACATAGGCGGTGGATCTTTCTAATATCTTCCAATTGATGAGAAAAGGTGTGTCGTTGTTCTTAACGATTTGCGAGTGGGGTGGCATGTTTTTTGTTGGGATATCTGAAGGTTGTTTCATGATTCAGGTACCGGTTTTTAAACCGGCTCTCTGACATACCGACATAGATCCAGGCTTCAGTTTCGAGGTTCTGGTTGGTGGAGATAACCTCTGCTTGGTAAATCATCGCCGAAGAGTTGCACTGTTGGTCTAATGGGCATGTTTCTGGTCTTCTACATGAGCGTTTGTACGGTGTAGGGCTTTTGCGTTTGCCAGTGATGTAGGATTTGACATTAGTGCAAGAGTAACCTATTTTTACTGTATGGCGATTAAATATCTTTCGGTATTTATGGCCAACAGGGAAATGGAGATCTATGAGGGCTAGGCTGAATGAGTTGGGGTCCAGAACCCAACGAAACTTAAGTACCTGTTTTATGTCACTGTTGTAATTATTTATACTAAACTCGTCCTATGGACTGAATGGCCTTACTCTTGGATATTTCTATCAAACCTTTACTACAGTATATATATATATATATATATATATATATATATATATATATATATATATATATATATATATATAAGTAGAAGGGATATTTAATTTGTTGGAAATTCAACAAATATAAATGTTTATAACTGATTCAGAGCACTCGACAGCTTTCTGGAGTAAATATTCAATGATATTAAATAAATGGAAACTATATTTATAAAAGCATATTTATTCTATTATATATATTTCAAGAGTACCAAAAACTTTGGTACGCTTTCATCAGATAAAAATACAAAGAGTGTTTACTCTATTATTCCTAGTTTACTGAATAGGGCTCTTATCTATGCATCTAAACATACAGATTTATCTAGTGATGAAATGCATATCATTCTAACAACACGGAAAACTTTAATAGAATTCAACACACACACACACACACACACACACACACACACACATATATATATATATATATATATATATATAATGGAAAAATTTGAACAGGGACAAAACAGAGAGGCAGTACAATAAATGTTTATTAATTTCACGCTCAGGAGAGTGGGGGGGGGGGTAAGTGGGGGACGACGTTTCGGGCATAAGCCCTTCCTCAGGTGAGAAGTGTGTGGGAACAGAGTTCAAAAGGTGTGTAGGGAGTGGTGGAGAGACATATAGCGAAAGGAAACGGTGCGAATGAAAAAAAAACAAATAAAGATAAAAAATAAAAATAAAGCATGATCAAAATACAAGGAATGAGCAAATTTAAAAATAAAGGCATGATCAAAATAAACTGAAATTAAAAGGGGGTAAACACGTGCTGGAAGGGTGTGGGGTGAGTAGGGGTGGTGGCGGGTGGAGTGGGGAGAGGGAGACGGGGTGTCCGAGCGGGGAGGGCTGAAGGTGGTGTGTGTGTGTAGGTGTGCGTGTGTGTGTGTGTGTGTGTGTATGTGAAAGTAAGGGTTGGGGGAAAAACGGGGTTGCATGTTCAGGAAGGGGTGTGTGTGGGGGGGTGTTTTTGTGGGTCGGAGTGTCTGTGCGTGTGTGGATAGGGGGTGGGGGAGAGGAATCAGGAGGCTGAGGGTGTAAATATGTGGTGGGAAGCACGTGTGTGTGGGGTTTAAGCGTGTTGTGGGTGTGGGTGGCGTGTGGAGAAAAAAATTTGTTTGGGGTGTTAGTATACGGGAGGTGGGGAGGGGTTGAATGCAGGTGTGAGTGGGGGTTAGTGGTGGTAGGGTGTGTAGAGTTGGTGGTGTACGAGGGTGTGTGGGTACGTGTGCGTGGGGTTGGGGGGTGTTAGTGATGTTAGCTGCGTGTGGGGTGGGTGGTGTAAGTGGGTGCGTGTGTTCGTGTGCTTGGGGTTAGGGGGTGTTAGTGAGGTTAGTTGCGGGGTGGTGAGATGGAGGTGTGGGGGTGAGAGGTGTGGGGGTGAGGGTTAGTGGTGGTAGTGGGGTGTGTGTTTAGTGTGAGCGCGTGTATATATGTGCCGGTGGGTGTGTGCGTGTGATAAGGAGGGGGAGGAGGAGAAGAGGGGAGGGAAGGGATGTTAGTATGTTAGTTGGGGAAGGGTGGTCAGATGAGGGATGGAGTGGAGGTGTTAGTATTGTTAGTGTGGGGTGGGCGGTGAAAAGGAGGGGTGTGTTAGTGGTGTTAGTGGGATATATATATATATATATATATACACTCATGTCTACATTTTGAATGAAACAGTTCTATAAGCCATTTCTATATTAAACATGATTTTTACACTATACTAATGTATTGAGTACCTTACTTACTGCGGTTACCCTCGGTTGAACCCAGGACTCGCATATATAACATATATCAGATAGAATCATACCGCAACTTAAAGAAAAATCATACCTAAAACTATGGAACGGCACTAAAGAGGTTATAGATTGGTTCAATAACATAAAATTTAAACATAACAAAAAATTCATTCAAATGGATATTGCAAATTACTACTCCTCTATTACTCCTAGTTTACTTAATAAGGCTCTAAAACATACAGATCTATCTAGTGAAAACATACAGATCTCTCTAGATCTGTATCTAAACATACAGATCTATCTAGTGAAGAAATGCATATCATTTTAACCGCACGGAAAACTTTAATTGAATTCAATAATCATCTCTGGACAAGAGCCGATAGAAAAAATAATTTTGATATCACCATGGGATCATCTGACTCGGCGCAAATAACGGATCTTTTGAGGTTATTTATTAATAATACACTGCATAGAAAAATACCAGAGATGACCGGTGGTTTATATCGTGATGATATGCTGCTTTTACTTGAAAATCATAGTAATTGTGAAATTAATAGGAAAAGAAAATCCATAATACAATTCTTCAATAACTACAACCTTAAGTTAGAAATAGAGAATAACTATAAAATCGTTAACTTTTTAAACGTAATATTAAACCTTAACACAGGAATCTACTATCCATTCCATAAAATTAATGAGAATCTAAATTATGTAAGTTTTAACTCTAGTCATCCTAGATCTATTAAGAACACTATTGTCAAAAGTGTCCAACAACGGATTTCACGCATCTCCGCTAATAAAAACATTTTTGATGATAAGGCTGAATATTATAATGAAGCTTTAAATAGAGCAGGGTATTCGAATAAAATTAAATACATTGACAACAATAACACGACAAATCACCCTAGTATTAATTATAATAATAATAAACAATTTAACTCAAACTCTTAAACAAACAAAAGAACTAGAACTAGAAATATTATTTGGTTTTCACCCCCCCCCCCCCATTCTCATTAAGCGTTAAAACATCTTTAGCAAAACTATTCTTTAAAGTACTAGACAAATGTTTTCCTAAAGCCCACAGATACCACTCAATCTTTAACAGACATACTATAAAACTATCCTACTCTACTACTATGAACATAGCACAAAATATAAATAGAATTAATAATAGAAACTTAAATTTAAACCCTAACCAAAATAACCATAATAGCATTAATAATATTTCTAGCAATATCCAACATAATAGTACCGTTCCGAGCAACAACAACTCCGTAAAATGTAACTGTAGAATCAAATCAAACTGCCCTTTACAAAATAAGTGTTTAAATAAAAACGTAGTCTATAAATGCACAGTTAAAACTAGTGATAATATATTTAACTATGTCGGTGCCACTTCTACAAAATTTAAAGATCGCTGGAATAACCATAATTACTCTTTCAGAAGATCTGATAAAAAATCTTCAACTTCTCTTTCACATCTTATATGGAACTTAAAAAGCAAGAATATAGACTATTCAATATCTTGGAAAACGATTTAATAAGCACCTGCGTACTGAAACTTGACTTTATCAAAATTCTGTAAATTGTGTATTGAAGAATTTTTTTAATTAACTGTCAAAACTCTATTAATCTCAGAGCAGAATTATTTAATTCTTGCAGACATCGCCAAAATTCTACATTCAGAACTATGTGTAACTTATAATATTCCTATAAATCTTCAAAATGATCCTATCTTTTTTAACAATTTATATTTTTAATATATTAATATCTCTAAATCATAATATCTCTAATATTTGTAGTACTTTCACCTTTCAGCAAAATTTCTTATAATATATATATATATATATATATATATATATATATATAGTGACGAAAGATAAGTCAATTACATGAACTCATAATCCTTTATTTAGTGCTATATATATTTCGATGATAGCCATTGAATGGCTATGACCTCATCAGGCAGTTAGTCAGTTCTTAGATATGCCAGCTCTGTGTGTATAGTGTTGATGGTATCAGAGCCTTGGGACATATGAGCTTGTTAGGAATACTTTGATGTTGTCAGCAGGAATAGTCTTGATTCTCATTGGTCAGTTTGTAGATGGTAGTAGGTTGGTATTTGACCTCAAAGAGGCAGGTGGTTCTGTAAGGTTCAAACTGTCAGGCAAGATGACAATAGTTCCACATGACTGATTTTCACAAAAGGCATTCTTGGTCAAATATATTTTCAAATAAGGTTAATAGTATGAAATAGATACTACAGGTCATTCTTAAATTGAGGAATTTATGTGGAGTGGTGCTACTGAAAATTATGGTTGGAGTAGAAAGTTTACAAATAAAAAGGCTTATGTAGGTTGGCTTACACTACACTCACACCCACCTCCACACACACACACACACACCCACAGATACAAAAAGTGGGGTGGTAATACTTAATATAGTGGTTAGAGTCCAATACTTAGAAAGTTAGATAGTTTAGAAAATTTAGAAATAAAAGGTTTATGCTGGTTCACTTGTACATACACTCACACCTACCCCCTCAAACACTCACACATCTACACACACAAATCCATACAGGTGTGTGTATATATGCATGCATGCATGCATGTACGCACAAGTATACACATATATATATACATATATAAAATATATATATATATACACAGAACATACATATATATAAAATATATACATACAAAAATATAAAAAATATATATATACATAGAATACACACACACACACACACAAAATATATACACACGTATAACATACATATATATATATATATATAAAGAAATACACACACACATACACACATATATATATATAAAATATATACATACAGATACGCACACATATATAAAATACGCATACATACACATATAAAATACACATATATATACACATGATACATATATACAGATATATATATAAAATCAGGTTCAATAAAACATTGTTTAGATGACTCCTAACCAGTAGAGGATCCGGTGGACCTTCCACCATAGGGACCGCAAACCATGGGTGGTTGTTGTTGTCCATTGGTCATTGGTACGGGGTGTAGGGGACCTACCGGGGGGGGGGGGGGGGGGGGCTTGTGGGACGCCGTAACCGGGGTTTATCCATATAGCTTGAGGAAAGTTCCCGCCCTTAGGTGTCTGCAGGCACCGAATAAGTCGGCCCTTCTGTTTAATAGCTTGGTTCCGCAATGAAGAATCTCGAGTGTCTCACTAAGACAGAGGTTGCAAATACCAGACCCGCCTCTGTCTGGAGGAACCTTTCTAACCACGGACCAGACCAGAAAGTGCGGGGTCTGTTCAAGTTTGAGCTTCCAGATCAATTCAGAAAGGGCCGTACATTTCCTCTTATCTATTCTGTTAAAGGAATGGCGATGGTTATACCACCGAGCTTTGAAGCTCGTCGCTGTGGATCCTATGTAGTGGTGCTCCGAGTTAAGGGTTGTGACCGTGCACCTGTAGACCACGTTTTTGGTCATGCATTCATTACTAAGGGGGCATAACGATGGGTCTCTGCAATTACATGACTTCTTAAGCCCCACCACATGTACCGCGTGGTTAGCATCACTCGGGGTTGGCTGGGTAGCCTCCGCAATCAGCACAGGGTCGTTGGGTTCCGGTGTGCTAGTTGGGCCTGTCCGGGTTCCGATGCGTCCCGCGTGCTGGTTCTGTTGGGTGGCTCCGGGGTTTACGCTGGTATTAGAGGCAGTGAGCCTATTCCTATTTATGCCAGCTATGTGCTGGGCTACGGAGCGTGTGGTTGGGTAGGAAAGTTTCACCGTGTGCCTGTTGAATATTTTATGGTACTTATGGGCCCTAGGGAAACATATATCCAGTACTCTAAAGAATGTTCTAGCCAGGCTGGTACGTAGACCCACCGAGTACGGAGGGTTATACCATGTGACCTTCCTGGTCCTATTCTTGCGGGGTTGTTGGGTGTCCGCCGTGGGCCATCGCGTGGTTGTGCACAGCTCAGGTCGAGCTCGGTTGGTGTCACTTGGGTGTGCGGAGCGGTCACTATCATGAGGATTATATAGGCCCACCGTGGGGCTATAAACCTGCGAGGTGCGGCCTCCCTGCTCAATTAGGATTCGGCGGGTGGTGGGGCCGTTGCAGGGGTGCCTATGGTCCGCAGCACAGTGGTCTTCAGCGTTGTAGGTATTAGACCGGTGGCGTATGTGTGACCTTCTACCGGGTGTGGTGACGGATAGGGGTCTGGGAGTGTTACTACTGGTCACCGAGGTATTAGGTGGGCGACTCATTCCCCTGAGGGTATTGGTCCGGGGTACCCTTGGGTCATCTCGATCATGTCCCTTAGGGTTATAGCTGATCCTGTCGCTGTAGGACGCCTTAGCTAGAGCTGAGTTATAGTAATCAGCGTTACTATTGAATATCTCTATATTGGCCGACAAGTTAGAGATCCTGTCAGAGACACTCTTAACTACGCCCTTAACTATAGATCTAGGGTGATTAGACTCAGCGTTGATATAAACCAGCTTCTCATTGAGTTTCTGAATTAAAAAATTAAAATCATATAGATATACATAAATATATATAAATATATATAATCTCGAAAGGTCTTTTTTCTAAGCGCTCATATATTCACCTAGCTTATGCTAACAGAATAACTATGTAGCTTGTTCCCTTCCTCTCTACGGTTAGCTTTCCTCTTTGTTGTTTACTTGTCTCACTCGCTTTACGCGTTTTAATTGTCCTAATAACTTAATTTAGTTATTATTGCACCGACGTGAGGTATATGATTTTTAATGCAATGAAATATCTATGATCGTCGGCAAATCACTGATGAGGGACTCATTTTATAACATGTTATCCATGTGCAACCTGCAGTATTCTTCTCCCCATTTTTTCATATATATATATATATATATATATATATATATATATATATATATATATATATATATATATATATATATTTATAGATATTTATGTATATCTATATGATTTTAATTTTTTAATTTTTTAATTCTTTATTTTTCCAATGACACCCTCTAAAGCTATTTTTTCAACGTAGTTTAATAACCATTAACTGATTTAAGGAAAATGTATCATATTCAAGACGATGTTTAAACATTCATATTTCTTTCGACTAAATAATTAATTAATCTCACACTAACTTTTAAAAATTTATCGATTAACAAATAAAATTGGAGTTATCTTTCCTTTCTCAATCATATAAACTTATTATACCTAACTCCGTTAATTTAAAACATTCTCAATGCGAAACAAGTTATCCAAATATATAAATTCATAATTTTAACTACCTATTTATTTACATAAAACACAAAATCAACTCCCTCGTAACTCATATTAAAAACAACTAATAATTGCAAATTATCTTTTTATTAAAAATACATATGCTATTATTAAAATATATATAGATATTTATACGAGTATTTAACCCACTACAATATTATAATAAGATAAATACTTACAAACATAATTCTCCATCTAAATATATACTCAACATAGGTAAATATTTGAATTTATTTTCCCCCAAATTAACGTATACAAGTAGTCTTCTTTTTCCTTTTTCCTTTTCCTTCTTCTTCTTCTTTTTCCTTTTTATTTTTTATTTTTTATTTCTTTCTCTCTTATTATTATATATCTAGACTTTCTATAGCGTTTAAAATAACCGTTTTTCAATCATATAACTCAACCTTATTTACATATTCATTTGCATATCCATCCATAAGTTTGAAAAATCCGTTCTTTAATCTTACTACCCAAGGAAAATTCAACTGATAAGGTATGGTTTCCTTGGCTATGTCAACATTTATAAAACACTCTTTGTATTTTATCTGATGAAAGGGTACCAACATTTTTGGTACTCTTGAAATATATATAATAGAATAAATATGGTTTCATAAATATAATTTCAATTTATTTAATATCATTGTATATATATATATATATATATATATATATAGGAACGAGTAGGACCCCGACGGCTGAGCTCAAGCCGTTTCGACGGCTAATTCTGGACTATTGAGTCCAGGATAGCCGTCGAAACTGCTTGAGCTCAGCCGTCAGGGTCCTACTCGTTCCTATTACCCACTCTACTACCCTAAGTATTGAGTACTTTGGTGCGTTATGGTCCATCTGGTTCCTTACCACATTTCCTTCGTTATATATATATATATATATATATATATTCCTATCTTTGCATTATTTATTTATTAATTTACTGTATTTGTTTATTTCTGCCTACTATTTTTTGTCTATGATTTTCCTGTGTATACTTTCCCCTCCTTACTTTATTTTTGTTTGATTTTCCCTCCCCCGTCTCTGTCTACCCTTTCGCACTCACTCCTTCGTTCCACCTTCCCCCGCATCACACACTTCCCTTCCCCCCCCTACTTTAACTCCACGCCCACAATGCCCAGCCTGAGATCTTTTCTCCACCTACTCCGCACCCGCCCAAACTTTTCCTCACCCCTCCTCCCACCCTGCTATCTCCCCTCGGCCCTCCAACTCTCCTACCTTATCTTCGCCAAAACCCGGCATTCCAGCCACATCTATTTCCTCAGCCGGTGCCTCCACCTCCACCTCATCCCCCTCGGCTTCCGACTACACTTCCACACCTCCTCCAACGTATCCTCACCCGATCATCGCGCCTCCTAATGCGCAACTCCCCCCCGTTCCTCCCTCTCCACCATCCGAAAGCTTGACTACAAACTGACTCCTACCCTCCTCCGCCTTAACTCCGCATGCCACCCCCTCCACGTCCACTCCATCCTCCTCTTCATCCAAAACCTCAACCACGACCTCTTCTCCTTCTTCACATCCACCAAAGCCCTTAAGCTACACTCACTCCTCCCTACCACCACCTTCCACCACCCCTCGCCCATCCCTGTGACCCCCACATCCATCCCACTCCTCTCCACCACCAACCACGCCCTTCGCCTGCTCGACTCCTTCACTTTCCCACCCGGCTCACCCACCCTCCTCTTCACCCTAGATATCAAGTCGCTTTATAGTGTCATCCCCCACGCCGACGGCCTACGTGCCCTCAGGCACTACAACGACCTTCGCCCTCCTCCATCCCCTCCACCCGCACCCTCCTTCGCCTCGCCGAGTTGGTCCTCACCCTCAACTGCTTTTCCTTCTCGGATGAGTTTTACCAACAGGTCACGGGGGGTAGCCATGGGCACAAGAATGGGCCCAAACTATGCCAACCTTTTCGTTGGCCCTGTTGAGGCCCAAATCTTTGCCCAGTACACCGGCTCCACGCCCGAACTTTACGGTGGTTACATCGACGACTGTATCGGAGCCACGAACCTCACCCGAGAACAGCTAGACTCCTTTCTCTCCTTCTTCTGCTCCTTCCACCCCTCCCTCCACTTCACCACCCATGTCCACTTCTTAGACATCTCCGGCGTCATCGACCCCTCCCACCGCTCCCTCGTCACCTCCGCCTTCTTTAAACCCACCGACTCCCACTCCTACCTCGACTTCACCTCCTCCTACCCTACACACACAAAACACTCTATGCTGAGATACTGACTTTGAGTCCCAGGCCCTTTCCCTAGTCAGCCATTTCATCCGCAGATGTTCCCCCCCTCGTCCACACCGCCCTCACTCGCGCCCGTGCTGTCCACCGCTCCACCACCCTCACCCCACGCCACCGCCGACCCACCCACCGTCTCCCCTTCCTCATCACCTACCACCCCTTCACCCTACCCCTCCACCGAACCATCCTCCGCCTCTTCCTCCGCCTCCAGTCCGACCCCTCCACCTCCCACATCTTCCCATTCCCACCCCTCCGCTCCTTCAAACGCGCACGCAATCTCCGCACCCTCCTCGTCCGCAGCTCCCTACCCCCAACCAACGCTCCCTCCCGGTTCCCTTCCCTGCTCCAGGCCTCGTTGCCATACCTGCCCTCACATCACCAACACCACCACCTTCCAGGGTCCCAACGGCCACTCTCTCTCTGTCCGGCACGTCTTCCGCTACACCTCCTCCAACCTAGTCTATGGACTTCGCTGCACGGAGTGCAGTGCAACCTACGTCGGACAGACTGGACGTCGCCTGGCGGACCGTTTCACTGAACACCTCCGGGATATTCGTCTCGGCGGGAGTTCGCTCATCGCCCGTCACTTTGGCTCCCCTGGACATTCCGCCCACCACCTCACAGTCTGTGGCCTACTCCAATGCCACGGAACACCCGCTACCCGCCTCACGGTCGAACAACGCACCATCTTCACCCTACAGACCCTCCCCACCCCTATTCCTTTCGCCTTCGACCTTCCTGTACCCCCCCACACACACACACATATCCCTCACTAACACCACTAACACACCCGCATTCAACCCTTTCCCCACCACCAGTATACTAACACACACTAACACCCCCTTTACCACACACACACTCATCCAAACACGCACACACACACCAATACACTACACTCCCTCCATCGTCCCCAACACATTTTCTCTCCCTCTCCCCGCTCCACCTACACCCCTTCACACACACACATCCCACTAACACCTCTACTAATGCACACCCATCCCCCTACATTACCCCCACTCCACCTTTCACACCTACCCATCCTCCCCCCTGTCCTCCGCACCTCCGCACACACAGCCACAGTCTTCACCACACACTGACTTTTTCCACCTGTCATTCTCCTCTACTGCTATCACTTCATCCTGCCTTGACTCTCTGACCACTTCCTGTTGCGCGCGCACCCCACATCTCCCCACTTCCGACCACCACAACCAACGGATTACACACCACCGGTCATCGTTCCAGCTATCCACTCCATAACATGAATTATATCCAGCACCTCATCGCACACTCCACGGAACTACCTTAGGAACTTACCCACGGACATACACTCACAATGTTTTTTCGAACCACGCCACCTACATACACACCACGTATAAACACCAACACACACGTGCGTACCCCCACTTATACACACTCAGCATCCGGAATCCTCCCCCCTCCCCCACCTCTCTGACCCCTCCCCATCCACACGCACGCACACACCTACCTACACCCCCCCCACACACACACACCTTTTCCTGAACATGGAACCTCGTTCTTCCCCCAACTCTCACATTCACATACACACACACACACGTACACCTACACACATACACAAACACCACCTTCAGCCCTCCCCGTTCGGACCCCACGCCTCCCTCTCCCTACTCCATCCACCGTTTTTCCTCCCTTTTCTCTCCCCCCTTTTTTCTAAATGTCTCTCCCCTACACACCCTCGGAACTCTCTTCCCACCCACTTTTCTCCTGAAGAAGGTCTTATGCCCGAAACATCGTTCCCCACCCCACCCCCACTGTCAAGAGCGTGAACCTAATAAACCTTTGTTTGTACTGCCTCTCTGTTTTGTTCCCGTCCAAGTTTTCTCTCTCTATATATATATATATATTTCGTTTCTGAATTTGTTTAGCAAGATTCTTTATCTGAAAACGTGTGTTGAAACCGATATTGTTATACTTTGGGAGGGTCATGTTGCCAATAAGAAACACACGCACCAGTTGCTTTCACTCCAATTTATTATAAATTAAAAAATCTTTTTAAAAATGTTTGCTCTCTCCTTTGTTCTGTCCTACGCCATCTTGTTTTTGATGGCGTAGGATAGAACAAAGGAGAGGCACAAAACAAAGAAAAGAATCCCCAGTCACTGAAGAGGTCACAGAATGTGACGAAAGAACTTTGACAATATATGAACAACCAACCAACCGGAAATTTATTTTAAAAAAATTTATAAAAAATTTTTTAAAAGATTTTTTAATTTATAATAAATTAGAGTGAAAGCAACTGGTGCGTGTGTTTCTTATTGGCAACATGACCCTCGATCCTTCTGACGAGAGTTTTTCTTTGCAACGGATGCCGTATGGACTCCGTTTATTTTTGAGACACGAAACCGATTCGGTAAAGGTAACTATAGTAAGTAAAGTTAATTTTTTAAAATTTATTTTGAAACTTTTTCTTATTTGCTAAAGCTTGATTATATATGTTCTGGCTCGTTAATTTATTAACCTGCCATTGAACCACATTGGCATATGGTTGGACAATACATGTGTCCCTTAGCGCCTTGTGCGTGTAGGAACATATACTCTATTATATATATATATATATATATATATATATATATATATATATATATATAGTGTGGTAGAACACTGGAAGGTAATATCCGTAGTGGTAGAGCACTCAGTCCATGGGACGAGTTAGGTAGAAGTGGTTACAAAACAGTTAGTTCACCATACCCAGAACAATTGTTTCACCTCGATTACGAGCTGAGGATCCGCTAAGGTGAAACAATTGTTCTCGGTATGGTGAACTAACTGTTGTGTAACCACTTCTATATATATATATATATATATATATATATATATATTTACCTCGGCTGCGTTTGTCTGTTTCTCTCTTACCCCGTTCTCTCTGTTTTTCTCACCTTCTTTCGCCCCCTCTGTCAGTTACACTTTCTCTCGACTGACCGCTTCCTCGCACTTCCACTCACTCACTCTCTGTTTCTCCCCTTCTCACTTCCTCCCGTTTGGCTTACAGTGGGTCTCTTCTTGCTTACATCTCACCCACGTCGGACGTCTGTACCTTTCGCTCATGAAATCCACCCAGATTATGCTGACCAGGACAACCATGTTGCCTGTTTTTTTCCTTTCTTTGGTTTGCTTTTATTCTTCTATGTTGTTCACTTGTCCCCCTCGCTTTACGCGATTTACTGGTCCCAATAACTTTTTTTAGTTATTGCTCGCACCAACCTGAGGTATATGATTTTTAATGCGATGAAATACCAATGATGGTTGGAAAATCACGGACGAAGGACTAATTTTATCATATGTAACCCATGTGCAACCACGCAGTATTCTTATTTCTTCTCATGTTTTATATATATATATATATATATATATATATATATATATATATATATATATATATATATATATATATATATATATATATATATATATATATATATATATATATATATATATATATATATATAGCAACACTACTGTCATTAATAGCGCCAGGTGACCTAGACCAAAATACCCCTATTTTCTAGGTATATACAGTTATAGTTGGTTGCTAAAGATAACCCTAACCAACTGATCTGATTCAAGGACAACTGACCTAAGAAATTCAATAGACTTGGTATTGGAGTGGTAAGACTGAATCTGACTAATGAGAGGAAGGTAAATCCTACTGATGCTTGAATTCGTTCATTCAATCATATACCACCAGTTCTTTGAGAAAACAACGCCATACTTCGGGACTGGGCATATCAAATGATAGAAACAACAGAGGTAAACTTTGTTCCATCATTGTCGTTTTCTGTTTTTTTTATGTTCAAGTTCTAGCTGTCTAATGGGGTCATAGCTGTTGAACAACAGTTATCACCGAAATATATATAACAGCGAATATGAATAAACAAAGTTAATTTTAACCTGTTGACTTACACTTATTGGTTTTTAATTACTCCGGAGTAAACAGACCCCCCTGCGCACTTCGTTGAGTGCTCTACCCTGCATACTGAAGTGTCGGTAATTAATCAACACATTCAAATATATATAATATATATATAGGAACGAGTAGGACCCCGACGGCTGAGCTCAGGCCGTTTCGAACGGGTCGAAACGGCCTGAGCTCAGCCGTCGGGGTCCTACTCGTTCCTATTACCCACTCTGCTACCCTAAGTATTGAGTACTTTGGTGCGTTATGGTCCACCTGGTTCCTTACCACATTTCCTTCGTTATATATATATATATATATATATATATATATATATATATATATATATATATATATATATGTGTAGAGGTTATATTTAATTTGTTGGCATACAACAAGCTAAATATTTTTATAACTGATATAAAGCACTCAACAAATTATTGGATTACCTAAGAAATCTCAAAAATAATATAGAAAGCTTTGAAAAAACGGAAAAAATTCTAGTCAAGTCAGACAAAACTAACAATCTCTATGGAATGCAAAAGGATGTTTATAGCGATCTTATACTAAAAGAATTAAGGAAGAAATACAAAAAGACAACTTATGATGACCTTGAAAAATTGAATACGGAAGCTTCTTACATAATGCAAGAATTAGGCATTGAAAATAGGACACAACCCTTCATGCCAAGAAAACCAAAAATTAATATGAAGGACCATAAAAGGAATTTTGAAATTGAATTACCAGTTAGATTAATTGCACCATCTAAATCGGACCTTGGCATACTTAGCAAGAACATTTTAGACAGAATCATACCACAAATTAAAGAATTATCTTATTTAAAATTGTGGAAAGGAACTAACGAAGTTATCGACTGGTTTAAAGACATTAAATATAACTATAATAATAAGTTTATTCAATTGGATATTGCTAATTATTACTCATCCATCACTCCTAATCTACTTAACAAAGCCCTAACATATGCATTTAAACATTCAGACTTAACTAGTAATGAAATGCGCATTATCTTAACTGCACGGAAAACATTAATTAAATTTAACAACCACCTCTGGACTAGAGCAGACAGAGATAATAATTTCGATATCACTATGGGGTCATCGGATTCCGCCCAGGTAACGGATCTTGTGGGGCTTTTTGTTAATAATACTCTACATAGAAAAATACCGGAGATGACCGGAGGTTTATATCACGACGATATGCTATTACTTATAGAAAATAATAATTGTTTCTACTTTAGGCACAAGGCCAGCTATTACCCAGTACATTACTGGTACTTATAGAAAATAATAATAACTGTGAAATAAATAGGAAAAGAAAAGAAATTATACAATTTTTTAATTACCTTAATCTTAAAGTAGAAATAGAGAATAATTATAAAATAGTTAACTTTCTAGATGTAACTTTAAACCTTAACGCAGGTCTTTATTATCCATTTCACAAAATAAACGAAAACTTAAACTACGTTAATTTTAATTCAAATCACCCCAGATCCGTTAAAAACACTATAGTAAACTCTGTGCAGCAACGTATTTCTAGAATTTCAGCTAATAAGAATATTTTTGAAGATAAAGCGCAATATTATAACGATGCGTTAGGTAGAGCGGGATATAGCAATAAAATTAAATACATTGATAGTAATATTATGACAAATAACTATAATTTTAACAACTATAATAGAAAACCTTACAAGAATTCGGAAAACAAAAAATGAAATAGAACTAGGAATATATTATGGTTCGCTCCTCCTTTCTCATTAAGTAATAAAACTCCTATTGCTAAATTATTCTTTAAAGTTCTAGATAAATGCTTCCCTAGAACACATAGGTATTACTCAATATTTAATAGACATACTATAAAATTAACTTATTCAACCACCAGTAATTTAGCGCAGAATATCAATAGAATTAATAATAGAAATTTAAAACCTAACCAGAATACCTTTAATAACCTCAGCAATATCCAACTGAATAATACGACACATAGACACTCAAATTTTTATAAAACTGTAGAAATAAATCTAACTGCCTGTTAAATAACAATTGCTTAGTTAAAATATAGTATATAATTGTAATGTAAAAACTAATTTAAATTCATTTAATTATGTAGGATCTACATCCACAGATTTTAAGGCGCGTTTTAATAACCATAAATGCTCTTTTACGAATATAAAGAAAAAATCTTCAACTTCTCTATCTAATTTACTATGGGACCTAAAATCAAAGGACACTAACTATTCTTTACTTTGGAATATTATCTCTAGAGCTCATCCATTCAATGCTTCTTCTAAAAATTGCGCTCTGTGTATAGAGGAAATATTCTTTATATTAAAAAGTAAAAATTCTGTTAATTTAAGAAGCAATCTTTTCAGTTCTTGCAAACATAGATTGAACTCACGTTTAAATATATATATAAATTGTAATAGATAACTCATCTCTATTAAACCTATCGATAATTCATTGGATTCCTTCATATGATTGCTTATAACTATCTTGAGGGGATTTTTTCTTGAAGAACTTCTCTTGATGGATGCACTGAAAAATTTGAAGAGAGCTATTTTCTGAAAATTCCTATGAAGGAATTCCTAATTCATAATTTGAATTATAATTAATATTTCGTATTTTATATTGAATATATTGCTATATATCTTTCTAATGCTGCTTGATGTATATATATATATATATATATATATATATATATATATATGTGTGTGTGTGTGTGTGTGTGTGTGTGTGTGTGTGTGTGTGTGTGTGTGTGTGTGTGTGTGTGTGTGTGTGTGTGTGTGTGTGTGTGTGTGTGTGTGTGTGTTTAAATATATTCTACAGATGTATTTTTTTGTGGTTTATGCTTTGGATATATTCCAATGAATGAATTTTTTGAATTTTTTGAATTTTTTAAATGCTAACACGTTATAGGAAAACAAATTTAGGTTTTAACAGTCATAACTGTATGACAGGTTGAGTTACGATTTTATAACTTGATATAAAATAACATAAAATTCATAAAATTCATGCTATAATTACACTATTAAGATGGATAATTAACATTTTTTAACATCTTAACTTTATAACATTTTTTTAAACATCTTAACTTTATAACATTTAACTTTATAACATTTAATCCTTAGAGCTATCTTAATAATTATTATTGATCGCTAGCAATTTCCTTACGCTCTATTGCTATTACATATAAGTGATTATTCTTCGGCAAACTTTCAGAAATTCCATGAGCTTAGAAATATTCAAATATTTTAAACTTAAAATTTTTTTTAAATAATCAATTAATTAATTAATTAATAATAATAAAATTATATTTGGTTTTTTAATAATATATATTCATATTTTTTAATAATATATATTCTTTAATAATAATATATAGGTCTCAACTTTAATAATATAACATACACATTTAAACATTTAAACTACGGATTGAATTGATAAATTATTAATTAAACATTTAATCAAATTTATTAATTAAACATTAGATAAATTCTTCAACTTAGCTTTATCCATTTTTTATTAGTATCTGTTATTGGTTGTTATTAGTATTCATCCACGCTATATTCTTTCTTCGCATCGTCCCTCAAAATTACGCTATTCTCTCTCACTAAAATATACTCACGTTTCTCTCTTTCTTTCTTTCGGTTTTCCCTATTCCAACGGCTTAATTTAAATATACTGTTTTTTAATAATATATATTCTTTAATAATATAATTTTTAATAATATATATTCTCTAATAATAATATAATATAACATACACATTTAAACATTTAAACTACGGATTGAATTGATAAATTATTAATTAAACATTTAATCAAATTATTAATTAAACATTATTAATACATTCTCCAACTTAACTTTATTATTGTTTTTATCCATTTTTTTTATTAGTATCTGTTATTAGTTGCTATTCATCCACATTATATATTTTTCATTATATATTTTTTATTAGTATCTGTTATTAGTTTGTTATCATTGATTTATCCATCTTACGGTATTCATCCACTCTATATTTATTTTCTTCGTCTCTTCTCTCAAAATTACGCTATTCTCTCTCACTAAAATATACTCAGGTGTCTCTCTTTCTTTCTTTTTTTCCTTCGATTTTTCTCTTTCTTTTTTTCCCTATTCCAACGGCTTAATTAAAATATACTGTTTTAAGTCTTTCCAACACTAATTTGCATAATAAACCAACAATAAATCTAATAGCTCCACTATCCAGGAGATTCCAACCAGAATGGTTGCATTTTTTAAGGGTATGTCAATATTTATTTATAAAACTAACCTATATTATATTTTATCTGATGAAAGCGCACCATAGTTTGCTTTGGTGGCCCTTGAAATATGTATAAATAAATAAATATAGTTTTATAAATATAGTTTCCATTTGTTAATATATTGTATATATATATATATATATATATATATATATATATATATATATATATATAACAAAGGAATTGTGGTAAGGAACCAAATGGACCATAACGTACCAGAGTACTCAATACTTAGTGTAGTAGAGTGGGAAATAGGAAAAAGTATGACCCCGACGGCAGAGATCTAGCAATTTAGACGGCTATTTCATAAATGTTCGGTATGTGTGCATGTATGTATATATATACATACTACTGTGCGTCTGTACATATATATGTATGTACGTATAAATACTTTTATATATATATATATATATATATATATATATATATATATTTAATACATTAACAGAGAAAGCTTTAAGCAATACTCTGACCGGCTTCCATCTCACTCAACAAACATTAGGATATACCTTAGTATAATCCCAATTTTACGTTTGGGGTGCTAACTATATGTATTTTGCGGATAGCCAGTTGTATTATTTTATATAAGACATAATTAAAATACATCTCCCTTTCGTATAAATACTTATATATATATATATATATATATATATATATATATATATATATATATATATATATATATATATATATATATATATATATATATATATATATATATATATATATATATATATTTGGGCGAAATTCTTTCCTTGCTCACATTTCAACCAGGTTTGATGGTCTTTTGTCTCTTGTTCACGATTTCACCGAGTTTATATTCATAGATATCTGGGACTTGTCTATTTCTTCTCACTTTCCGTTGCTTAAACTTTTTTGTTTGTTACCCTGGCGTCCCCTTTGTTTACGTGTCCCAACGACTTTTTTTAGCCGTTGTTCGCACCAACCTGAGGCATATGGCCCTTAAAGCGATGAAATGCATGGGACGGTTGGAGGGTCACTGATGATGGACCTACTTTTTCACATGCCCCACCATTTGCAACGGGCAGCCTATTATTTTCATATTTACACATAATTTTTCTTCTGCTGCCACTCGTCTGTTCGTTTTTACCCTTTCTAGCAGTCTCTCTCTCTGTTAGCCTCCTCCTCAACTTTCACTCACTCATTCTCTGTCACTACCTCTCCTCCTCCTCTTTCCTCCTCCTCCTTCAAGTTTGACCTGTGTGTAATTCTTTTCTCGCGCGGTCTTGACCAAGCTGGTATGGAAATTTTTTTCTCTCTCTCTTTCGTCTGCGACTTCACAAAACTTACGTTTACCGAATTCGTAGACCAGACCCCTTTATCTTCTTCTTCTTCTTCTTCTTCTTCTTCTTCTTCTTCTTCTTCTTCTTCTTCTTCTTCTTCTTCTTCTTCTTCTTCTTCTTCTTCTTCTTCTTCTTCTCTCTTTTCTCTCTCTCCTCCCCCCCCCCCCCCCGTCAAACTTGGGCGAAATTCTTTCCTTGCTCACATTTCAACCAGGTTTGATGGTCTTTTGTCTCTTGTTCACGATTTCACCGAGTTTATATTCATAGATATCTGGGACTTGTCTATTTCTTCTCACTTTCCGTTGCTTAAACTTTTTTGTTTGTTACCCTGGCGTCCCCTTTGTTTACGTGTCCCAACGACTTTTTTTAGCCGTTGTTCGCACCAACCTGAGGCATATGGCCCTTAAAGCGATGAAATGCCTGGGACGGTTGGAGGGTCACTGATGAAGGACCTACTTTTTCACATGCCCCACCATTTGCAACGGGCAGCCTACTATTTTCATATATATATATATATATATATATATATATATATATATATAAGTATTTATACGTACATACATATATATGTACAGACGCACAGTAGTATGTATATATATACATACATGCACACATATATATATATATATATATATATATATATATGTACGTATGGGTTTACCGAACATTTATTATAATGTTCGGTTTGTTTGTAAACAAACAGCCCGAATTACGCTGTACAGTGCTCGGCAACCATCGTCACCCTTTTTGTTCAACACTGACGCAGGAACGATGTACTAGTTTCAAGCTTATTAGCAACGTATACCTTTCTGTCAGATGATTGAATGTCTAAAAGTATATACTTTCCTTATGCATATTAACGGCTGAGCAGCCTAATTTGCATATCGAGTGAGTTATATATATATATATTTCGGTATATATATATATACATATATTTGAATTTTGAAGACCAAAACAATACGTTATGAAAAATGTTAAATTGCCAAGATAACAAAAGAATCTTACCTTAGCAAATTTAACGATCCGAAATATGGGTTTAAAAACCCGTTATCAAGGGAGTAACCCTATAAGAGACTTAAAAATCGATCGGATAGACTTGTTTGTATGAGAGTAGATTTAAGTGAAATGAAATGAAAAGACGTTAAATCTTCAAACGTGCGCGTTGTGAAATGTATGATATATGCATGTGTGTGCATGAATGCTTGTATGCGTGTGCATGAATATAAGTTTATGTAGTGAAAGATGTGTGCGAATATGTATGTAATAAAACGGGAAAAATATGTGTGCGATATATGTGTGTGTGTGTGACTCTAAATGTGCTTGCCTAGTGAGGACATAGATTTGATTTGAAAGAAAGAAAGAATGAAACTGACCATTCTGGGGCATTTCTTTCTATTCGATTATTGATCCTAAGTTTTAATTGCTTGATTAAGAGGACTTCCTTAATTCTCAGCGTGCCTATACTGCGAAAAATTATAATAAATTGAAGTGAAAACCAACAGGTGCGTGTGTTTTTATTGGCAACATGATCCTCCCAAAGTATAACAATATATATATATATGTATATAGGAAAAAGTATGACCCCGACGGCAGAGCTCAAGCCGTTTCGACGGCTATTTGTGTCCATTTTGAGTGCAGAAATAGCCGTCGAAACGGCTTGAGCTCTGCCGTCGGGGTCATACTTTTTCCTATTTCCCACTCTACTACCCTACGTATTGAGTACTCTGGTGCTTTATGGTCCATCTGGTTCCTTACTACAATTCCTTTGTTATATATGTATATATATATATATATATATATATATATATATATATATATATATATATATATATATATATATATATATATATATATATATATATATATATATACTGTATATATATATATATATATATATATATATATACTGTATATATATATATATATATATATATATATATATATATATATATATATGTCTGTGTGTGGTGTGTGCGTGTGTCTGTATGTATGTATGTATGTATGTATGTATGTATGTATGTATGTATGTATCCCTATTGTTTTAAGCTATTATTTATAGCGGTCGACTGTTGTTATTCGCCAAGCAGTCCAATAATTTATAGAAACTTCCTTACATCCAAAGTGTTCAGTATAGCTACCTAAATTTGACGGAACTGTGATCAGCCACCCTTTATCTATATACTTAGAGTCTTCGGCATAGAATCGAGAAATGCAATGTTCGCTTCTCCGCAGTGACTCCACGCCACTTTCTTTCTGTCACTAGGATTGTTTTACCTGATTTTCTAAGCTTATAATTTATAGCGATTGACTGTTGCTACAGTTATTTTCAATGTCTGCGATTTATACAATTTCAAACACATATGTAGGTGTAAAAGCCTAACTCACTATGTTCAATTTGGTATTCATGCCAACCCTTACCTATGGTCATGAATCTTGGGTAATGAGCGAAAGAATACGATAGCGAACACAAACGGTCGAAATGGGATTCTTCTGCAGGGTCATTGGAGTAACGTTACTCGATAGTGAGCGTAGTTCAATTGAGAATTGAGAGATCACAGCTCCGGTATCACAGGCATGTAGTAAGAATATGTAAGGAAAGAATCGTTGAACAGATTTTACGGGCAAAACTGACCGGCAAGAGACCCAGGGATG
>OZ024742.1:319866350-319868850 GCA_964016885.1 Eledone cirrhosa
TGATTACACGATATAATTAATTCCTGTCGCTTATTTAATAGGATATCCTTAGATTTCATTATTTCAAATAGTTCTTGGGAACACAATCTACATTCATTTCTATTATTTTGATAAGGGGTGGCTCTTTTGAGCACACTCCAGGTCATATCATATTCTATATTCTTATTTCTATAACTATTAATTTTTTCTGCTAGAGATGTTGTATTAGCCAGTGCAGCATTTTTAAAAACTATGTTTGTGGGTATTAAACCTTACCTTAAAATTGTTAGAAGTAGCTCCTATATATGAGCAAATAGAATCTTTAGTTTTAACTTTACATTTATAAACTATGTTGTTAACAAGACAATTTCCTTTTAATGGGCAGTTTGCTTTGTTTCTACAGTTACAACCTTTCGTTAATTCTGTATTTGAGGAGATATTATGGTTAGTTTGATGTATTGGTGGTATACTTATGGTTTTTTTACATTTATATGCATTATAGGCACTTATATTTTGTTTTATATTTTTGGTTGTTGAGTATGAACATTTAACTGTTGATCTATTTAAGATTTGATGGTATTTGTGGTTTGGCGGGAAGTTTTTCTCTAGGATATTAAACAATTTTTTAGCTATATTATCCTTAATTTGTAAATTAAATGGAGCATTATACCAAGTAACTCGTCTATTACGGTTTCTATGTTGTTTATTGTTTTTATAGGATGCATCGTGATGTTTACTAGGAGGATTAATGTTAATGACCTCACCACGCACATTTTTAGTTAGATTTATTGATTTAGGTGTTTTAGCTTGTTTATTAGGAGTTTTATTATTAACATTTATTAGAGTTGTATGATGAGTAGTTTTTTGAGAGTTACTATACTTTATATTAGAGGAGTTAGAGAAATTTGGTTTTATGTTGGTATTTTGGGGTATAGTGTGAGTGGCATTTAGGTGTGTACTTTTCATTTGGTGTTTGTTGGTAATATTAGGTTGTATGTTTATAGTGTTATTAGTAGAAGGTATATATTCCAATCTATTTTTGTGGCCACTTCTATCTAGAGCTTCGTTATAGAAGGTCGCATTTTTATCAAATACATCTTGGTTAGACGAAAGGTTAGAAATTCTGAGTGATATATTATATGCAAGGTTTTTAAGGATAGATTTAGGGTGATTAGATTGTGAGTGTATGTAGTGTAAGTTTTGGTTGGGTTTATGGTAAGGTTGGTAGATACCCGTAGCTAAGCCTAAAGTTATATCTAGGAAATTAACTACTTTACTTGTGTTTTCAAAAGTAATATGAAGACTATAATAGTCTTTAAGGAAAGTTCTAATAAGCTTTTTGTTTTTTTCTATTTCTGAGAGGCTAAGGTTGTTGGAAAGAAGAAGACAGTCATCACGATATAAACCACCTTTAAGGTGGGGAAAGGAAGCATTTATGTTAAAAAGAAGAAAGAGGCCCACAAGATCAGTAATTTGGGCAGAATCGCTTGAACCCATAGTAATATCAAATAGATTACTATATGTGTTTCTGGTCCAGTATTCATTCTGAAATTCAATAAGTGTTAGTCTAGCATGTGTAATAATATTAATGTCATCCAAAGTTAAGTTAGATCTATTTTTAGCAAATATCAAAGCTTTGTTCAGGAGTATAGGTGATATAGAAGAATAGTAATTATCTATATCAAATTGTAGAAATGAAGCAGAAGATTTACATCTAATATTTTTAAACCAGTTAATTACCTGGGAAGTGTTTTCCCAGAGTGGTAAATTAACATGTTTTCTTATTTGTGGGATGACTCTATCCAAAATTTTTTTGCTAATTATTCCAATATCCGATTTGGAGGGACATATAAGTCTTATAGAAGGATTTGAGTTAAAGTTTGATTTATGATCTTTCAGGTTGAATTCTACTACCGATGAAATACTTAATTTGGCTTTCCCTATTACAAAATTCATTTCCCAAAATTGATACCATCATGTTAATATTTTTAATTTAGTTATGCTATAATTAATACTCTACTACTGTTTAACTTCAAAATTCCGCTTTAAATATTATAAACCTAAGTAGTATACACCTTAGAAATTAATATATTAACTATTTTTACTTTAATTAACCTATAATTAATAGTCTACTTATATTAAAATACATAATTTAGCCTTCTTTCTTACAAATACCATTTCCTAATACTGACACTACTATGTAAACACATATTATGATTTAAATGCAGATTAATATTCTATGTTCCTTGAAACATATATTTACTATTTCTCACTAATAATTTTAATTCCCCCCCCCCCAATAATTATTCGTATTTGTAAGCGTGGATGTATGTATGTGTATGTAAGTATGTATGTATGTTTGTGTGTTTGTATGTGAGTATAAAAATACATATGTGTGCATGTAAATATGTGTGTATGAGTGTACAATTGATGTTATTTAGTAGCAATCGAAATCTCCCCCTTCCCCAATTGACACTTTATGATTAATACTACTGCACCAAATGACCAGCCCTGTCCACTG
>OZ024742.1:319871350-319961350 GCA_964016885.1 Eledone cirrhosa
ATATTCTTCTGGTTTTATAATTCCACTATTTTTTCCCAATAGAGAGAGAGAGTTGGTTTCTAACATAGAAATAAGACTTTCTCATTGGAATTTACACAACAACAATTAGGTAGATTATGTATGCATGCATGTGTTGATATGGATGTTATTGTATGTGTGGATGTGTATGTTTTGAGTTGTATGTGTGCATGTGTATATGCTTTGTATCTGTACATGTGTATATGCAGTTATTAGATGCAACATTTTTGGAATGTTTTACATATTTTTACTGTTCCATTAATGGATTGTACTTGTAATTTCCCAACTAGTTGTGTTCTTTCTGTTCCTGTGAAGCCTAGCTTCTCAAGATTTGTATTGAGGCAGTTACTAACATACCCCAGTGCTGCAATAATCACAGGCATAAATCTGAAGCTGTAATCAGGGTGGAGTATCTGCAGATTTCTCATCAGTTCTGCATAAATATTCTCCTTTTCGCTAATCTTTGATATTATATTGGCATCTGCTGGGCAGCTAATTTCCAATACTGTGCATGCTTTCTTCTTCCTGTTCCATATCATAATATCTGGTCTGTTATGCCTGCATTTTATTGGGGTTTTTACTGGAACATTCCACCAGTACTCTTTCATATTATGTACATGGATGTCTTCCACATTGCTGTAGGTTTTAATGTGTTTATTATCGGGGCTATCTTTTTCCGAACCGCATTGTACAGTGTTTTGGCCACTACATCATGCTTCATTGGTAAATAGTACCGCGATGACATCTTTGGACAGATGATGATGACATGGGTGATATCCTCGATGTTAGTTCTACAGAGTCTGCACTTGTTATCACATCTAGGTGTTTTGCCTGCATCCCTATCTCTTTTGTGAATCAGGTATTTCGTGTTAATCTCCTGTTCTTGGATTGCAAAAGCGTATCCTTCAAAGTGGGAGCCAATATAGCGGTTGTTGGTCCAAGATGGACTACTTTCCTTATCTATATTACTCTCACTCCGTAGCTTTCTGGCAACATATCTATGCATGATTTTTTGCTGATAAGCATGCAGTTTTTCATCCATTGATTCACTGCGATATTGCTGAGCGACTTCCCTGGGTATGAGTTTTTGATTATCACACAGGGAATATCTCTCGAGGAGTTCCTTCCCAACTCTCATGATCTTATTTGTTTCATGCAGATAGACTTGCTCGAGCGACGGGCTCCTACGCTTCGAGGTTCGTAGATGTTGTCGGAGAGATATGATACGACATTCAAATGCTGTCTGGACTGATGTTAGGCCTCTGCCTCCCTGATTACGTTTCAAGTAAAGGCGATTTATGTCACTGTTGATGTCGAAGTTTCCGGTGTTGTTTAGTATTTTTCGAGTACCAACGTCAACTGCTCGGATTTCTTCTATCGTCCAATTGAGTATTCCAAACGTTGGTGTTAGGACAGGCACAGCAAACACATTGTGAGCCACTGTTTTGTTTTGTGCAGAGAGTTCCGATGACCATATCTTTCTTAATCGGGTGTAGTATTCCCTGGTTACGCGTTCCTTATTACAGATACGTTTTCATCTATCCCCAGATATCTGTAGCAGTCCTCATCAGATATCAGTGAAACAGTTAGGCCATTGATGACAATGTTGCTAGATTGGGTTGTTGTTTTCCCCCGCTTGCAGTTTTCCTATCACAGTCTCAAGGGTACCCTCACTTATTTCGTATGTTTTTGTTGTAGTGTAGGAGCAATAGTTCTTTCGGGTTTGTCTTAGCCGCACTGCATATTGGTTGAAATTCTTCTTTTCACCCCATATTTTGCTCCAAAAGGAATATATGTCTTTCTGGGATGGGGCCAGCAATCTTTTTTTCTATTTTAGTTATATGGTATTTTTGGTGGTGTTCTGTTCTTGTTAATATCTCTGCTATTACCAAGATAATGCTTCACTGTCGTTGATATGGCATATAAACAGGCGTTAATTTGCCAAAACGTTGGGGTTTTTATCCATCGTAAATATTCATCCCCTATTTCGTCAATAACACGTAATATTTACTTATACGTAATATTTCATTATTTTGTTTTTTATTAAACATTGTCTATTTAACACGTTCAGCAAGAGAGATATTTATACATGAATTAATTTCTCTCTGGAAGATTTCGTTGAGGGAAATTTTCAATTGTTTATACTTTTGATTATTATCATTATCGATAGTATTTTCCACAACAGTCGAGGTAGACTCGGATGGTACACGTGGTGTCAAATTTCTTCGATTATTATTATTTTTTCTTCGATTATTATTATTATCGATAGTGTTTTCCCCAGCATTCGAGGTGGTGTCAAGTTTCTTAGAGGCATAGTTATTTCAAGGCGCTGTTCGACCTGGCTGCTAGGAAGTCTAGTAGCATGGCGACCTGTAGAACGTGTTGTTGATCCCATGTTTGTTGCGGGGGACTTACAATTAATGCTATTTATCTTATTTTTACGTTCAACAAACGTCGCTTGTTGGCGCAATAGTTTCGCTGTGAAATAATTTAGATCTGGGTGCATTTCGTCCCAGTGTAGCTTCATTCTGTTCATATAGCCAATGGAGGGATTGTTTTTTGTCATTTTATAACAATTAAATAAATCATTATTAAGTTCGCAACTCCAAGAGAAATGCGCTTTGTAATTTCGGTTTCTTCTGTAGCTACAACTGAATAAAGTTTGTTTACCTTTCTTGTTGTTTGTCTTCGGTACTTCCTTAATGTTGTTGTTGATGTTGTGTTCAGCCATGCTGTTTGTAGCAAATCCTTGTAAAATGAATTATGTATTTAGTGGGATATCTCTACGAATTCGAATAAAGGGTGTCTTCAGAAGATATAGTTAGAAGAATAACCAGTTATTCAACATAACTGTAGTTGTGGCATTACTGTCGGAGATAGTATTCATCTTAAATTTAATAGTCTTCCACGCCAAAATATGCAATTGATCGCGTTGACTGTATGTATGTATGTATGTATGTATGTATGTATGTATGTATGTATGTATGTATGTATGTATGTATGTAAAAGAAATAACAAAGAAACAAAACAAACGACACAGTACATGGAAGAAATAAGTTTAACACTTGAAATAGAAGGAAGAGATTTTTAAACGTATGTCCCACGTAGTTCCATTGCGAACGTGTGGGTGTTGGTTCTGGTTGTAGTTAGTTTTACCATAATTGGTTAGTTCCCTGATGTTTCTGTCGTTGGTGGCCATTATTATGTTCTCAAGGTTCGGTGTTGTCGAAAATGAGAACTTTAGTGTGTATTGCAGATCCTGTATGTAGGGAGAAGCACTGGTCGAGGGCCCTAAAGAGATAACGGGGATGTTATATTTTGTCATTATTATTATTTCTATCATTAAGGTAACCCCGCTGTCCTCCTTTGACTAGTAAGGTCATGCAGTGTTTATCTGTCTGGTGGCCATGTTGAAAGGGGTTGTTTGGTGTACTCGTCTGAATGGGTTGAAGACTGGCACTTTCCTTTTCGGTGACGCTTCATAGCATGGATGACGTTGAAGCCGATTATTACGGGAGTATGTGATAAGGATAGGTAAAGTACAGATTGCAATATCGTGGGGCAAGTTATTCCATACATTAGGGAAACGAATAGGACAGGATAGCTATGATCAGGGAGGAAATACTGCACATTGAGGAGGAAAGACGTAAATCGAGGCTTGTGAAATGTCGGGTGAGAGCTAAATGTAGGTTAGTTTTCACCATACCTGATTCGGTCACGCTTAGATATCGGGTTGTTTCATATTGCGCACATACGTTACTTTTCAATTCATATAACCTCGATTTCGCTTTATATGACAACGTTTATCTTAGAAATAAGAAAAGGCAACTAGGAAGTTATGCGCTCAACTAGGTAGTTATGCGGTCAACTAGGAAGTTATGCGCTCAACTAGGTAGTTATGCGCATATAAAAAAGCCAATACAATCTAAAAATCATTTCAATCATATTTTCACTAATGATTCGGGAGTTTATAACTATCTTTTTAAAATATATTGCCTGTATCTAACACGGAGAAACGAATCAATAAAGATAAAGGTTACGATGATGAATATAAAGGTTACAGCTTGGAGGGTTAAGTTGCTGCTCTTGTCATTGATAATGGATCTGGTATGTGCAAAGCTGGTTTTGCCGGTGACGATGCCGCCAGTACTGTCTTTCCTTCCGTTGTTGGTCGTCCAAGACATCAGGCACGTTCTCTCTCTTTCTTTCTCTCTATCACTCTCTCTCTCTCTCCCTCTCTCTCTCTATATATATATATATGTGTATGTATGTATGTAAAAGTAATAATAAAAAACAAAACAAACAACACAGTACATGGAAGAAATATGTTTAACACTTGAAATAGCAGGAAGAGATTCTTAAACATATATCCCACGTAGTTCCATTGCGAACGTGTGGGTGTTGGTTCTGGTTGTAGGTAGTTTTACCATAATTGGTTAGTTCCCTGATTTTTCTGTCGTTGGTGGCCATTATTATGTTCTCAAGGTTCGGTGTTGTCGAAAATGAGAACTTTAGTGTGTGCATATTGCAGATCCTGTATGCAGGGAGAAGGACTGGTCGAGGGCCCTAAAGAGATACGGGGGTGTTAGTTTTTTGTCAATATTATTATTTTTATCATGAAGGTTGCCCCGCCGCCCTCCTTTGACTAGGAAGGCCATGCAGTTTTTATCTGTCTGGTGGCCATGGTGAAAGGGGTCGTATGGTGGACTCGTCTGAAAGGGTTGAAGACTGCCACTTTCTTCTTCCGTGACGCTCTCATTAACTTTTTCAGGGTGAAGAGGGAAGTGCTGCTTTCCAGCCAGTTTTTTGAAATAGGGGAGAGAGAGAGTCGAGAATGGCACGTGTGAATGAGCCTGCCTTCAGCGTGTGCCTGTCGTATTGAATGAGGACAACTAGGAGAGGCCACTTGCCCTAACGGTCAGGGTGACTGTGGATTTTGTGAGCTTTCTCCACGAGTAACCCTTGGAGTCCCCTCACCATTGGGTAATTTGTTATGTTTGGGTTTTTTTAAGTGTTCATTTTCTTAGTCTCTGGTATAAATTTTATTTCACACCAAAAAAGACACACTGTAATTGTACTGTACCATATGTAATGTTTCCTTAATGTGAGTCCTGTGTGGATAATAAAGAAAGCATTATCATTACTAGCTGACGTACCCAGCTTCGCCCGGGTAAACAGATTATAAGAGAAGACAGGTAAAAGAAAAAATGACTGTATTGGATGTTTGTCTGGTTAAAGTATGAGGCGAGTCCGTGGTGTCTGTGTGATACAAAAAACAGTAAAAGAAAACTCCCAGATATATAAGATTCTTCGTTGTACCGTTTATGCATAGTTTATGAACAATTCTAGGTGCTCCCACCTAGAATAGTGACCTCTAGGAGATGGTTCATCTTCTGCCTGACTGTAAAACGTATATCATTGCATAGACGTGGTTGTTCCACGTTTCTCAAAAGGATGATGGAAGTTCCAATCTTTTATATTATATGTAGATATAGATATAGATAATTAATATAAAAGATGTCCGTCAATGTAAAAAAGGTCCCTATTTACTTGAAATGGTTTATACAAATGCCAAATTAATATGGATATGGATAACATGCTTATCTATAAGTGGTCAGCTATAATAATTGTTTCTATTTTTAGGCACAAGGCCAGCAAATTATCCAGTACATTACTGGTACTTTATTTTATCGACCCCGTAAGGATGAAAGGCAAAGTTAACCTCGGCTATAATAATAAAACAACAAATTATATGACACAAAAATTTATTCAGTATTTTCCAGGCTCTTAGCCACTGAGTAATAGACAGTCAATGTTGCCCAGAGTTCAACTCGGGGAGGTGGACTGGTTTGAACTCCAAATGGCGGATCTTTCTACTTCGAAAATAGAATCGTTTTTCAATATTACTCTAGCCCTGGCCGGCCATAGGCACCAAACATTTTGCCAGACTCAGCGTATGATGAGGTTTTATTACCACCTCTATCAGAAGCGATAAATTTGAAGGCAATTTCTACCAATACTTGTTGGTTTTTATTGCTCATTATCGACAATAAATGACATTCAACAGAAATGATAACTATGTCAAAGCTCACAATACTGATCAAAGGACACTAATGTCTGAATCATTTACGTCGAATATTCATAGCAGTGAAGGCAATTTCTAACAATACTTGTTGGTATTTATTGCTCAAAATAGCAGTGAAAGCAATTTTTACCAATACTTGTTTGTTTTTATTGCTCATAACGACATTAAATGACAACTTACACACTCACACACTCACACATGTTAATAGTTTTTACTTTCTGTGGAACGCTGCACGCACGCACATACACATAAACATACGCGCACGTACATACACACGCATACATGTCAATATTTATTGAACACAGCGTTCACACTCTCCCCCCTCACTCCCTCATTGGCATTATGCATATTAATTTAAGTTTGGCGTCGTTGAGGTGGGCGGAGTCGTTTGAAACCTATGAACCAATGATAATCGAGAATTATGACACACGGAATACTGACGTTCTTCAAATTAATATATAGATTACTATATTGGCAGTATCGGTAGAGGGTCGGACGCCATGCTTTGTAGCAAAGAGTTACGGCCCTTTATGGTCTGAGTTCAAATCCCGCCAGGGTTAACTTTGCCGTTGATCCTTACGGTGTCGATAAAATAAAGTATGCACTGGGATAATTGCTGGCCTTGTGCCAAAAGTAGAAATAATTATATATATATATATATATATATATATATATATATATATATATATATATATTATATTTAGAGTATACACTCAAAGAGTCATTTACAATTAATTAACTCAAAGAAAGAAGCATTTCTGAGCCGTGCAATACAAGTTAATATAAATTAATATATGATAAACACCTAAGTGTTTGCATTGTAAAAGACAAAAGTTAGCTAGAATGAAACAAACTAATTCAAATAAATATAGCCTGCCTGTATCGATTTAAAAAATAATAAATCAATATACACAAACTCATATTGGCAAATAGCCAATATGAGTTTGTGTATATTGATTTATTATTTTTTAAATCGATACAGGCAGGCTATATTTATTTGAATTAGTTTGTTTCATTCTAGCTAACTTTTGTCTTTTACAATGCAAACACTTAGGTGTTTATCATATATTAATTTATATTAACTTGTATATATATATATATATATATTTAATACATTAACAGAGAAAGCTTTAAGCAATACTCCGACCGGCTTCCGTCTCACTCAACAAACATTAGGATATACTTTAGTATAATCCCAATTATACGTTTGGAGTGCTAACTATACGTATTTTGCGGATAGCCAGTTGTATTATTTTATATGAGACATAATTAGAATACATCTCTTTCCAAACGATCGTTTCATTATAAGTTTTCTACAAATTGGGAAAAGAATGTTCAGGTTATGTAGAAGCCTACTCATAGTCCGTAGGACTATATGTAGGTGGGCACTTACAAATCATCAGTGGATGCCCGATATATATATATATATATTTAAAGGTTAAACAAGGTTCAATGAATAAATCAAAGAATGAGTTTTACAATAGATTGGAAGCACTCAACAGTGATTGGTTTTCCGGAGTTATTAATATTAATTCAAAATATTAACAAAATTAGACATTCTTGTGATCAAGTATATTTTATTATACATATTTCAGATGTACTGGGCTAACTTCAACAGTACGTTCTCATCAAATAAAATAAGATGATGCATGACATACCCTGACATAGTAGATGGTTAAGATTCAGTCATGGTAGTGAGTAAGATATGATAACACTCAATATTTATATACCTTAAGATTGAGACATGAAAAAATTACATATAATACAAGGGTGCGTGTGAGAAAGCTTAAAAATACATAATAGCAATTTTCATAACTGTTAGAGATTCAAATAATTTAAATTATTGAAGAAAGAAGAAAGTAAGAAAAAAGACAGAGAGAAACAGATGAGGGGAGAATAGAGCTAATAGAAGTATAGAAAGCAAAAGAGAATTGATCAAGGATAGAGAGACAAAGAGGAATAATTTTTTAGTATAAAGCATAGGGAGAAATGAATAGGGTGTGATTAGATAATGCAAAAATCATATATATCTATAGAAAACTATACATTTGGGCATAGCTTTGCGAAAGAGTAAACTAGAATCTTTGAATTATTGAATTATCTAGAAGTATTCATCAATCTAAATATTAAATATAACTGGCTATAATTAAATGAGGGTTTAATTTCTAGTCCTTATTTAATTAGTTATATATACTATATATATCCAAACGTATCCGGCTGACCGTTAACTTTCAAATCATTTAAGTTAGTCGGGAATAATGAATTAATCAAAGTGTATAATATTTCAGGCTATAAGAGTTTATAAATATCTGTATTAATATTAAAGTATACTATCATATTTAATTTATAAAATCATATTTAAAGTATTTTCAAACATGAGAAAGAAGAGATAATATTTTCAATCTTAAGGTATATTAATATTGAGTTTTGTCATATCTTACTCACTACCATGACTGAATCTTAACCATCTACTATGTCAGGATATGTCATACATCATCTTATTTTATCTGATGATGGCGTACTATTGAAGTTAGCTCAGTACCTCTGAAATATGTATAATAAAATATACTTGATAACAAGAATGTCTATATTTGTTAATATTTTGAATTAGTATATATATTAGGATATACCTTAGTATAATCCCAATTATACGTTTGGGGTGCTAACTATACGTATTTTGCGGATAGCCAGTTGTATTATTTTATATGAGACATAATTAAAATACATCTCTCTTTCCAAACGATCGTTACATTATAAGTTTTCTACAAATTGGGAAAATAATGTCCAGGTTATGTAGAAGCCTACACATAGTCCGTAGGAATATATGTAGGTGGGCATTTATAAATCATCAGTGGATGCCCGATATATATATATATATATTTAAAGGTTAAACAAGGTTCAATGAATAAATCAAAGAATGAGTTTTACAATAGATTAGAAGCACTCAACAGTGATTTGTTTTCCGGAGTTATTAATATTAATTCAAAATATTAACAAAATTAGACATTCTTGTGATCAAGTATATTTTATTATACATATTTCAGATGTACTGGGCTAACTTCAACAGTACGTCCTCATCAAATAAAATAAGATGATGCATGACATACCCTGACATAGTAGATGGTTAAGATTCAATCATGGTAGTGAGTAAGATATGACAAAACATCTATATATATAAGTGTTTAGTTCGATATCCAGTGATATATGCATGAAGATGTGTTAATGTCATGCAAGTTCCTGGTTCGGCAGAAGTTGAACAATGAAGAATATACCATACATATAGATAGACACACACACACACACACACACACACACACACACACACACACACACACACACACACACACACACACACATAGACAGACAGACAGACACACACACAGACACCCAGACACACACACATGCACACAGGCACACACATATATACACATGTACACATGTGTTTGTCGTACAGTATTTATTTTGCCCATGCGTCAAGCCTGCGCAATATGCAAATGACCATCGCCTTAAATGTATCATCTGCAAAATCTATATAAGATATAACTGATTTTGCCTCAGCACTGAGTGAGGTGACAACACTGAAATGGATCAAATTTTGATAGTGAGGCTTCTCGTGTACGGAAGCCATCATGTTGGCTGCTATTTCTTTGTTATTTTCTAAAAATGATTGTAATTTTGCCCATAATTATTGTCATTAGTTCGCCGGTTATGTGTTTATCAATATGTATTATTAGCGTGTGGAAATTAGTTCCTTGTTTATTTGTTCTTATCTAGAAATTCCTCATGAATTTTATGTACACTATACTTAAATAATTGAGCCCAGATATATGAAATGTGAAGTTCCCTCGCGAAGATTTGAAATTGTAAGTCATATATCCCTAACAATTTACAGCAGAATATTTTGTTTGACGTTGTTAAATATTGGTGGTAACTGACGTATGAAAGAAATATTCTGGATATAGTTTTGATTACTCAAGCAATAGTGAAGACACATTTCACTCTTACTTGATGTATATTAATAAAATGATGATATAAGATTGTAATTTATGTATTTGTGTTTATTTTCTAATATATATTTTTACTAATTTTTATAATTATCCTCGGTTTCCAGGATTCTTATTGTTGTTTATTGTATTTCAGTGTGTGGTGGTTGGTATGGGACAAAAAGACAGCTATGTTGGAGACGAAGCTCAGAGCAAAAGGGGTATTCTTACATTGAAGTACTCTATTGAACATGTTATTGTTACCAACTGGGATGATATGGAAAATATCTGGCATCATACTTTCTACAACAAGTTGAAAGTTGCACCTGAAGAGCACCCTGTTTTTCTGACGGAAGCTACTCTTAACCCTAAAGCCAACAGAGAAAGATGACCGAAATTATGTTCGAAATCTTCAACACTCCCGCCATGTATATTGCTATTCAGGCTGTACTGTCCCACTATGCTTCCGGTCGTATCACAGGTATTGTCTTGGATTCAGGTGATGGTGTCACCCACACTGTACGTATCTATGAAGGTTACGCCTTGCCCCACGCCATCATGCGTCTTGATCTTGCTGGTCGTGACTTGACAGATTACCTTATGAAGATCTTGACTGAACGTGGCTACTCTTTCACCACTACTGCTGAGAGGGAAATTGTTCGTGACATCAAAGAGAAGCTCTGCTATGTTGCCCTAGACTTCGAACAGGAAATGCAGACTGCGGCCTCCTCCTCATCTTTGGAAAAGAGTTACGAATTACCTGAAGGACAAGTCATCACCATTGGCAACGAAAGATTCCGAGTCCCAGAAACTATGTTCCAGTCCTCTTTCATTGTTAAAGAATCACCTGTCATTCATGAAACAACTTACAATTCAATCATGAAATGTGATGCAGATATTTGGAAAGATCTGTATGCCAACACTGTATTGTCCGGTGGTTCCACAATGTACCCAGGTATTGCTGACCGTATGCAGCCCTTGCACCACCTACCATGAAGATTAAGATTATTGCTCCACCAAAACGTAAATACTCTGTATGGATTGGTGGTTCTATCTTGGCTTCTCTGTCCACCTTCCAACAGATGTGGATTAGCAAGCAAGAATATGACGAATCTGGCCCATCTATCGTCCATAGGAAATGTTTTTAAGTATATACACAATTTACGATTAGTGTGTATATATAGCATATATTACTTAATCAGTGTTAACAATTCAGTATCTATCTTTCAAACGTAGTTTAAACGATACTAAAACGGTATTTTGGGTGAAAATATAGTGAAGTTAATGTTAATATATATTGTTAGCTATTTATATCCTAATTACGTTATTTTCAGCTAGTTATTAATGGTTACTTAATTCTCAAGATCTGCAAGTTAACGTAAAATATGATTGACTAACAGCTTTATATGTGATCTGAAAAGTACATTAAAATTAATATAACATTAATAAAATGTATTTATCTCATTTTCTTTACTCTTTTCCTTTGATTTTCTTAGCAGCTTGGCTGTTTTGTCTGAATGGGATACTCTCTCTCTCTCTCTCTCTCTCTCTCTCTCTCTCTCTCTCTCTCTCTCTCTCTCTCTCTCTCTCTCTCTCTCTGCTTTTAGTTTATCCTTTTCCTTCTCTCACTACCTCACTTTCTCTTTATTTATTTCCCTCACTCTTTGTGTATATGTCTAAGAAACTTTGTATACATGTGTGTTGGTATGTGTTTTGGCTGCTATATTTTTATCATCCCTCACTTAGTTGTAGGGTTATCGTTATTCTTGTCTTGCTTTCTATTGAAGGTGGCTGTAGTTTCTCTCATTTGTGTGGCCTCTTTAATCTGACTGAGCATTGCTCTGGTCACGTGTATAGATATGACTTTTACCTCGATGGTTTCAAATGATGCATCTTGTACTTTATAAAAATATCGGTAAAGCACTGACAAGATTTTATTGTCTTTGAATTCCCGACAGTGCTACTTATACCTTTCTACTACATTACTAATCTTTTCTC
Organism: Eledone cirrhosa; assembly: GCA_964016885.1. Lineage (NCBI taxonomy): Eukaryota > Metazoa > Mollusca > Cephalopoda > Octopoda > Eledonidae > Eledone > Eledone cirrhosa. Next base: position 319,883,435 of record OZ024742.1, read on the forward strand.
TTATGTAAATCAAGGTCGTGTCTCGACATTTTCTGTTTGAGACTCTTATGCTATATACAACAATTTTAGTACTCACAATTTGTCTGTGGGTTTATCTTACAGGCTTTTCAATTTCTGTCTGTACAAGGAACTTTCGGAAATGGTTCAGCTCTTCTGATTAAGGATTCCATGGAGATTCCAGCTTTTCTTTTTCTACCAGAGTAATTTTAAGTTTTAGTTTATCTAAAGCCCATCTACTCCATAAACCATTTCGACTCTGGGATGACCATGATGAATGTCGTCATACATAGGCAACGTTTGTTGACACATCACCAGACATCCTAACTTGCTAAACACTATATGAAACATAAAAACACTAAACACGCTAAACACGCTAAACACACAAAGAACACATTAAATGGACACTCTAAACACAACAAACACAATTCACCACCAAATATACTCAGTACACTAAACACACACGAAACCAACTAGACACCACATAATAAACATACTGAACACATTGAACAAAACTAAACACATTAAACACAAAACACACAACTCACACTAACCACATACAAATACTTACACTGAATACACACACACACACACACACACACACACACACACACACACATACACACACACACACACACACACACACTCACACACACACACACACACACACACACACACACACACACACACACACACACACACACACACACACACACACACACGCACACACATATACACTCACACACACACACATAAAAACAAGTGTAACACTCATCGCCAAATCCGACTGAGGTCCATTCAACAAATCTGACGGAGGTTTATTCAACATTAGATACCAGGTTTAATTCTACTTTAAAATATTCTGCAAGTATTGATTCACACTTATAAACACTGGAACCTAACTCCTTTAGTTTCTTCTACCTTTTTATATAATTGTGGAACTTTCTAGAACAACTATGAAATAATATCATATAGTAACGTTCAAATAAATCCATCTCAATGAACAACTAAATCTGAGCCAGTGATTTGATGTTCTTGAAAATGATCTCTTGTGTTACGATACTCATCTCAAATTTAGAAATATACTCCTATCATACATATATGAGATGAGTTTTTTCAGCAGATATATTTCATCACTGTTGTGCAATAGCTAGAAAATCATTTGAAACATTACTAAACATTTATTATGAAAAAAATAATATAAAAATAACAATATTCTAGTAGTTTGTATTGAATTGAAATATTAATGGTTATATTGAAAATAATATTGTTGTGGTAACTCACTTATTTCATCTGTAACAAACATCATAGATACAGCAAAGAACATGTGTAACCAAGTAAATCTTATTTCCTTGGTTTATAGTTTATTGTTTATTGCACTGGGTACTTCCGCCATGTAGGAGTATACAATAATTATTACCGACCAACTTTACAGACTGTCAACTATCAATGACGAAATGGAGTCTAATAACCTCCAAATAATATCGTTGACACTACTGGTTGCAGTAACTATTTCACAAATCAATTCCAGAAACAGGATTTACAACGTAGTCGTGATAATGGTGATATATGTACGGGCGTTGAAATCAGTTGCCTCAACACTTTAGCTTTTTTTCCTTCATTTTCGCCAGTTTTTTTTTTTTTTGAGGGTGAAGACTGATTTTTTTCTTTTCTTTTTTTCATGGGGCAAACGACTTGCCACTCCCTAACATAGTCACAATCCATGTCCAATTGTGCTACATCGGGGAGTGGAATGTCTTCCACGGGCGTTTGTACCTTTTGTTGGAGGTAGGGGTAGTGCTTCTACTGCTACTATTGGTGTTGTTATTGCCTCACCTTCTGTTATTGTTGTTGCAGCTACTGATCTTGTTGGACATACAACTGCTGGTGTAGAAGTTGTTATTGTTGGTGGTGTTCATGTTGTTGCTGTTGTTGTTGATGCTGTTGCAGGTGTGTCATATTGTCGCTGTTTGTTGAGGGCGCCGTATTGGTAGTACCCCAGTATCTTTAGCTTGGCCGGTCTCCTTGAGAAGTAGGTCTGATATCGGACGACCACATCACTCCAACGGGAGACCACCGAATGTATTCACGCGAGGTTTTCACTCTTTTGGGTAGCACCATTACTGCTACCTCCTCGTCTTTAAAGTTTATTATCATTTGGATTGAGCCAATTCTGAGTTTTTGTTTTCCAGGGTAAATTGGAAGCATTTCTTTTTATACTTGTACTCACCTTGACCGAAACTCTCTTTCGGGAACGAACGAGGCGTTATGTTTCCAGTAATGGGCTCCCAGGCTACCTATTCTATGTAGGCCTGCAATGCAGATCACAATTTGTTCATCTGATTAGTTGTGCGTTTGTAGGTCTGGTCTGCTAACAATATGAAAAATCTAAATACGATCTAGATGAATCTGTGCCATTGAACCCTGCCCACACTGGCTCATTGGGGAAATCTAGTCGGTATCTTTACGTCAGTTGGAATTGTCTGATGAGGTTCTTGGGGCTTTGCATACGCCGCTTATATCAGCTACTCCCACATAGTCCCAACGGGCGCCTACAATGTTGTTCTCATCACCCGCTGACAGTATCCGGCCTTCCTGTCGCAGTCGAGGCATAGAGTGGCCCCCAGTTTCAAAGTACAACCATTGCTACCTTCCGGGACCACCAGCTTACTCTCCGGGTCCATGAAGATCGTCTGTACCGCAAGATTCAGGCCTTTCCTATTCAACACTGCCATCGCGCCTCTCATTCCAGGCAGAAAAAGAGATGTGTAGATCTCAAAGTTGTCAAAAATAGGGGCATGTGCGTGGTAGATAGAAATATTGGTCTCCCTGACGGATATCACATCTATCGCTAAGCGACCTTGTTTCTAGGATAACCTCAATGCAAGTACATTTATGCAGACTCCCTTAAAATCACGATGTTGTCTACAGAGAGTTAAGAGAAAATAAGTAGAGTCTATTTAGCCCCGGATGCTGTTGAAACTTGGGTAGTTCGACCTGCATATGTTGTTGGAATTCCTTTGGGAAAACGATTAAATCTCCACACCTCGCTTTTACATTAGGGGCTGCTACATCGTTAGGGATGTTCTCCCTAATATTTGTGTAACTTCCCAGAGACATGCGCACTATCATTAACGTTTGTGATATTTTAAATTGCTAGTGCCGAAAATCTGCACCCCTCCCTCCATATCTTTACTTCTGGCTATGATAATTGAGATATTTCAATGTTAATATATATTATAACGAATCTAGGGTCTTTCTATCCCTCTGTACCATATCACTCCCCCCATCAAGGGAATGATAAACAAACTCCTTATATCAGTTGATTGGAAAGAACACTAAGGAGCAAGTATGGTATCGGGCATCCAAAAACACACAATATGACGATACTTGGAATATTTGTTTATGGCAATCACAAACCAGGAGGAGTCGAGACAGGGGCTAGCAGTGCTTCATCATAGCATGGATGACGTTGTAGCCGATTATTACGGGAGTATGTGATAAGGATAGGTAAAGTACAGATTGCAATATCGTGGGGCAAGTTATTCCATACATTATGGAAACGAATAGGACAGGATAGCTATGATCAGGGAGGAAATACGGCACCCTGAGGAGGAAAGACGTAAATCGAGGCTTGTGAAATGTCGGGTGAGAGCTAAATGTAGGTTAGTTTTCACCATACCTGATTCGGTCACGCTTAGATATCGGGTTGTTTCATATTGCGCACATACGTTACTTTTCAATTCATATAACCTAGATTTCGCCTTATATGACAACGTTTATCTTAGAAATAAGAAAAGGCAACTAGGAAGTTATGCGCTCAACTAGGTAGTTATGCGGTCAACTAGGAAGTTATGCGCTCAACTAGGTAGTTATGCGCATATAAAAAAGCCAATACAATCTAAAAATCATTTCAATCATATTTTCACTAATGATTCGGGAGTTTATAACTATCTTTTTAAAATATATTGCCTGTATCTAACACGGAGAAACGAATCAATAAAGATAAAGGTTACGATGATGAATATAAAGGTTACAGCTTGGAGGGTTAAATTGCTACTCTTGTCATTGATAATGGATCTGGTATGTGCAAAGCTGGTTTTGCCGGTGACGATGCCCCCATGGCTGTCTTTCCTTCCGTTGTTGGTCGTCCAAGACATCAGGTACATTCTCTCTCTTTCTTTCTCTCTATCACTCTCTCTCTCCCTCTCTCTCTCTATATATATATATGTGTATGTATGTAAAAGTAATAATAAAAAACAAAACAAACAACACAGTACATGGAAGAAATATGTTTAACACTTGAAATAGCAGGAAGAGATTCTTAAACATATATCCCACGTAGTTCCATTGCGAACGTGTGGGTGTTGGTTCTGGTTGTAGTTAGTTTTACCATAATTGGTTAGTTCCCTGATTTTTCTGTCGTTGGTGGCCATTATTATGTTCTCAAGGTTCGGTGTTGTCGAAAATGAGAACTTTAGTCTGTGCATATTGCAGATCCTGTATGCAGGGAGAAGCACTGGTCGAGGGCCCTAAAAAGATAACGGAGATGTTAGTTTTTTGTCATTATTATTATTTTTATCATGAAGGTTGCCCCGCCGCCCTCCTTTGACTAGGAAGGCCATGCAGTTTTTATCTGTCTGGTGGTCATGTTGAAAGGGGTTGTTTGGTGGACTCGTCTGAAAGGGTTGACGCTCTCATTAACCTTTTCAGGGTGAAGAGGGAAGTGCCGCTTTCCAGCCTGTTTTTTAAAATAAGGGAGAGAGAGAGTCGAGAACAGCCCGTGTGAATGAGCCTGCCTTCAGCGTGTGCCTGTCGTATTGAATGAGGACAACTAGGAGAGGGCACTTGCCCTAACGGTCAAGGTGACGGGGGATTTTGTGAGCTTTCTCCACGAGTAACCCTTGGAGTCCCCTCACCTTTGGGTAATTTGTTATGTTTGGGTTTTTTTAAGTGTTCATTTTCTTAGTCTCTGGTATAAATTTTATTTCACACCAGAAAAGACACACTGTAATTGTACTGTACCATCTGTAATGTTTCCTTAATGTGAGTCCTGTGTGGATAATAAAGAAAGCATTATCATTACTAGCTGACGTACCCAGCTTCGCCCGGGTAAACAGATTAAGAGAGAAGACAGGTAAAAGAAAAAATGACTGTATTGGATGTTTGTCTGGTTAAAGTATGAGGCGAGTCCGTGGTGTCTGTGTGATACAAAAAACAGTAAAAGAAAACTCCCAGATATACCAGATTCTTCGTTGTACCGTTTGTGCATAGTTTATGAACAATTCTAGGTGCTCCCACCTAGAATAGTGACCTCTAGGAGATGGTTCATCTTCTGCCTGACTGTAAAACGTATATCATTGCATAGACGTGGTTGTTCCACGTTTCTCAAAAGGATGATGGAAGTTCCAATCTTTTATATTATATGTAGATATAGATATAGATAATTAATATAAAAGATGTCCGTCAATGTAAAAAGGGTCCCTATTTACTTGAAATGGTTTATACAAATGCCAAATTAATATGGATATGGATAACATACATATCTACAAGTGGTCAGCTATAATAATTGTTTCTATTTTTAGGCACAAGGCCAGCAAATTATCCAGTACATTACTGGTACTTTATTTTATCTACCCCGTAAGGATGAAAGGCAAAGATAATCTCGGCTATAATAATAAAACAACAAATTATATAACACAAAAATTTATTCAGTAATTTCCAGGCTCTTAGCCACTGAGTAATAGACAGTCAATATTGCCCAGAGTTCAACTCGGGGAGGTGGACTGGTTTGAACTCCAAATGGCGGATCCTTCTACTTCGAAAATAGAATCGTTTTTCAATATTACTCTAGCCCTGGCCGGCCATAGGCACCAAACTTATTGCCAGACTCAGCGTATGATGAGGTTTTATTACCACCTCTATCAGAAGCGATAAATTTGAAGGCAATTTCTACCAATACTTGTTGGTTTTTATTGCTCATTATCGACAATAAATGACATTGAACAGAAATGATAACTCTGTCAAAGCTCACAATACTGATCAAAGGACACCAATGTCTGAATCATTTACGTCGAATATTCATAGCAATGAAGGCAATTTCTACCAATATTTGTTGGTATTTATTGCGCAAAATAGCAGTGAAAGCAATTTTTACCAATACTTGTTTGTTTTTATTGCTCATAACGACATTAAATGACAACTTACACACTCACACACTCACACATGTTAATAGTTTTTACTTTCTGTGGAACGCTGCACGCACGCACATACACATAAACATACGCGCACGTACATACACACGCATACATGTCAATATTTATTGAACACAGCGTTCACACTCTCCCCCCTCACTCCCTCATTGGCATTATGCATATTAATTTAAGTTTGGCGTCGTTGAGGTGGGCGGAGTCGTTTGAAACCTATGAACCAATGATAATCGAGAATTATGACACACGGAATACTGACGTTCTTCAAATTAATATATAGATTACTATATTGGCAGTATCGGTAGAGGGTCGGACGCCATGCTTTGTAGCAAAGAGTTACGGCCCTTTATGGTCTGAGTTCAAATCCCGCCAGGGTTAACTTTGCCGTTGATCCTTACGGTGTCGATAAAATAAAGTATGCACTGGGATAATTGCTGGCCTTGTGCCAAAAGTAGAAATAATTATATATATATATATATATATATATATATATATATATATATATATATATATATATTATATTTAGAGTATACACTCAAAGAGTCATTTACAATTAATTAGCTCAAAGAAAGAAGCATTTCTGAGCCGTGCAATACAAGTTAATATAAATTAATATATGATAAACACCTAAGTGTTTGCATTGTAAAAGACAAAAGTTAGCTAGAATGAAACAAACTAATTCAAATATATATAGCCTGCCTGTATCGATTTAAAAAATAATAAATCAATATACACAAACTCATATTGGCAAATAGCCAAAATGAGTTTATGTATATTGATTTATTATTTTTTAAATCGATACAGGCAGGCTATATTTATTTGAATTAGTTTGTTTCATTCTAGCTAACTTTTGTCTTTTACAATGCAAACACTTAGGTGTTTATCATATATTAATTTATATTAACTTGTATATATATATATATATATATATATATATATATATTTAATACATTAACAGAGAAAGCTTTAACCAATACTCCGACCGGCTTCCGTCTCACTCAACAAACATTAGCATATACCTTAGTATAATCCCAATTATACGTTTGGGGTGCTAACTATACGTATTTTGCGGATAGCCAGTTGTATTATTTTATGAGACATAATTAAAATACATCTCTCTTTCCAAACGATCGTTTCATTATAAGTTTTCTACAAATTGTGAAAATAATGTCCAGGTTATGTAGAAGCCTACACATAGTCAGTAGGAATATATGTAGGTGGGTACTTATAAATCATCAGTGGATGCCCGATATATATATATATATATTTAAAGGTTAAACAAGGTTCAATGAATAAATCAAAGAATGAGTTTTACAATAGATTGGAAGCACTCAACAGTGATTAGTTTTCCGGAGTTATTAATATTAATTCAAAATATTAACAAAATTAGACATTCTTGTGATCAAGTATATTTTATTATACATATTTCAGATGTACTGGGCTAACTTCAACAGTACGTCCTCATCAAATAAAATAAGATGATGCATGACATACCCTGACATAGTAGATGGTTAAGATTCAATCATGGTAGTGAGTAAGATATGACAAAACATCTATATATATAAGTGTTTAGTTCGATATCCAGTGATATATGCATGAAGATGTGTTAATGTCATGCAAGTTCCTGGTTCGGCAGAAGTTGAACAATGAAGAATATACCATACATATAGATAGACACATGCACACACACACACACATAGACAGACAGACAGACACACACGCACACACCCAGACACACAAACACGCACACACCCAGACACACACACATGCACACAGGCACACACATATATACACATGTACACATGTGTTTGTCGTACAGTATTTATTTTGCCCATGCGTCAAGCCTGCGCAATATGCAAATGACCATCGCCTTAAATGTATCATCTGCAAAATCTATATAAGATATAACTGATTTTGCCTCAGCACTGAGTGAGGTGACAACACTGAAATGGATCAAATTTTGATAGTGAGGCTTCTCGTGTACGGAAGCCATCATATTGGCTGCTATTTCTTTGTTATTTTCTAAAAATGATTGTAATTTTGCCCACAATTATTGTCATTAGTTCGCCGGTTATGTGTTTATCAATATGTATTATTAGCGTGTGGAAATTAGTTCCTTGTTTATTTGTTCTTATCTAGAAATTCCTCATGAATTTTATGTACACTATACTTAAATAATTGAGCCCAGATATATGAAATGTGAAGTTCCCTCGCGCAGATTTGAAATTGTAAGTCATATATCCCTAACTATTTACAGCAGAATATTTTGTTTGACGTTGTTAAATATTGGTGGTAACTGATGTATGAAAGAAATATTCTGGATATAGTTTTGATTACTCAAGCAATAGTGAAGACACATTTCACTCTTACTTGATGTATATTAATAAAATGATGATATAAGATTGTAATTTATGTATTTGTGTTTATTTTCTAATATATATTTTTACTAATTTTTATAATTATCCTCGGTTTCCAGGATTCTTATTGTTGTTTATTGTATTTCAGTGTGTGGTGGTTGGTATGGGACAAAAAGACAGCTATGTTGGAGACGAAGCTCAGAGCAAAAGGGGTATTCTTACGTTGAAGTACTCTATTGAACATGGTATTGTTACCAACTGGGATGATATGGAAAAGATCTGGCATCATACTTTCTACAACAAGTTGAGAGTTGCACCCGAAGAGCACCCTGTTTTTCTGACGGAGGCTACTCTTGACCCTAAAACCAACAGAGAAAGATGACCGAAATTATGTTCGAAATCTTCAACACTCCTGCCATGTATATTGCTATTCAGGCTGTACTGTCCCTCTATGCTTCCGGTCGTATCACAGGTATTGTCTTGGATTCAGGTGATGGTGTCACCCACACTGTACCTATCTATGAAGGTTACTCCTTGCCCCACGCCATCATGCGTCTTGATCTTGCTGGTCGTGACTTGACAGATTACCTTATGAAGATCTTGACTGAACGTGGCTACTCTTTCACCACTACTGCTGAGCTGGAAATTGTTCGTGACATCAAAGAGAAGCTCTGCTATGTTGCCCTAGACTTCGAACAGGAAATGCAGACTGCAGCCTCCTCCTCATCTTTGGAAAAGAGTTACGAATTACCTGATGGACAAGTCATCACCATTGGCAACGAAAGATTCCGAGCCCCAGAAGCTATGTTCCAACCTTCTTTCATTGGTATGGAATCAGCTGGTATCCATGAAACAACTTACAATTCAATTATGAAATGTGATGTTGATATTAGGAAAGATCTGTATGCCAACACTGTATTGTCCGGTGGTTCCACAATGTAACCAGGTATTGCTGACCGTATGCAGAAGGAAATCAGTGCCCTTGCACCACCTACCATGAAGATTAAGATTATTGCTCCACCAGAACGTAAATACTCTGTATGGATTGGTGGTTCTATCTTGGCTTCTCTGTCCACCTTCCTACAGATGTGGATTAGCAAGCAAGAATATGACGAATCTGGCCCATCTATCGTCCATAGGAAATGTTTTTAAGTATGTACACAATTTACGATTAGTGTGTATATATAGCATATATTACTTAATCAGTGTTAACAATTCAGTATCTATCTTTCAAACGTAGTTTAAACGATACTAAATTTTGGGTGAAAATATAGTGAAGTTAATGTTAATATATATTGTTAGCTATTTATATCCTAATTACGTTATTTTCAGCTAGTTATTAATGGTTACTTAATTCTCAAGATGTGCAAGTTAACATAAAATATGATTGACTAACAGCTTTATATGTGATCTGAAAAGTACATTAAAATTAATATAACATTAATAAAATGTATTTATCTCATTTTCTTTACACTTTTCCTTTGACGTTGATTTTCTTAGCAGCTTGGCTGTTTTCTCTGAATGGGATACTCGCTTCTCTCTCTCTCTCTCTCTCTCTCTCTCTCTCTCTCTCTCTCTCTCTCTCTCTCTCTCCCTCTCTCTCTCTCTCTCTCTCTCCCTCTCTCTCTCTCTCTCTCTCTCTCTCACTCCCTCTCTCTCTCTCTGCTCTCAGTTTATCCTTTTCCTTCTCTCACAACCTCACTTTCTCTTTATTTATTTCCCTCACTCTTTGTGTATATGTCTGAGAAAGTTTGTATACAAGTGTGTAGGTATGTGTTTTGGCTGCTATATTTTTATCATCTCTCACTTAGTTGTAGGGTTATCGTTATTCTCGTCTTGCTTTCTATTGAAGGTGGCTGTAGTTTCTCTCATTTGTGTGGCCTGGTTTAATCTGACTGAACATTGCTCTGGTCACGTGTATAGATATGACATTTACCTCGATGGTTTCAAATGATGCATCATGTACTTTATAAAAATGTCAGTAAAGCACGGACAAGATTTCATTGTCTTTGAATTCCCGACATTACGAACCGTTCCTCTTATGTAAATCAAGGTCGTGTCTCTACATTTTCTGTTTGAGAGTCTTATGCTATATACAACAATTTTAGTACTCACAATTTATCTGTAGATTTATCTTACAGGCTTTTCAATTTCTGTCTGTACAAGGAACTTTCGGAAATTGGGTTTACGGAAATTGAGTAGATGGAAACTGTATGGAAGTCTACCGAATGAACTGTCACTGTAAATAAATGGCTTAGCTATGCTACACAATTTGACAGCCTGGCTCACCATGGGTCATCTATTAAAAGTACACGTGATTGTAGAATGCTCAGCTATATGTATGTTAATTTCAAGAGTAAACAGTTCCGTTGATCGAACAAGTGTAATACTCATCGCCAAATCCGACTGAGGTCCATTCAACAAATCTGACGGAGGTTTATTCAACATTAGATACCAGGTTTAATTCTACTTCAAAATATGCTGCTCGTTCATCAAGTATTGATTCACACTTATAAACACTGGAACCTAACTCCATTCATTTCTTCTACGTTTTTATATAATTGTGTAACTTTCTAGAACAACTATGAAATTATTGTTTCTACTTTTGGCACAAGGCCAGCAAATACCCAGTGCATTACTGGTACTTTATTTTATAGAACAACTATGAAATAATATCATATAGTGATATTCAAATAAATCCGTCTCAATGACGAGCTAAATCTGAGTCAGAGATTTGATGTTCTTGAAAATGATCTCTTGTGTTACGATACTCATCTCAAATTTAGAAATGTACTCCTATCATACATATATGAGATGAGTTTCTTCAGCAGATATAGTTCATGGCTATTGTGCAATCGATCGGATATCATTTGAAACATTACTAAACATTTATTATAAAAAAATAATATTAAAAAAATAATATTCTAGTAGTTTGTATTGAATTGAAATATTAATGGTTAAATTGAAAATAATATTGTTGTGGTAACTCACTTATTTCATCTGTAGCAAACATCATAGATACAGCAAAGAACATGTGTAACCAAGTAAATCTTATTTCCTTGGTTTATAGTTTATTGTTTATTGCACTGGGTACTTCCGCCATGTAGGAGTATACAATAATTATTACCGACCAATTTTACAGACTGTCAACTATCAATGACGAAATGGAGTCTAATAACCCCCAAATAATATCGTTGACACTACTGGTTGCAGTAACTATTTCACAAATCAATTCCAGAAACAGGATTTACAACGTAGTCGTGATAATGGTGATATATGTACGGGCGTTGAAATCAGTTGCCTCAACACTTTAGCTTTTTTTCCTTCATTTTCGCCTTCGTTTTTTTTTTATTTGAGCGTGAAGACGGAGTTCTTTCTTTTCTTTTCGTTCATGGAGAAAACGACTTGCCACTCCTTAACATAGTCACAATCCATGTCCAATTGTGCTACATCGGGGAGTGGAATGTCTTCCACGGGCGTTGGTGCCTTTTGTTGGAGGTAGGGGTAGTGCTTCTACTGCTACTATTGGTGTTGTTATTGCCTCAGCTTCTGTTATTGTTGTTGCAGCTACTGATCTTGTTGGACATACAGCTGCTGGTGTAGAAGTTGTTATTGTTGGTGGTGTTCATGTTGTTGCTGTTGTTGTTGATGCTGCTGCAGGTGTGCCATATTGTCGCTGTTTGTTGAGGGCGCCGTATTGGTAGTACCTCAGTATCTTTAGCCTGGCCCGTCTCCTTGAGAAGTAGGTCTGATATCGGACGAACACATCACTCCAACGGAAGACCACAGAATGTATTCACGCGAGGTTTTCACAATTTAGGGTAGCACCATTACTGCTACCTCCTCGCCTTTAAAGTTTATTATCATTTGGCTGGAGCCAATTCTGAGTTTTTGTTTTCCAGGGTAAATTGAAAGCATTTCTTTTTATACTTGTACTCACCTTGACCGAAACTCTCTTTCGGGAACGAACGACGCGTTATGTTTCCAGTAATCGGGTCCCAGGCTACCTATTCTAGGTAGGCCGGTAATGCAGATCACAATTTGTTTATCTGATTAGTTGAGCGTTTGTAGGTGTAGTAAACCTAGGCTACCCCTACTTGCTAACAATATGAAATATCTAAATACGGTCTAGATGAATCTATGCCATTGAACCCTGCCCACACTGGAGCATTGGGGAAATCTGGTCAGTATCTTTACGTCAGTTGGAATTGTCTGATGAGGTTATTGGGGCTTTGCATACGCCGCTTATATCAGCTACTCCCACATAGTCCCAACGGGCGCCTACAATGTTGTTCTCGTCATTCGCTAACAGTATCCGGCCATCCTGTCGCAGTCGAGGCATAGAGGGGCCCCCAGTTTCAAAGCACCACCATTGCTACCTTCCGGGACCACCAGCTTACTCTCCGGGTCCATGAAGATCGTCTGTACCGCAAGATTCAGGCCTTTCCTAATCAACACTGCCATCCCGCCTCTCATTCCAGGCAGAAAAAGAGATGTGTAGATCTCAAAGTTGTCAAAAATAGGGGTTTGTGCGAGGGAGACGGAACATGGGTGACGGACATATGCATTTAGGATAACCTCAATGCAAGTACATTTATGCAGACTCCTCTTAAAATCACGATGTTGTCCTCAGAGAGTTAAGAGAAAGGGAGTAGAGTCTATTTAGCCCCGGATGCTGTTGAAACTTCAAGGGAATGATAAACAACCTCCTTATATCAGTTGATTGGAAAGAACACCAAGGAACAAGTATGGTATCGGGCATCCCAAAACACACAATATGACGATACTTGGAAAATTTGTTTATGGCAATCACAAACCAGGGGCAATCACGAGACAGGGGCTAGCAGTGCTTCATCATAGCATGGATGACGTTGAAGCCAGAAGATTACAGGAGTATGTGATAAGGATAGGTAAAGTACAGATTGCAATATCATAGGGCAAGTTATTCCATACATTAGGGAAACTAAATGATGTATATCAGACATACAGTTGTCACTACAAGATCAAGATGCGTCTATGTAGCTGACGCTTCTGTCGCACAAGTAGAAAGTATGGTGAAGGTACGCATATTACTGGATAAATATGCACGGAAATAAATCTCTTATTTCCAACAGAAAGGCAAACGAATAGGACAGGATAGCTATGATCAGGGAGGAAATACGGCACCTTGAGGAAAAAAGACGGATATCGAGGGTTGTGAAATGTTGGGTGAGAGCTAAATGTAGGTTAGTTTTCACCATACCTGCTTCGGTCACGCTTAGATATCGGGTTGTTTCATATTGCACACATACGTTACTTTTTCAACTCATATAACTTCGATTTCGCCTTATATGACAACCTTTTTCTTAGAACTAACAAAAGTCAACTAGGAAGTTATGCGCATATGAAAAAGCCACTCCTATCTAAATATAATTTCAATCAGATCTTCACTAATGATTCGGGAGTTTATACCTGTCTTTTTAGAATATATTGCGGAGAATTGAATGAAAATTAAATTCATATTTTCATATTACCAAGGCAACGTTTACATATTTTCACAGTAAAATATTATTAAATTTTAAAACACAAACATAAATATAAAGGTTACACCATGGATGATGAAGTTGCTGCTGTTGTTATTGATAATGGATCTGGTATGTGCAAAGCCGGTTTTGCCGGGGACGATGCCCCCAGGGCTGTCTTTCCTTCCATTGTTGGTCGTCCAAACATCAGGTACGTTTTCTCTCTTTCTATCACTCTCTCTTTCCTTCTGTCTCTCTCTCTCATCTCTCTCTCTCTATCTCTCTCTCTGTTGGTGTATATATATATATATATATATATATATATATATATATATATATATATATATATATATATATGTATATACGTATGAATGTATGTATGTAAAAGTAATAACAAAGAAATAACGACACAGTACATGGAAGAAATAAGTTTAACACTTAAAATAACAGGAAGAGATTCTTAAACATATATCCCACGTAGTTCCATTGCGAACGTGTGGGTGTTGGTTCTGGTTGTAGGTAGTTTTACCGTAATTGGTTTGTCGCAATTTTTCCGTTAAAATCCTGTGGATGGTGCCTCGGGAAACCTCAGTAACCAAAATGCAGAGAGCATCCAGAGTGATCCGCCGATCTTTACACATGTTTTCCTCAACCTTTGCGACTGTCTCGTCGGAAATTGACGGTCTCCCGCTCCTTTGTTCGTCGTGAATTTCAGTACGACCGGCTGTAACCTCTCTACACCACTCGCGTACGTTTTTGACATCCATGCACGACTGTCCATACACTTCCGTCAATTGGCGATGAATTTCAATCGCTTCAACGCCTTTTACGTTCAAAAACCGAATAACTGCGCGAACTTCGCACTTGGCGGTAGCGTTCAACGGGAGTTCCATTCTCAACGGCTGCCAAGCCAAGATTTAGCATCCCAGCGAAACGCGCGCTTGCTTGTTTCGGAGTGAAGGAAGCTCCAATCACAAGTGTTGCCAACAGCCGTACGAACAGTTTCTCTGCGTCCCCATCGCTTTGGAGACCTTACTTTTGGGATTGCCCTCGTATATATATATATATAAGGACATATATATATATGCAAGGATGACAGGCAAAGTTAACCTCGGCGGGATTTGAACTCACACCGTAAAGGGCCGGGCGATATCCAATTTTAGTGGACTAAATGCTGCTTACGTGCTGTAGTTGCTGTTTACTTCAATGTATGAGGCTATTCCAACAAATTTACATTCCCTTTTTTTTAGCCGTTAAAAGAAATATAGATTTATTTATTGGTTTTTTTTTGCGATTTATTTGCCACGTTTTTTTTTGTTTTTTGTTTTTTTTTTACCGATCTGTGGGGATATGTCGCCGGCCAACAAATGGTCCTCTTCTTCCGATACCACTTCGAAAGAAGGATCAAGGTGGAGAGAAAGGCACTCAGTCCCAGCCAATTCCATGAAAGATGGGTGAAAGTAGCAATAATGGCCCATCTCTCTATATCGGCTTGTACAGGTAAGAGAAGAAGGGAGCACCCCCCTCTCTCTCTGTGCTCCCTGGCAGAAAGGTCGCACACTTTCTACGGGGGTGTGTGTGACCCCAAAAGGCTGCCTCTCTATTGAGGACTTAATTTTTTATATTCCTTTTTAATCACTCGTTAAATGTTTGTACTTGATTTTTGTAAAAACTTCCCCCGCCTATTGCTCTAGTGGCAAATAAATCGCAAAAAAACAAACAAAAACGTGGCAAATAAATCGCAAAAAAAAAAAAACAATAAATAAATCTATATTTCTTTTAACGGCTAAAAAAAAGGGAATGTAAATTTGTTGGAATAGCCTCATACATTGAAGTAAACAGCAACTACAGCACGTAAGCAGCATTTAGTCCACTAAAATTGGATATCGCCAAGGGCCGTAACTCTATGCTACAAAGCATGGCGTCCGACCCTCTACCGTTACTGCCAATCCACTGCTTCTTAACTCATTTAATGCTTCATAATTGTTTCGGCGTTGGCACGGATCATTACATAGACACATTGAGCTTTGTATAAAACTATCTTGCAATTATATACTCTCTACATACAAATTGTATTACATGTTTTTACCCTTTAAGGAAATGTTTATTATCACCAAAAAATATCATCATTATTACTTGGGTGGTGGATTGGCAGTATCGGTAGAGTGTCGGACACAATCCTTTGCAGCATAGAGTTACGGCCCTTTACGTACTGAGTTCAAAAAGATTGTCTCATACTCTCTGCTTCCGTCGATCCTCGTCAGTATCTGGAACAGACAAACCCAACTCTCTCCACTGTAGTAAAGTTTCATCCATCTTCCTGTTGGAATTAGTCCATGTTGGAAAGGAAAGGGTGTCAACTACTACACGGGGACAAACGTGGATGGAGGAAAAAAAGCGAGGTAGAGACAGAGACGAGCATTTATGCAGACCGAGACCTCAAAATCGTTTGGGCATGGCAACCTGGTCGCGGGACTCTGGAGAGAGTCTGACATTGACCAAGCCCCCCGAGTTCATTAAAGATTAAGTCGTCAAAGCGTTGGAAAGACGACGAAAATCTATAAAAGTGACTAACTTCGAGGAAATACAGCTTAGAAATCGACAAGTAATTCCTAAGTATAAAAAACTATGGTGAGGTCAATAGCCTCGAGGTTTTTTAAAAGTTGCTCGAGGTTAACCAACTTAGATCGAAAGATGGATTCAAAGGCTTGGTCAGTAATTGGAGTTCCAAGCGAGCACCACGCTAATGAGGGAGGAGCCGCAATAGAGGAGAAAGAGTGTAAACAGGTTTACATTGTGCTGATGTGAAACTAGGTGGTTGAGGGGCCAGAGCTCGCATTTGGAACTGTTGACATGAAGGCCCCTGCAAACCAATTCCTCAATCATCGTCTTCACGGTTACAACGACCTTATCTGGAGAAGCCCCCCAAACAAGCATTGTCCAGATACCAGACATGCAAATCCAAGTCAGTTCCCATCTTGGTGACGTCATCAATACCCAGTGCGGAAAGAGCAGGTCTGAGCGAGTCTCCATGCTGGATCCCCGAAGCAGATAGGATAAAATGGTCACCAAGGAGAGGTACAAGGGTTCTCGATAGGCTTGCCAAGTAAAGTGGTAAAACTGTGGGCCCCTCTCTTTTACTGAACGGAGGATGACATCCCGACTGATGGAGTGTGTGTGTGTGGTGTGTGTGTGTGTGTGTGTGTGTGTGTGTGTGTGTGTGTGTGTGTGTGTGTGTGTGTGTGTGTGTGTGTGTGTGTGTGTGTGTGTGTGCGCGTGTGTGTGTGTGTGTGGAGAATTCCGATGTAAATCGGGAGACGACTACTGTTAAAAAAGGTACTCAATAGACATTCATTTTATTTTAGGAATGATTTGCACAGGACTAGAACAGTTTCACTCGTAAGAAATCATTAGGAAAGTAACTGTTAATAGGACACTGTATAACACATGCAGGCCATGCTTAGCAACATATATGTCAGTGCTACTCCATTGTCGACATGCATGTTTTGGCACATTGTACATGTTAGTAGCATAGCATGTTGCAGAGCACGTATGCATATGGAGTTAAATATACACTCGTACATGTGTGGCTGGTGTGCTTAACAAGTTCGCTTTGCAAACATTTGGTTTACGTGACACATTTCTACTATACTTACTATATGTAGTCTTCTGTTCGATAACTTATGAATGAAATTTAGTACATTTAAATTACTCTCCATCTCAAATAATTGTGGGGTGGGAATAAGCGGGGAGAAGAGGAATCGGTAATTGTTCTAGGTTGTCTTCGTGGATTCTTTTAAAAACCAGAATTGGCAGGTATAGGATTTTTTAATGTATAAAGAAAATGAATTGTCGCAGGAATGCTACCACTTAAAATAAAATTTCGCCGAATATAGATGAACAAAATTTAATACTTGAGGGGGAGATGGCTTGGAATAAGAGTGTGTGTGTGGGGGGGGGGGGGTTACTCGAGATCCCAGAGTATGCAGAAGCCCGTCGGGTGTGTGTGCACCTGTATATATGTATGTATGTGTGTATGTATGTATGTGTATTATGTATGTATGTGCATGTATGTATGTATGTATGTATGTATGTATGCATGTATGTGCATGTATGTATGTATGCATGTATGTATGCATGTATGCATGTATATATGTATGTATGCATGTATATGTGTGTTGTCGTTCGCCGGTGTGAAAGATATAAGCGGCGAGAAAACTGATAAACCGGTGCTTTACGAACGAAGTTTCTTCACGTATGTTGTACATAGAATTCTGTCTAACATATCTCTTTCTTTCCCTCCCTCTTCCTCTTTCTCCCGCCCCCCAACCAGAAATGCAGTGAGTCAGTGATTGGTTCATTGGGAATCCGTAACCAGCGACGCTTATTATTCACCAGTTGCGAGTAAATATTAAATAACTATCCATCATTTATTTAATGTTTTCAGTAGAGTATCGTTAAATGTAAATTATAAACGTTTCTTAGCGAAATAAGAGGACTAGCAAATATAAGCACCCATTTATGATTATGTATGTAAACAAAAACGACTGGTTTCTCGCTGAAGCACAAGTCGGTTGAAAGACTCAATAAATTGAATTGATGTTGTAAATAAATTAACAAAGGGCAGACAACTGCGTTATCATTTTGGAAATTACTTCACTCGAAACACTTGATTGTATTTCTAAGGGAATACACTTTGTTTGAATTAAATAATGAAACATTTTGAAGGATTTCTTTCAATTATTAATGATTTCATTATTAATATAATAACTTAACATGATTCTTATATAAAATTAGATTGGAAAATTTTAATCTATAAGTTGAATATATACACACAGACAAATAATATATACAACACCTAATTACATATTTCACATAAAAATATAAAATCAGAACGAAAGAACAGTTGGCAGGTGAACAGTGAGCTGTACTGATGAAGGGTAATACCCAGAAACATTAGTGTCTGCAGTTCTGTTTACATGCCAACACAAGAGCAAGAATGTCATTCTACTGACATGGCTTTAAAAATGAGGCTTGTTTGCATAATTACAAACGAATCGAATATTATTAATATTCGAAAAACTCATCATCAAGATGGGTACGGGTTAATGATAAGGGCACATTTACTTAATTATTATTATTAATTTATTTTCTGTATATACCTAGGGTCGATGAGGGATGAAGAATTCCATGAAGGGGTCGAAGGTCTAAAATGTTTGGGGACAGATTGGTGTACAGTCTAACTGGTTGTTTACAGTGGAAAGTCTACATGTTTATTTACAGTTCAGTCCACCTCAACTACAAAAACTATCCCTTACCTTCCAGGTCAAGTCATGTACACAACATAGGCTAGGAGGGAGCTGCGATAGACCGTACACTTAGGGTTGCAGGTGTTATATCAGAGTTTTCTTTCTCCTAGAATTCTGCCTTGACAAAGGTTAAGGGGTCATCTCTCCCGGTGATTTTGGATGGCCATTCACTCTTAAGAGCTCCTTTGCCCTTTGACAGGTTTTGTTTTTAGTTCTGCAGGATGTCCAAAGTCACCCTCCTCACCAAGAAACCTTGGTGGGGTTGCCAGTTTAGTCGCCAACGACCCGACCATGAGACAGGTTGTACTGGGATACATGTTACCAGTAGCACCAACTGGTGACCTGACATACATACATACATACATACATACATACATACATACATACATACATACATACATACATACATAGTAATGCCATCGCTTGATACTTAAGTATAAGCATCATGGACGTGGCTTGTTAGTCCTGCTAGGAACTTGCCTATGGCCAGTAATACCATGCATCGCAAAAAAAAATGTCACATATCAAGCGGTGCCTGTACTTCAAGCTTTTCTAAGTGAGGAGAGGCTTTGCAAATACATACATACGTACATACATGCACACACGCGTGTGTGTGTCAGCTAAGTTATGAAATTGGCAAAAAGATGTATGAAAAGTTAGTTTTGGCGAAGAAAGTACCTTACTAAGAACATGTAACTTTACTCTTCACTTATCGGACAAACTTTGTGAAATATATTAACCACACGGATGCAAACTATTGCTTACTAGTTCTGCTGTGTAACACCATACTTATGATCTAGGATCTTTCCAACCATGGCCGTCTCGTTTAGTTTTTTTTTTATTTAGATATCACGTCTCTATAACTACATTGTCTAATACAGTTGTTCTTTGCTTTTATAGCTCCATGACACGATAGTTTGGCAGTGTCGGTAGAGCGTCAGCATAGAATTATTATTGCAGATTAGATTTATGGCCCTTTATGTTCTAGGTTCAAATCCCGCCAAGATTAATTTTGCCTTTCATCCTTACGGAGTCGATAAAATAAAGTACCAGCAATGCACTGGAGTAATCGCTAGCCTTTTGCCAAACGTTGAAACAATTATTTGAAGCATAGAGTTACGGCCCTTTATGATCTGAGTTCAAATCCCGTCGAGGTAACTTTGCCTTTCATCCTTACGGGGTTGATAAAATAAAGCACCAGTAATATACTGAGGTAATTGGTGGCCTTGTGCCAAAAGTTGAAACAAGTATTATAGGGAGACACTCCCACCGATTTCTCTGCGAAATAATGTACTTTTGTCCGGTTTTTTTTTTGGGGGGGGGTCGTATTATCAATTAAACTTACCTCCTAATATGGCCCTAAGAACTATTTTCCACGAGAAAAGGGGGTACCCTCGGACTATTCATCCCCTTCCCGGAGGGTTAGCGTTATGGTTGGGGTTAAAGTTAGGGTTAGGGCTGGGCTTAGGGTTGTGGTTAGGATTAGGTTTAGGGTTATTGTTGGGTTAAGGTTGGGTTAAGGTTGGGGTAAGGGTTGAGGTTAGGGTTAGGATTGGGGTTAGGGTTAGGGTTAGATGGAAAGAAAACTCCGGGAGAGGGGTAGGTCCGTGATCCCACTTCCCTCATCTGTTTTCAGAGGAAAAAGTTCTTTGCAGCAAGAGGTAAGATTAGTTGGTAGTTAACGAAATCAAAAAAAAAAAAAATCACAAATATTATTTCCCTTTGAAATCCGTGTGAGTGCCTTTCTATAAATATACCCCCTAAAAAAAAAATGATGTATTCCCACTCAATATAAAACATGTTTGGTATTAAACATTTATATGTAAAATCTAGGCGAAAAAATTGCCTCTTTCTGCGGTTTCTCACCCATGCGTTCAGTATTACTAACCTAACGAGTCACTACACTGCAACGTACCGTTTGAAGGAAATGTTCCGTACGAACAAATAGAAATGCAACCGTTGGCTATCGCTATTCATCTCCAACTAGATTTTTCCGTTGTTATTGTTGTAGTTGTTGTTTAGCACCAGGTCAACTTTGATTCAACAAACCTGTGATCAAAGACAACACATCTATAGCCATCCCGTCTTCTTTATTTTTTTAAGTTATTATTATTTTTTTTTTTTTTTTGCGTATCTATGACTGCATTATCTAAAATATCCCCCCCCCCCCGGTTCTATTTTAAGCCGATGTGATGTGATTTAGTTGTTATCTCCAGCAGGTCAAGTGACCAGGTTAACTCGTTAGAATAACTTTTATATAAAAGTTCTCTGATTCTTATCCATAATTCACCTTACTTTCTCTCTTTTTTCTCTCACTTGTTCCGTACTTTCTCTCTTACTTCTTCTCTCTAATCACTTCTTTACTTTCACTCTCGTTTTTCTTATTTCCTACCACTTCTCTTTATTTATTTATTTATTTATTTATTTCATTAATTACTTATTTGTTTCACTATATCTGTCTGTCGCTACTTTCTTCATGTATGTTATGCATAAAATTACGTATAATCTCTCTCTCTCGCTCTATCTATCTATCTTGATAGAATGAGACACGCTTCACATCGGCTCTGCTATTCTATCGGAATTTACCCTTACTATAGTAAGTACCAGTGAATTTTTTCAGTGCAACACATTTGGAACAGTTACCCCTGTTATTTAGGGAAACATTTTTACATTTACCCCCTTTTTAGGGGGTAAAATAAATAACTATTTTTCTGTAAAACTTCTTTCTTGGCCGCATGGCGGGAAAGATGGCAGACATGTCTGCCATTAGCTCTGCCACGCCCCCCAAGTCTGAAGAACAAAAAATGGATACAACAAAACTAGACAACGAAACAAACAAGGAAAATGAAAAAACAAATGTTACGGAAAATGAGCAAACGGAAAACAAACAAACAGAAAACAAGAATACAAAAAACAACAAGGCAACTTTTGCCCAGACAACAAAAAAATCAATCACATATACACCTATTGACTTAACTGCCGCCAGAGAGAAACTGGCAGAAGCAAAAAAGCACATAGTCTTAGGGGAGAACGGAATGTTTTCCATTAATTCCCCCCCCCCCCCCCAGAATTCAAGAAAACGAGACAAGAAAACACTGTTCTGTTTAGAACAGTCCTAAACAACACAAGGAAGCCAGCACAGCCCACCCAAACGGAGATAGAGTTGGTCCTAAAAGACCATATGAAGAATATTCTCTTCATACGAAAGGACCGACTCTATGGTAGCATTTCTGTTTTAACAAAAGACAAAGAAACAGCACAGAGGCTTTCCCTAAGCCCACTCACATCAACAGCATACAGTTTCTATCCCTCCTGCATGGGTAGAAGAACTCAGAGAATCAAAATACAGACAATGCTGCCCACAATGGACTTCTGGTGGGCTATTGCTGGCTTCATAGACATGGGCGAGGACACAGTGCTGTCAATGGGGAAGGCATCTGGAGATGCGTTCCTGGGAATGGGCCTCGAGCGACTAGTACAAATGAGGCCCGAAAGAATGGCGCAAATCCCGGATCGCATCTGGCTGGATGACCTCACCCCAATATATATAATTGTAGAGGGGAGAAGACCAGCATGCTATTCATGCATGGAAAGGGGACACGTTAAGGCTAACTGCCCGAATCGTATCCCCCAAAAAGGACTATTGCCCACACCCACCACAAACAGTACACCAACACCACCCACCTCCAAAAATACACTAACACCACCAACACACACAGCAAACAAAATACAGACACAACCAAGCACAAGCACAACACAAACATCACCACTACCATCACCAAGCACAAGCACGACACAAACATCACCACCACCACCACAAAACACATTCCAAACAAATAATAAAAAAAAAACAGCAACAATTCTACCCCTCCCGCAAAAAAAAACAACCAGACACCACGTTCCTCCCACCTAGCGCTGAAGAGTTTCCCCCAACTTCTGAAGAAGGGGGAGGAGAAGCCTTCAGACAAGTTAAAAGGAAAAAACGAAAGCACGCACCCAGCACACCACAACAACAAATAACCCACACACAAACACGAACTCCAATCAAAAACACCCCACCCTCGACAAACAAAAATAAATCTGCGCCTCCCCTCTTCGAAACATTGACAGCATCACAAAAAAAGACTTTACAATACACATATATAAATAAAGAAAACAAAAAACTGTTTAAATTAATAAACAATAGCCCTTTGGTGCAGACTGAAGGGCCAAACTTTATCTCAACAGAGAACTTTACTCATTTAAAAATGATAAAGGTCCCTCTGGACCTTTATCGTTCCTTAAAAGAACAATTTAAACAGGACGTGAGCCCCCCCCCCCTGTTTAAAACCGTTAAATCGCGTCCTCTTGAAAGATTTCCCCATAACCTCCCCTCTCCCTGACACAATTCCAAATACCCCAACCCCACCACACTCGGATACCCCCACACCACCACAAAACATCCCTCCACCCAACACACCCGACCCCATGGAAATTACACAACCCGGACTCGGGGACGCGGAGAGGTAGGTGCTTTTCTTTCTTCACTTTCAACACCAAAACAGATCAATTGAGAGTTGGTTGTTTGAATGCGCGTGGCCTGGGCTCAGCTTGGAAGCAAGCAAAGCTTCTAAGTGACCTCAGGTCACGAAGTATAGATGTGATGGTTGTTTGCGAGAGTCGGATCAGACGCGTGCGACAGCTGGCTCCCGCCTTCGATGACTTTGAGATGCACGCATCTCTCTGTCAACCCGGAGGTGGGGGTGGGGTTGCCGTACTGCTGGATAAACGTCTGGCTCTCGACGTACAGATTGTTCACTCGGACCCGGGGGGTCGATTACTGGTGCTGGACGTCGGAGGCGGTGAAGGCGGGTTTTCAGACTGGTCGGTATTTATGCCCCCTTCGGGGCTGAAAGAGCCGACTTCTTCCAGCGTCTGGAGACTTTTCTAGGAACGTCGCGTTCCCTGCTTTTAGTGGGGGACTGGAATGGAATCCTAGTTGCGCGTTGGGACTATGCAAGGCATGTCCCAATAGAGGGGGTGTAGCAGCCTCAAGGGGTAACTCGATCGATTCGACCTGGTCGATAGATTTCGACTAGATTTTCCAACTGTGCCAACCTGGACTTGGGCAAACCGCAGTGGTCAATCTAGATTGTACCTAGATAGGTTTTTGGTTAGGAGTAAGGATAGGGACGTATTTAGTTGTCCAGAATTGCTCATGGTTGGCTATTCAGATCACAAATTAGTGACCTGCGTGGTCAACCTTGATAGAAGGCATAGACAGGGTCCCGGTTACTGGAAGATGAACTTGTCCTTGCCGGCAAAGGAAGCTTACAGGAACCAGATTAGTAGCTTAGTTAAGATGCGGTTGACGGGAGCGATCGTCAACAGCAGGTGGTGGATATCTCTAAAGAGAGAGATTAGAGTAAGTTCGATAGGTTACAGTAAGGAACTAGCGGCGAATAGAAATAGGAGGGAAAGGGAGTTGACAGATAAACTAGAAGAGGCGATTAGGAGCGGAGACGTGGCCAGAGTGTTAGCGTCGAGAACGGCGTTGAGCCAGTTCTTTGACGCGAAACACGAAGGCTGCGTTGTCCGAAGTAAAATACGTGTTTTAGGAAACGAGGGGACCAAAGCTGTTAGCTGGGCCCGCGTGACAGAAGTCAAGAGGGGGATTAAATCCACCATTCGGTCTTTGCGAGACCAGGATGGACGGGTGATCCTTGAACCTGAGCTGATGTGCGAGGCCTTTCAAAGGCACTTTGCTCGACTGTTCGGAGGGGGCGGGGGCCGGACGGGGATGTGGACTTCGGTCCATACCTCGACGGCCTACCGCGTCTTTCGAGCCGCGAAGCGGATTGCTGCGAAAGGCCAATCACAGCCACTGAAATCGGGAAAGCGCTCAGCCAATGCAGCAGACGCAAAACTCCGGGTCTCGATGGTCTACCATACGAACTTTATTTAGCTATGCCGGTCTTGTTCTCCGAACTCCTCGAGGCTGTCTATTGCAACTGGCAACAGAACGGGAGAATTCCCTGTTCTGTGACCAAAGGCGTAGTCACGCTAGTAAGGAAGGACGAGAGCAAGGGGGACGACTTAAGTAACTTTAGGCCCATAACTCTGCTGAATGCAGAGTTAAAGATTTTGGCCAAGGTGTTAGCGAAGAGGTTGGCGCTTGTGGTGGGTGGCTTGGTGGGAGACGCGCTGACATGCGCTATCCCGTCCAGGTCGATTCACGACAATCTCCACCTCATGCGATACATCGTAGAGAGGGCTGGGAACGAACCCGGCTTTGGTGGGGCCCTGATCAACTTGGAGCAATCTAAGGCGTTCGATAGGGTCGACCATGGTTACCTGGATGCGGTGCTAGCGGCGGCGGGCTTCGGACCCGTTTTCAGGGGCTGGATTTCTGCCATGCACAGTGGCAACGTCTGCTCTAGGGTTAACGTAAACGGCTACCTCTTGGAGCCGTTTCAAATCACCCAGTCCATCAGGCAGGGGTGCCCCCTCTCCTCCCTTCTGTACGTATTGGCTCTCGAGCCACTGCTGCGGAAGTTGGAGTTGCTGCGGGGAATACCCCTGGAACCGGGATTGCACAAAGCGGTCTCGGCCTATGCCGACGACGTAACAGTAATGGTGGCGGACGCCTCGGAAATCGGGGCGATCGCCACCCTACTGGAGGAATACGAAAGGCTGACGGGGGCTAGGCTGAACCGGGACAAGTCAGTCGGTTTGCAACTCGGAACGCGGAGGGGTAAACCGATGCCGTTCGACGGTGTCGTCGGACGGTGGACGGAGGGCCCGGTGAAGCTGCTCGGGGTCTGGTTCGGACCGGACCTCCAGGTGGAGAAGAATTGGGGCGAGGTGACGAGCAGGGTGTTTGCGCTGACCCAGAAGTGGGCCAAGTGCAAACTATCACTGAAAGGTCGGGCGGAGGTGACGAACGCTTACATAGCGTCCGTCATCTACTACCGCCTGACCGTCGTGCCTTGCCCTAAGGAAACGCTCACCATCATGGAGCGCATGCTCTTCCAGTTCCTCTGGAAGAAGCGGCCTCCCATGGTGAGGAGATCCATCTGCTGCCAGCACCCTTCGAAAGGAGGGCTGGGTATGCCGTGGCTGTTGATGCGTAGGCACGCATTGAGACTACGGCATCTACAGGTATTCCTCACCGGTCAGCCGGTGTGGGCCCCGTTTGTGAGGCGAGCCTTCCCACAGCTCGTCTCGATCACCGAGCTGCAATCCTGGGTGAAGCAAAGACCGAGAAAACTGGGCAACTGGCACACCGAGTGTGCCCAGGCGCTCACGGCTCTCTGGCAAGCGGACCCGACTATCAGTGGAGAATCCACCTCGACATTCTATAGAGGGCTGGTGGCTACCAGGGGCGAGACACCCTTGGAGAGTCGCTAGGCATGGAGGAGGACGAACTGGCCAGCCTGTTCGGTAGAACTTTCGGCCCGGGACCCATGGACAACTTCCAGAGTTGCACCCCTCTCTATCGGGACATGCCCCTGCATAGTCCCAACGTGCATCCAGGATACCATTCCAGTCCCCCACTAAAAGCAGGGAACGGGACGTCCCTAGAAAAGACTCCAGACGCTGGAAAAAGTCGGGCCGCTCTGTCCCAAAAGGGGCATATGCGGCTACCAGCCTAAAGGCTCTACCTTCACCACTGTGAAATTTTTTAGGAGGACGCGGTTGATTGGCTTGGCGCAGGGGGGGGAGGACGTCCTCCGTGAAATTTGTTTTCACTGTTTTATAAAAGTTCATTGGGACTTTAATCATTTTTAAATGAGGTAGTCCCACAGTAGTTATAAAGTTAGGCCCTTCAGTTTGGACCGAAGGGTTTGATGCAATTGTGTTCATTAGTTCTTTGTTGTCTGTGTTCATGTATGTATATTGTAAAGTCTTTTTTGTGTAGCAGTTAGTGTTGTGTGACGGGGAAGGGTGGTTTGTGTGTAGTTTGTGTTCTCGTGGGGAGGGTTAATGTTAACAAGTGTGTCTGTGGTGCGTCTCCTCTTCTTTCTTTTTACTGTTTGGAAGGGATCTTTTTCGTCTTGCGACGAAAGGGGTTCGTCTTCCTTGTTGGGTGGGAGGGGTATGTTTTCTGGTAGTGTTTGCGGTGTGTGTTTTTGTATTTGTTTTGGGTGGGGAGGGGTTGGGTGGGACAGTATTGTGTTGTTTTTTCACGTGTTTGTTGTTGTTGTTGTTGTTGTTGTTGTGGTGGTGGTGGTGTTGTTGGTTTTTGTTGTTGTTGTTGTGGTTGTTTTTGTTGTTGTTGGGGTGGTGTTGGTGTTGGTAGCAGTGTTTTTTTCTGTGTGAGCTGGGGACAGGCAGCCCTCAGGTGACCTCTATTGCCACAGAGGTAACAGGAGGGACGCCTACCCTCCACAATAATGTTGAGGTGGGTACGGTCATCCAGCATGACGCGCTCAGGGATTTGGGCGATACGTTCTGGCCTTATTTGGGTCAGAACTTCGATACTCGTTCCACTGAACGCGTCGCCGGATGCCTTCCCTATTGAAATGAGGTTGTCCTCGTCTAAATTGAGGAAACCGGTTAGTAACCACCAGTAGTTTATGTTTGGGATGATGGTGGTTATCCATATTCTCTGGGGTTTTTTACCCATGTAAGTGGGGAAGAAGGTGTAGTGTGTGGAACGAATTGGCGACACAGAGTATTTTTTCGCCGCCATTTCGTCTTTCATCAATATGGATAAACTCCCATAGAATTTATCCTTTTGTATGAAAGTGATGTCTTTCATCGCTTCTTTCAGTACTAACTGAATTTCAGCTTGAGATGGTTGTGCTGGTTTTTTTGTTTTATTTAAAATTGTACGGAATACGACAGTTCGTAATTCCGTCTGTTTTTTTAGTTCTGGAGGTGAATTTATAGAAAACGAACCGTTTTCGCCAAAAGATACATATTTTTTGGCTTTTTCCAGCATTTCTTTGGCTTTTTCCAGCATTTCTTTGGCTTTTGAAATATCTTCAAGCACATAAGTGACTGATAATTTAGCCGTTTGTGCAAAAGATATTTTGTTTTCGTTGTTGGTGTTTGTATTGTTTTGTTTCTCGTCGTTTGAATTGTTTTCATCTTTGTTGTTGTTGTCTTTCTCGTTTGGTGTGTGGATACTTGTGACGTTTGTGTTGTTGTTTTTGTTGTCTTTATTGTTGCTGTTGTTGTCGTTGTTGTTGTTGTTTTCAGTTTCTTGTATAGTTGTGGCTACATCAAATTGTCGGTCAACAGGTGTAGAAAATTCTTCCTCTGGCTGACCTCTGCCTTTGGCATCTGCTGCTGTGGCAGTGGCAGGGGGAAACTGTGAGTATGACTTCCCTTTTCTTTCTTTGATTGTTGGTGAAGATGCTTCAGCCATTTTTCTCAAAATAGGATTTTTCGAAATTTTTCGAAAGATAAAATGTTTACAACACTATTTCGCCTAAAGGCGTAGAATATTTTGAGAGACTGACCAGATCAAAATTTGACCTGGCAGTCCCTCTACAAACGGGTACGAAAATGAAAGTTTACAGTTCACAATTTCAGATAAATTTAAACGAAACTTACCGAGCGAGCTCAGCACATGTGTCCAGAAAGAAGATAGATAGATAGATAGATATATTTCTTTATTTGCCACTAGGGCACAAAAGAAAGGGACAAATACACAGATGGGAGTTTACATAAATGCGAGTAAAGAAAAAAGGAATAACAATAAGAATAATATAATAATAAAAAGTCCTCAAAAGGGAGGGGGCGTGTTGGGGATTGCACATACCCCCGAAAAGTGTGCAACCCCTTTCCCGGGGGAAGCCCAGAGAGGAGGCGCTCCCCCTTTCCTCTTCACTTCTTCACCTACAGAACAATGTAGAGAGAAGGCCCATTCACACGAGCCATTCTCGCCACTTTCACCCACCTTTCATAAAACTGTCTGGGGCCAAGCACTTCTCGCTCCATGCTGATCCTTCTTCCGAAGTGGTATCGGAAGAAGTAAACCAGGTGTTGGCCGGAGAGAAAGTCACCCGACCTCAGACCTTTCAGGCGCGTCCACCACAAAACCGCTTTCATCGTGGCTATTACGCACAGAAAAACCGCCTCTGCTTCATTTCTGAAGGGAGGAGGCGGCTTGATGTTCACCACGGACTCGGCGGCCAATCGAATCGGCGCCACACGCGACAGCAGTCGTTCGGGGTAGCCCCACAGATCGGAAACGCCCGGGCAGTGTACCAGTGGGTGCGCAACGGTTTCCTCGTCGCGCACGCATCTGGGACAGATCTTTTTCGCGGGATCCCAGCCCAGGCGCCCGTGTCTGTAGAGCTTTTCTCGAACGGGCAGAGCCCCCCGGTAGCACTGCCAGGCTAGGGACCTCTGGAAGTTGTTCATGGGTCCCGAGCCGATGACGTAACAGTAATGGTGTCGACGGCCTCCGAAATCGGGGCGATCGGCACCTTGCTGGAAGAGTACGAAAGGTTCACAGGGGCTAAGCTGAACCGGGACAAGTCGATCGGTTTGCAACTCGGCACGTGGAGGGGCAGACCGATGCCCTCCGATGGCGTCGTCGGACGCTGGACGGAGGGCCCGGTGAAGTTGCTCGGGGTCTGGTTCGGACCAGACCTCCAGGTAGAGAAGAACTAGGCGGAGGTTACGAACAGGGTGTTTGCACTGACCCAGAAGTGGGCCAGTTGCAAACTATCCCTGAAAGGTCGGGCGCAGGTGGCGAACACCTATATAGCGTCCGTCATCTACTACCGCCTGACCGTAGTGCCTTTCCCAAGGGAAACCCTCGCCAAGATGGAGAGCGCGCTCTTCCAATTCCTTTGGAAGAGGCGGGCTCCCATGGTGAGGAGATCCATCTGCTGTCAACACCCTTCGAAAGGAGGGCTGGGGAGGCCGTGGCTGATGATGCATAAACACGCATTAAGGACGCGTCTGAAAGGACTGAGGTCAGGCACCTTTCTCTCTGGCCAACAACTGGTCCGTTTCTTCCGATATCATTTCGGAAGAAGGATCAGGATGGAGAGAGAGGTGCTCCACCCCAGTCGTTTTTATGAAAGGTGGGTGAACGTGGCAAGAATGGCCCGTGTGAATGGGCCTTCTCTTTACATAAGCCTGTAGGTGGAAAAGAGGAAGGAACGAGGGAGAACCCCCTCTCTGTGCTCCTGAGGAGAAGGGTTGCACACTTTTTTCGGAGGTGTGTGCGACCCCCCAAGGCGCCTCCTCTCTATTGAGGATTTTGTTATAATTTTATTTTTTGTTATATTTTATTTTATTTTTATATATTGTTATTGCCTCCTCCCTATTGAGGACGCCTTGTTTTAAAAACTCCCCCATTGTACTTGTCCCACTTTTGATGCCCTGGTGGCAAATAAAAGAAACATATCTATCTATCTATCTATCTATCTATCTATCTATCTATCTATCTATCTATCTATCTATCTATCTATCTATCTATCTATCTATTTCTCTATCAGACGTGTGTAACTTCGCGGAGAAGTTTCCGTTAATTTATGTAAGAAAAAAACGTGAGTTTTTAGTTAAATTTTATATCATTGTGTAACTTGACCACCCGTCTGGACCTTCAGGTGGCGGGTCAACTCATTTTCGCCCCTACAGGGGCGGAATATCCATTTAAAATATTTTTCTCCATCGAATCTTGGAAAAAATATTGTAAAATTTTGATAATGTTATGAACGCTGCGTCCAACGATAATGGTGGTGGAGAGGCGGTAAGACTACAAAGCTCGCAGTCAACAACGTCTTATTCACTAGAGATGGAAAGACAAAATGAAAATGTAAAAACGAATTCATATCCAAACAACACAAATGACACCAAACAGTTCAATGACAACAAAAATAACAGCAACACCAATAATGATGATAAAAGCAACAATGATAACAACAACAAAGAAAAAAATAAAGACAACACCAATAACACCAGCATCAAAGAAACAACAACACCAAGGAAAAGGTTGAATACTATCAACATCGGTGACAACAAGAATAACAACAACAATAACAACAATAATGACAACACCACCAATACGGACTCCACAAAGAAACCAAAAATCTCCTTTGCAGAGAAAGTTCAAAAGAAGGAAGAATTGATATATCTCGACATAACAAATGCTGAACAACTTTTAAAGGACGCTAAGAGATATGTCAGTTTCGAAAAAAATGGTGCTTTCAGCATCAATTCTCCGGTAGAAATTCGCAAGGAAACTGCTCTCAAAACGATAGTTTTTAGGACAGTTTCCAATTCTACCCGAAAACCAGTCCAATTGTCACAGAAAGAAATTGAACTGGTTTTCAAAAATTCTATGAATGATATTGCATTCATTCAAAGAAGCAAACTTTTTGGGAGTATTTCGGTACTCATGAAGGATCAATTGACGGCCCAAAATTACTCTGTGTCGCCAATTGTATCCAACCTGTACACATTTTTCCCTACATACATGGGGAAAAAGAACACAAAAGATCAGAATCACGAGTGTCACACTAAAGGTGAACATATGGTGGATACTGTGCGGCTTCATCAATTTTGATGAAGACAGAATACTGTCAGTAGGAAAGCCCCCCAGAGATGTATTCAATGGGACTAGCATTGAAGTTCTGGTGCAAATGAGCTCAGAGCGAATAGCTATGATCCCACAGCGTGTACTCCTGGACGGACTCACCTACATAAACTTTTCGGTTGAGGGTAGGCAGCCTTCATGTTACCATTGCTTTAGCAGGGGTCACCTGAGGGCTTCCTGTCCTAAATTAATGAACCAAAAAAAGGCTCTTCTGCCGACACCTATCAAAACAACACAACCACCAACACCACCACCACAACAACAACACCAACACACAAAAATAACCACAACAAACACAGTCCCACCCAACCCCACTCCACCTAAAACCACTGCAAAATCACATACAGACACAACAGCTCCCCAAGACATACCCCTCCCCAATCACACAGACGATACAACAGATGAGGCTATCTCGCCATCACCCAGTGAAGACGAGGGAGAACCCATCGCTCGAAAAGAAAGAAAAGACATCACAAAAGCAAAAAACCAGCAAACACTACCACAAACATACAACCACCAACACAAACAATAAAAACATCACAAACCAAACTCCCACCTCCTGAAAACAAAATACCTACAACAAAACGAAAGCACGCACAAGAACTACAGACAAAAACAAACACAACACAAGAAAATTACACTTACACTTACATAAACACTGAAAACAAAACACTAATGGAGACCATCACGAACGACCACCGAAAGGAAAACTTTCGCCCACTCTATTAAAAATAGCAAAAAACTGAACCTAAAACTGATTAGGGTCCCTATACAAACTTATAGGTCCCTAAAAGAAACATTTGAGAAAGATGTGGGGAATTCCTACGTGAAACCACTCAACCGCGTCCTTCTCAAATGTCTCCCCACCCCAGACACCCCCATCCCACCAGACCCCACCCCACCAAACATCTGCGTCCCCACCCCGCCGGAAACCACCACCCATCCAGACAACCCCTCCAACACCCCCATGGAAATCGTGCGGCCTGGTCCCCAGGAGGCGAAGGGTGAGTGATCTCTTTTCCTCTTTTAACTTTTCAGCACCAACATGGCCAATATAAGAGTTGGATGTGTGAACGTACGCGGCCTGGGGGTGCCCTGGAAACAGGGCAAACTCTTAAACGACCTCAGGTCGCACAGTATGGATGTGGTAGCCATTTGCGAGTCCAGGATCCACGGCGAGCGACAGCTGGCCCCCATCTTCGATGACTTTGAGATCTACGCATCTCTCTGTCAACCGGGGGGTGGGGCGGAGTTGCCATTTTGCTGCGGAAACACCTGGGCCTCGTAACACAGACGGTACATCTGGACCCGGAGGGTCGACTGGTGGTCCTAGACGTTGACGGTAGGGAAGGTGGAACCTTCAGGCTGGTGGCCGCATATGCCCCATCCGGGACACCGCGGCCAGACTTCTTCAAACGTCTAGAGACTTTTCTGGGAACGTCCCGCTCCTTGCTTTTAGTGGGGGACTGGAATGGAATCCTAGAAGCATGTTGGGACTATGTGGTAGCATGTCCCGATAAAGGGGGGTGTAACAGCCTCAAACAGTTAATCGACCGATTTGACCTGGCCGATAGATATCGACTAGATTTTCCGACTGCGCCACTGTGGACGTGGAGTAATCGTAGCGGAACATCTAGATCGTACCTAGATAGGGTTCTAGTTAGAAATAAGGATAGGGACATGTTAAGCTGTCCACAAATGTTCATGGTTGCCTATTCAGATCACAAACTAGTGACCTGCATGGCCAACCTTGATAGAACCCATAGACAAGGACCCGGCTACTGGAAGCTGAACTTGTCGTTACCGACAAGCAAAGCCTACAGTAGACGGATTAGCACTTTAGTTAAACAGCACTTGACAGGGGCCATTGTCAACAACAGATGGTGGTACTCTCTCAAGAGGGCAGTTAGATTAGACTCGATAGTTTTTAGGAAAGAATTAGCGTTAGATAGAAATAGAACCGAGAAGGAATTGGTAGATAAAGTAGAAGAGGCAATTAGAAGTGGCAACGTAGCCAGCGTGCTAGCAACGAGAACGGCCTTGGACCAGTTCTTCGACGCAAAGCACGAGGGCTGCGTTGTCAGAAGCAAAATACGTGCTCTGGGAAACGAGGGAGCCAAAGCTGTTAGCTGGGCCCGAGTGACGGAGGCAAAAAGTGGCAACAAGTCCACGATTCGGTTTTTGAAGGACCAAAACGGACGCGTGATACGTGAGCCGAAGCAGATGTGTGCGGCTTTTCAGCGGCACTTTGCTCGACTGTTCGGGGGGGGGGGGGGAGGCTATGGATTTCGGTCCATACCTCGACGGCCTTCCGCGACTCTCGGACAGCGAGGCAAAGTTCTGCGAAAAGCCGATTTCAGCCACTGAGATAGGGGACGCGCTGAGCCAATGCGGCAAACGCAAATCTCCAGGTCTCGACGGTCTACCCTACGAATTTTACGTAGTAATGCCGGACTTATTCTCCGGTCTCCTGGAAGCGGTCTACTGCAACTGGCAACAGAACTGGAGAATTCCCAGTTCTGTAACCGGGGGCGTGGTCACACTAATCAGGAAGGACGAGAATAAGGGGGATGACATAAGCAACTTCCGGCCCATAACTCTGCTAAACACAGAGTTACAGATTTTGGCCAAGGTGTTGGCAAAGAGGCTGGCGCTTGTCGTCGAGAACCTGGTGGGAGAAGCGCAGACATGCGCAATCCCGACCAGGTCCATACACGACAACCTCCACCTCATGCGATACATCATAGAGAGGGTAGGGTGTAAACTCGGCTTCGGTGGGGCCCTAATCAACTTGGATCAGTCTAAGGCTTTCGATAGGGTTGACCATCGTTACCTGGATGCGGTGCTCGAGGCGGCAGGCTTCGGACCCGTGTTCAGGGGCTGGATTGCTGCAATGCACAACAGCAACATCTGCTCAAAGGTCAAGGTGAACGGCTACCTCTCGGAGCCGTTCCACATTACGCGATCCATTCGACAGGGATGCCCTCTCTCCTCCCTTCTGTACGTACTGACTCTCGAGCTACTACTGCGGAAGCTGGAGCTATTGCAGGGCATCCCTCTGGAACCGGGACTGCGGAAAGCGGCGTCGGCCTACGCCGACGACGTGACAGTAATGGTGTCGAGCGCCTCGCAAATCGAGGAAGTCGGCACCTTACTGAAGGAATACGAAAGTCTCACAGGAGCGAAGCTGAACCGGGACAAGTCCATCGGTTTGCAACTCGGATCGTGGAGAGGCAAACCGATGCCTTCCGATGGCGTCGTCGGACGCTGGACTCCACTTCGTCATTCTATGGTGGGTTGGCCCGCAGCAAGTGCGACGACGCGCTCGGTGAAACTCTAGGCGTAGAGGAAGATGAACTGGCCAGTCTGTTCGGTAGGACCTTCTGCCCGGGACCGATGGACAACTTCCAAAAGTCCCTGGCCTGGCAGTGCTACCGAGGAGCTCTACCAGTTCGAGACAAGCTCTACAGACATAGGCGCCCGGGCAGGGACCCTGCAAAAAAGATGTCCGAGGTGCGTGCGAGACGAAGAAACCGTCGCGCACGCATTCATACACTGCCCGGGCATCACTGACCTGTGGGGCTATGTAGAACGACTATTGTCGCGAGTGGGACCAATCCAGTTGACCACCGAGTCCATTGTCATGATCAAACCACCACCCTCCTTCAAAAACGAAGGAGAGGCGGTTTTCCTTTGTGTGATAGCTATGGCGTAAGAGGTTGTATGGTGGACAAGGTTGAAAGGGCTGAGGTCAGACACCTTTCTCTCCGGCCAACAACTGATTCTTTTTTTCAAATACCACTTTGGAAGAAGAATCAGGATGGAGAGAGAGGTGTTGTATCCCAGCAAGTTTTATGAAAGGTGGGTGAAAGTGGCGAGAATGGCCCGAGTGAATGGGCCTTCTCTCTATATCAGCCTGTAGGTTGAGGAAAAGGAGGAGGAGAGGAAAGGAGTACAAACTCTTCGTACTCCTGGAGATGAGGGTTGCACATTTTTTTTCGGGTGTATGTGTTACCCATATAAACTGTCTCCCTCTATTGGGGAAAATCGACTAACTTTTTAAATTCCATTTGTGATAACATTTTACACGTTTTTATTGTATGTAAACTTCCCCCTTTGTATTTGTCCCCTTCTTTTGTGCCCCTGTGGCTAATAAAGAAATATATCTATCTATCTATCTATCTCTTCCCCCTCTCTCTCTTCCTCTTTATCTCCCTTTCTCTCTCTCTTCCCCCTCTCTCTCTTCCTCTTTCTCTCTCTTTCTCTCTCTCTCTCTCTCTTTCTCTCTCCCTCTCTCGCTCTCTCCCTTTAACCTCTCTTTCAAACACACTTCCTTTCTCCTTCCCTTCCTCTTTCAGACCCATATACACACAGCCATTCAAACACTGACTGACGGTCACACGGACAGATGTGAACAACATGTAGATAGATAGATAGATATCTTTCTTTATTTGCCAGAGGCGTACAAAATGTGACATTAAAAGACTTGACGGCGGGGTTTTTACATAAAATCTTTAACAATTATAAATAACAATAAACTATATAAAAATAAAATAATTGAAACCCCCATTAGGGGGGGTAACGCTACTGCGGGGTTGTTTTATACTCCGTGGATAGAACAACCATCAACACCAGGAACACATTTTGCAGGTGTTCCCGTCTTCCCTCTATTTATCTTCCTCAACCTACAGGTTTATGCACAGAGAAAGCCCATTCACTCGGGCCATTTTCGGCACATTCACCCACCTTTCAGCGAATTTACTGGGGTGTAGCACCTCTCTCTCCACTCTCACCTTCCTTCTGAAGTGGTACTTAAAGAAGGGGATGAGTTGTTGCCCGTAGAGAACGGTGCTTGCCCTCAGTCCTTTTAACCTCGTCCACCATATTACCTCTTTCGCCATAGCCACCAGACAGAGGAAGACCGCCTCTCCTTCATGCTTAAATGAAGGCGGTCTCCTCACGATGGACTCGGCTGACAACTGGATGCGTCCTACACGTTGACATAATTCCACAGGTCGGTCACCCCTGGGCACTGAACAATTGCGTGCAGAACGGGTTCGATGTCCTGCTCGCATCTTGGACAGGAGCTTTTGGCAAGATCTCTGCCAGGGAGTCCGTGCCTGTATATTTTGTCTCGAAGTGGTACAGCTCCTCTGCCAGGCCAGAGACCTCTGGAAGTTATCCATAGGCCCTGGATGAAAAGTCCTCCCGAACAGACTGGTCAGTTCGTCTTCTTCGATGCCTAGAGTTTCCCCGAGAACGTCGTAGCACCCATCCTCCACTAATCCCCTATAGAATGTCGAAGTGGAGTCTCCGCTGATTGCCGTTTCCGCTTGGTAGATGGCTGTGAGCGCCTGAAGGCACTCGAGGTGCCAGGAACCCATTTTCGGTCTTCGCTTGACCCAGGACTGCAGCTCTGTTAGTGAGACGAGTTGTGGAAGAGCTCGTCTCACAAACGACAGCCACACCGGTTCGCCGGTCAGGAATACCTGGAGATGGCGTAGCCTCAGCGCGTGTTTGCGCATCATCAGCCACGGCATACCCAGCCCTCCGTTAGAAGGGTATTGACAGAAGATGGATCTCCTCACCAATTGAGCCTGTTTCTTCCAGAGGAACTTGAAGAGTAGGCGTTCCATTTTGGTGAGGTATTCGCGGAGACAAGGCACGACTGTCAAGCGGTAGTAGATGACGGACGCTATGTAAGTGTTCGCCACCTCCGCTCGACCTTTCAAGGAGAGTGTGCACTCAGTCCACTTCTGGGTGAGTGCAAACACCTTCGCCGTGACCTCGTTCCAGTTCTTGTCCACCTGGAGTTCTGGACCAAACCAGACCCCGAGCAATTTCATCAGTCCTTCCGTCCAGCGTCCAACGACACTGTCGGAAGGCATGGGTTTGCCTCTCCATGTGCCAAGTTGCAGTCCGACAGACTTGTTTGGGTTTAGTCTTAGATAGATAGATAGATAGATAGATAGATAGATATATAGATAGATTTCTTTATTTGCCACAAGGGCGCACAAGAAAAGGGGACGATACAAAGACATGCCGGGGATTTTACATACAGTCGTGTAAAAATTATAAAACAAGCAATTATAACAATCGAAATCCCGAATAGGGGGGAAACGCCATAAATGGGTTGTTTAATACCCCGTCGATAGAACAACCCTCAACATCAGGAGCGTGTTGTGCAAGTGCTCCTGTCTTCCTTTTGCTCTCTTCTTTAACCTACAGGCTTATAAACAGAGAAGGCCCAATCACTCGGGCCATTTTCGCTTCATTCACCCACCTTTCAGTAAATTTACTGGGGTGCAGTGCCTCTCTCTCCACTCTGATTCTCCTTCTAAAGTGATATTTAAAGAAGGGAATCAATTGTTGTCCGGAGAGAAAGGCATCTATCCTCAGTCCTCTCAATCTCATCCACCATATAATCTCTTTCACCATAGCCACTGTACAGAGGAAAACCGCCTCTCTTTCGTTTTTGAAAGAGGCTGGCGCTTTGATCCTTACTATGGACTCGGAAGTCAACTGGATTTGTCCCATACGCGACAGCAGTTGTTCTGCATAGTTCCACAGGTCGGTTACACCCGGGCAGTGTACAATTGCGTGCAGGACGGTTTCAATGTCCTGCGCGCATCTTGGACACATCCTCTTAGAAGGATCCCTGCCAGAGCGTCCGTGCCTGTAGATCTTATCACGAACTGGTAGAGCTCCTCGGTAGCACTGCCAGGCCAGGGACCTCTGTAAGTTGTCCATAGGTCCCGGGCGGAAAGTCCTACCAAACAGACAGGTGAGCTCATCGTCTTCGACGCCCAGAGTCTCTCCGAGCACGTCGTCGACCTTGTAACGTACAATCCCTCTATAGAATGTCGAAGTGGAGTCTCCACTGATTGCTGTGCCCGCTTGCCAGAGGACTGTGAGCACCTGAGCGCGTTCAATGTGCCAGGCGACCATCGTTTTCGGTCTTTTCTTGACCCAGGACTGCTACTCCGTCAACGAGACGAGCTGTGGGAAAGCCTGTCTCACAAACGGTGCCCACACCGGTTGGGGGTCGTTGAGGAATACCTGGAGCTGCCGCAGCCTCAGCGCATGTTTGCGTATCATCAGCCACGGCATTCCCAGCCCTCCGTTGGAAGGGTGCTAACAGCAGACGGATCTCCTCACCAGCGGAGTCCACTTCTTCCACAGAAACTGGAAGAGCATGCGTTCCATCTTGGCGAGGTGTTCACGGGGACAAAGCACGACAGTCAAGCGGTAGCAGATGACGGACGCTATGAAAGTGTTCGCCACCTCCGCTCGACCTTTCAAGGACAGTTTGTACTCTGCCCACTTCTGGGTGAGCGCAAACACCTTGGTTCCAGTTTTTCTCCACCTGGAGGTCTAGACCGAACCAGACCCTGAGCAATTTCACCGGTCCATCCGTCCAGCGTCCAACGACGCTGTCGGACGTCATCGGTTTGCCTCTCCACGTACCGAGTTGCAAATCGACAGACTTGTCCGGGTTAAGTGTTGCTCCCGTCAGCGTTTCGTATTCTTTCAGTAAGTTTCCGATCACCCCGATTTTCAAGGTGCTCGACACCATTACGGTTATGTCGTCGGCATAAGCCGATGCCGCTTTGCGCAGTCCCGTTTCTAGGAGGATGCCCTCCAACAGCTCCAATTTCCGCAGTAGTGGCTCTAGAGTCAATACATACAGAATGGAGGAGAGAAGGCATCTCTGTCGAATGGAACGCGTGATTGCGAACGGCTCCGATAAGTAGCCGTTCACCTTGACCCTCGAGTAGCTGCTGGTGTGCATCGCCTCGATCCAGCCTCTGAAAACGGGACCGAAACCGGCGGCCTTGAGAACTGCTTCCAAGTATCGATGGTCGACCTATCGAATGCCTTAGACTGATCCAAATTGATCAGAACCCCACCGAGACCGGGTTTACTACCCACCCTCTCTATGATGTATCGCATGAGGTGGAGATTGTCGTGTATGGACCTGGTCGGGATTGCACACGTTTGCGCTTTCCCTACCAGGTTCTCGACGACAAGCGCTAACCTCGTCGCTAGCACCTTGGCCAAAATCTTTAACTCTATGTTGAGCAGAGTTATGGGCCTGAAGTTGTTAATTTCGTCCCCCCTTGTTCTCGTCTTTCCTGATCAGAGTTACTACGCCCTAGCCTGCAGAACTGGGAATTCTCCCGTTCTGCTGCCAATTGCTGTAGACGGCTTCGAGGACGTCAGAGAACAAGTCCGGCATGCTTATGTAAAACTCATAGGGTAGACCATCTAGACCGGGTGACTTGCGTTTCCCGCAGCGGCCCAAAGCGTCCCGTATCTCAGTGTCCGTGATAGGTCTTTCGCAGAACTCGGCGTCCGTGTTCGAGAGACGCGGCAGGCCGTCGAGGTATGAACTAAAGTCCATTGCTCCGTTCGGCTCACCGTCGTTCTGCTCAAACAGTCGCGCAAAGTGCCGCTGAAAGGCCGCGCACATTTGCTTGGGGTCAAGTAGCACGCGTCCGTTTTGGTCTTTCAAAGACAGATAGATAGATAGATAGATATTTAGCAGTATTAGTTATAGATGTTATCGCCACTTTAGCGGGGTGGTAGAATCAGTGGTCGTTAGTTGCCAGTGTGGTAAGTGATAGTATCCTCGTTGGATTATCTTGTTGACATAGACGTGAGGGAAGGTCCCTCGATCTATTTACCATCTATTTACAATATTCCTTTCGTCAGTATGGATTAAAGCAGCATGGATTAAAGATGTTATTGAGACACGAGTAACATAATAACGACTTCAACCGCAGTAATTAGAGATGAAATGTTTGTTTATTTATATGGTTGAAGTTACAGATAAAAAGAGGTTACAAAAGGGAATGTGCCATTGCGCCGTTAAGCCGGCGAGGCTAGGGGTGCAATATCTCACTGCTACATTATGCGTGTTGCTGGCTCGAAGTTTCTGGTACAAGAGAGAGATTCTTCAAATCTTCGCGGTGAATTTCTTCCTCAGGGCGCGTAGGGATACATCCTCTTCTACTGGCGCTGATTGGCTGAACTGAGCCAAATCACGCACAGACAATGTATGTGAGCCCGCGGAATGTAGGTCACTACATCACCTCCGACCAGATTTTCAGCCGAAAATCGATAACGAAGAAACCAAGGACCCACATATTATTAAATCAGCAAGAACAAATGCTGAAAGAGCACATCAGTGAAAAAATAATTGAGCAGAAGGTTGCATGCAAGAACAAAGAATTAGGCGCTACGGGCCGTGTTGAGCCGCTGTGTCAAATGACCAGTTGTTTTGTTGTTTATACGTGACCGCCAAAGGTCTAACAAAAAACGGATAAAGTCTGACATGGGCGGAGTTGCTGTTCTTGCATTAAATGTTAATGGTAAGCGTTGTACCAGTAGCTGTGAACGAAGCTATTATGGTAGTTTACCAGTGCTGGCGAGAAAATGATGGCCCCCAGATGTATTGTCGAATGTGCTGTGGAGCCAGGAAAAAATGGCTGGTTGCTTTGTAAAGAACAAAAGGCAA
Source organism: Eledone cirrhosa (assembly GCA_964016885.1). Lineage (NCBI taxonomy): Eukaryota > Metazoa > Mollusca > Cephalopoda > Octopoda > Eledonidae > Eledone > Eledone cirrhosa. Next base: position 319,924,872 of record OZ024742.1, read on the forward strand.
GTTTAATCTGTAGGTGGGTTGCAGTGTAAATTCCATAATTCGGGCGAATCCACAGAAGTGGCCGAAATGTTGACAAGTCCAGTTCAATTTGTTGCTTTCCCAGCGAGTCGGGCAAAAACAACAAGACGGATGGCCGTCATGGACGATCAGTGTGCAACGAGATGCGAAGCCGTTTGAGTTCAGCTGCAATTAGTATTCTCGTGTTGCGGTGACTGTTTGAATCCAGTGGATTAAGCTCTGTGAGCTGCTAGCATGTGACAGCATCTCAACCAGGTGAAAAGGGACTCGCAGAATATTACGTTTGAAGAACATATACCAAGAACAACATGTTGGTGTGTGATAAAAAAAAATGTGTGCATATGCAGGCATGTAAAACAGCAAAGAATGTGAATGAACAAAAACCATGAGCAAACAAATAGCAAAAGAGCATAAAACAAGTAAATGCATTCTACAAAGAAATATGTGAATGTAACAAACTGATAATTCAAAGTCAATCTAGGGGAGCAGAGAAATTGCTCAATAAGTTCAAAGCTTTTCAAAGTCAAATTGTTCACACATCACCAGTGTACAGAAACTAGTTCTATCTGAAAACTGAAAAAGAAGTTTGTTAATGCCGTTAGGGGTTAGATGTATGGTGTTTTTGTGAGATTTCGTGGCAATTTTCCCGTCCCGCCACACGAGAATACTTTAGCAGTATTAGTTATAGATGTTATCGCCACTTTAGCGGGGTGGTAGAATCAGTGGTCGTTAGTTGCCAGTGTGGTAAGTGATAGTATCCTCGTTGGATTATCTTGTTGACATAGACATGAGGGAAGGTCCCTCGATCTATTTACCATCTATTTACAATATTCCTTTCGTCAGGTCGCCAATTCCAGCAGCATGGATTAAAGATGTTATTGAGACACGAGTAACATAATAACGACTTCAACTGCAGTAATTAGAGATGAAATGTTTGTTTATTTATATGGTTGAAGTTACAGATAAAAAGAGGTTACAAAAGGGAATGTGCCATTGCGCCGTTAAGCCGGCGAGGCTAGGGGTGCAATATCTCACTGCTACATTATGCGTGTTGCTGGCTCAAAGTTTCTGGTACAAGAGAGAGATTCTTCAAATCTTCGCGGTGAATTTCTTCCTCAGGGCGCGTAGGGATACATCCTCTTCTACTGGCGCTGATTGGCTGAACTGAGCCAAATCACGCACAGAGAATGTATGTGAGCCCGAGGAATGTAGGTCACTACAGATATATTTCTTTATTTACCATAAAGGCATAAAAGGAAGGGTCAAATACAAAGGGGGAGTTTACATAAAACCGAGTAAAAAGGGTATAAAATGAAAATAATCAAAAACAACCTCAAAAGGGAGTGGACGTGATGGGGGTTGCACACACCCCCGAAAAAGTGTGCAATCCTTTGCCCGGGGAGCATATGGAGAAGGTGCTCCCCCCTCCTTCACTTCTTTACCTACAGGATGGTATACAGAGAAGGCCCATTTACACGAGCCATTCTCGCCACTATCACCCACCTTTCATAAAACTGCCCGTGGCCAAGCACCTCTCTCTCCATTCTTATCCTTCTTTCGAAGTGATATCGGAAGAAGTAGACCAGACTATCGCCAGAGAGGAAGTTTCCTGACCTCAGACCTTTCAATCGTGTCCACCAAACAACCTCTTTCAACATGGCTATTACGCACAGAAAAACCGCCTTTGCTTCCTTTGTGAAGAGGGGAGGCGGCTTGATTGTCATCACGGACTCGGCGGTCAATCGAATCGGCGCCACCCGCGACAGCAGTCGTTCGGCGTAGCCCCACAGATCAGTCACGCCCGGACATTGCACCAATGCGTGCGCAACGGTTTCTTCGTGACGCACGCATCTAGGGCAAATCTTTTTCGAGGCATCCCTGCCCGGGCGCCCGTGTCTGTAGAGCTTTTCTCGAACGGGTAGAGTCCCCCGGTAGCACTGCCAGGCCAGTGACTTCTGGAAGTTGTCCATTGGTCCCGGGCCGAAAGTCCTACCGAACAAGCTGGCCAGTTCGTCCTCTTCCATGTCCAGCGACTCTCCAAGGGTGTCATCGCCCCTGCTAGCCACCAGCCCTCTATAGAATGACGAGGTGGATTCTCCACCGATGGCCGGGTCCACTTGCCAGAGAGCTCTGAGCGCCTGGGTACACTCAGTGTGCCAGTCGCCCAGTTTTCCGGATCTTTGCTTGACCCAGGACTGCAGCTCGGTGAGCGAGACGTGTCTCGGAAAGGCTCGTCTCACGAACGGAGCCCACACCGGTTGACCAGTGAGGAATACCTGTAGGTGCCGTAGCCTTAATGTGTGCCTACGCATCATCAACCACGGCATCCCCAGCCCTCCTTTCGAAGGTTGTTGGCAGCAGATGGATCTTCTCACCATAGGAGGGCGCTTTTTCCAAAGAAATTGAAAGAGCATGCGTTCCATGGTGGTGAGTGTTTCCTTAGGGCAAGGCACGACAGTCAGGCGGTAGTAGGTGACGGACGCTATGTAAATGTTCGCCACCTCCGCCCGACCTTTCAGGGACAGCTTACACTTGGCCCATTTCTGGGTCAGTGCAAACACATTGCTCGTAACCTCGCCCCAGTTCTTTTCCACCTGGATGTCCGGTCCAAACCAGACCCCAAGAAACTTCACCGGGCCCTCCGTCCAGTGTCCGACGACACCGTCGGGAGGCATCGGTCTGCCTCTCCACGCTCCGAGTTGCAGCCCGATGGATTTTTCCCGGTTCAGTTTCGCTCCTGACAACGTTTCGTATTCCTCCAGTAAGGTGCCGATCGCCTCGATCTCCGAGTCGGTCGATACCATTACTGTTACGTCATCGGTGTAGGCCGACACCGCTTTGCTCAATCCTGGTTCCAGGGGATACCCTGCAACAACTCCAACTTCCTCAGTAAAGGCTCGAGAGTCAATACGTACAGAAGGGAGGAGAGAGGGCACCTCTGTCGAATGGATCGTGTGATTTCGAACGGCTTCAAAAGGTAGCCGTTCACCTTGATCCTAGAACAGATGTGGTTGCTATGTAAGGCAGTGATCCAGTCTCTGAAAACAGGACCGAACCCAGCCGCCGCTAGCACCGCATCCAGGTAACCATGGTCGACTCTATCGAACGTCTTAGACTGATCCAAGTTGATCAGGGCCCCACCGAAGCCGGGTTTGTTGCCAACCCTCTCTATGATGTATCGCATGAGGTGGAGGTTGTCGTGAATGGACCTGGATGGGATAGCACATGTCTGCGCATCTCCCACCAGGCCACCCACGACAAACGCCAACCTCTTTGCTAACACCTTGGCCAAAATCTTTAACTCTGTGTTTAGCAGGGTTATAGGCCGAAATTATTTATACTATCCCCCTTGTTCTCGTCCTTCCTCACCAGCGAGACTACGCTCTTGGCTACAGAACAAGGAATTCTCCCGTTCTGCTGCCAATTGCAGTAGACTGCTTCGAGGAGTTCGGAGAAGACCGGCATTGCTAAATAAAGTTCGTAAGGTATACCATCGAGACCTGGAGATTTGCGTCTGCTGCATTGGCTCAGCGCATCCCCGATCTCATCAGCCGAGATTGGTCCCTCGCAGGACTCTGCCTCTTCGCTCGAGAGACGTGGCAGGCCGTCGAGGTATGGACCGAAATCCATGTCGCCGCCCGGACCTTCGCCTCCCCCGAACAATCGGGCAAAGTGCCTTTGAAAGGCCTCGCACATCTGCTTTGGCTCCCGGATTACCCGTCCATCCTCATCTTGCAAAGACAGGATGGTGGATCGATTTCCACTCTTAGCTTCTGTCACGCGAGCCCAGCCAATGGCTTTGGCCCCCTCATTACCTAGAGCACGTATTTTACTTCGAATGACGCAGCCTTCGTGCTTTGCATCGAAAAACTGGCTCAATGCCGTTCTTGATGCCAGCACTCTGGCCACATCTTCGCTCTTGATTGCCTCTTCTAATTTACCTGTTAATTCTTTCTCGTTCCTATTCCTATCGGCAGCTAACATCTTGCTATAACTTATTGATTCTGTTCTAATCTCTCTTTTGAGAGATGCCCACCATCGGTTGTTGACGATTGCACCCGCCAACCTCTCCTTAACTAATCTGCTAATCTGGTCTCTGTAAGCCTCTTTTGCCGGTAAAGACAAATTAAGTTTCCAGTAACCGGGACCCTGTCTATGTGTTCTCTCGAGGTTGACTACGCAGGTCACTAATTTGTGATCTGTATAGCCAACCGTGAGAATTTCTGGACAGCTTAATATATCCCTATCCTTACTTCTAACTAAGAATCTATCTAAGTACGATCTAGATTGACCACTGTGGTTCGTCAAAGTCCAGGTTGGCACAGTTGGAAAATCTAGTCGATATCTATCGACCAAGTTAAAACGGTCGAGTAACCCCTTGAGGCTGTTACACCCCCCTCTATTAGGACATGCTCCTGCATAGTCCCAACGTGCATCTAGGATGTCATTCCAGTCCCCCGCTAGAAGCAGGGAACGCGACGTTCCCAGAAAAGTCTCCAGACGCTGGAAGAAATCGGGTCGTTCAGCTCCGAAAGGGGAGTAGACGGCGACCAGTCTCAAGGCCGCACCTCCACTACTGCCAACGTCTAGCACCAACAAACGACCTTCCGGGTCCGAGTGAACAACCTGTACGGCGAGACCCAGGTGTTTTTCCAGCAGTACGACAACCTCACCCCCACCTCCAGGTTGACAGAGAGATGCGTGCACCTCAACGTCATCGAAGGTAGGGGCCAGCTGCCGCACAACGCTGATCCGAGTCTCACAGATAACCATTACATTTATACCACGTGACCTGAGGTCATTTAGAAGCTTTGCTTGCTTCCAAGTTGAGCCCAGGCCACGTGTATTCAAACATCCTACTCTTAACACATCCATGTGGGCGGCAAAGCCAAAGGAGAGTGTAGAGACCTACCTTTCTGCTTCCCGGGGTTCGGGTCGGACGACTTCCATGGGGTCGGAGATGTTGGGTGAAGGGGTGTCTTGTGGTGTGGTGGGGTTGGGGTGTTTGGAGTTCTGTTGGGGAGGGGAAGGGGAGGGGAAAAGCTTTTTAGGAGGACGCGGTTTATGGGTTTGACAGAGGGTGGTCCTACGTCCTCCTTAAAATCCTTTTTTAGTTTTTGGTAGAGGTTCATTGGGATCTTTATTAATTTAAAATGTGGGTAGTTTTCTGAAGAAGCAAAGCTTACCCCTTCGGTTTGTACCGAAGGGTTATTGTTTATGAGTTCATTTAATTTATTATTGTTTCTGTTGATGTAAGTATAGTGTAATGTCTTTTTTTCGGATGGTGTGAGTGTTTCGAAGAGGAGAGGGGCAGGTTTGGTTTTGTTTGTTGCTGGAGGGGTGTTTTGTGTTTTGTTGGATTGTGTTGACATTTGGGTAGGGGCTGTTTGGCCTTGTGTGTTTTGCACATGTTTTCTTTTTTTCCTTTTAATCTGTCTGAAGGACTCCGTTTCTTCCCCCGAATTCGTTGGGTTATCTTCAGTGTTGGAGGGAAGAGGTATGTTTGCTGGTAGTGTTTCCGTGTTAGTTTTCTTTGTGGGGGAGATGGATGTCACTATGTTAGACTGTGTTGTGTGTTGTGGCTGCGGTGGTTGTGTTGTTTTATTGAGTGAGGGGTTGGGTGGGACTGTGTTTTGTTTTTGGGTAATGTGTTCTGTCTGTTTCTGCTGTGGTGGTGGTGTAGTTTTACTGAGGGACGGGTTGGGTGGGACTGAGTTTTGTTGTTTGTTTATCTGTTGTGGTGGTGGTGGAGCTGGTGTTGGTAGCAGGGTTTTCTTCTTGTTGAGTTGGGGACAAGCCGCCTTCAGGTGCCCTCTGCCTGCACAGATATGACAGGACGGCCTTCTCCCCTCCACGCTAATGTTTATATACCCGTGGCCCTCTAATAGGGTTCTGTCGGGTATTTGGGCAATGCGTTCAGGCTTCATTTGCACTACAACTTCTATACCTGTTCCACTGAACGCATTGCCTGTGGTTTTCCCAATGGAAATCCCGTTCTCATTCGCTGGATCGATCAAGCCAGCTATGAGCCAGCAGTAGTCCATATCTGGCATCATCGCATCCAGCCATATGCGCTGAGTTCTTTTACCCATATAAGATGGATAAAAGGTAAAATTTGTCGAACGAATCGGCGACAAAGCATATTTTTTTGCCGCCGATTCGTTGTTCATAATAATGGCTAGGCTTCCATAGAGCCTGTCTCTTCTTATGAAAGTGGCTTCATTAAGTACTTCTCTAAGTACCGCTTTAATTTCTGCTTGTGTTGGTTGTTGTGGTTTTTTTTAGATGCTGTTGATGGTGCGGAAAACGACCGTCCGACTTTCAATATCTTTGGTGAGTTCCTGGGGCATTTTTACTGACAAGGCTCCATTTTCCCCTTGAGTTATGAATTGTTTGGCGTTTTTTATTCTTTGTGCCACAACTGAAATATTTTCAGGTATGTATGTTAAAGATTTTTTTGTTGTTTGTGCAAATGAGATGTTATTGGTGTTGACTTTGTCGTCTGTTTTGCTTTCTGTTATGATGTTGCTGTTTTCAAATGATATTTTTGTGTTTGTTGTTTCTTTGTTTGTGGTATTAATATTGTCATGCAATTCTTTCATATTTTTTTTGTTGTTGGAATCAATCTCCAGACCTGTGTCCTCGTCGACATTTTTCTCCGCACATTCAGCTGTTTTTCTTTTATTTTTTCTTTCCTTCTCTATGACGTTAGTTGGGAAGGAAGGGGCGACTAAAGCGTGCGAGCTTACAACTCTTACCGCTGTCCACCCACCACTATTTTCGTTAGCTTCGTTTAACATTTCTCCCAGACGATTGAAATTTTATGCAACAAAATTTTATGCAACAAAATTTTATGCAACAAAATTGTTCACCCCTGGGAGGGGCGAAAATGAGCTGACCCACCGCCTGACAGTTCAGACGGGGGGTCAAGCTACACAATAGTATCAAAATTAAAATTAAACTTACAAAATTTCCGCAATAAATTGGAACAAAACTTCTGCGCGAAGTGAATTACGTCTACGCTATCGAACAGACGACAGCTAGATCAATAGATATATAGATAGATAGATAGATAGATATGTTTCTTTATTAGCCACAGGCGCACAAAAGAAGGGGACAAATACAAAGGGGGAAGTTTACATACAATAAAAACGTGTAAAATGTTATCACAAATGGAATTTAAAAAGTTAGTTGATTTTTCCCAATAGAGCGAGACAGTTTATATGGGTAACACATACCCCCGAAAAAATGTGCAACCCTTATCTCCAGGAGTACGAAGAGTTTGTACTCCTTTCCTCTCCTCCTCCTTTTCCTCAACCTACAGGCTGATATAGAGAGAAGGCCCATTCATTCGGGCCATTCTCGCCACTTCCACCCACCTTTCATAAAACTTGCTGGGGTACAGCACCTCTCTCTCCATCCTGATTTTTCTTCCAAAGTGGTATTTGAAAAAAAGAATCAGTTGTTGGCCGGAGAGAAAGGTGTCTGACCTCAGCCCTTTCAACCTTGTCCACCATACAACCTCTTACGCCATAGCTATCACACAAAGGAAAACCGCCTCTCCTTCGTTTTTGAAGGAGGGTGGCGGTTTGATCATGACAATGGACTCGGTGGTCAACCGGATTGGTCCCACCCGCGACAATAGTCGTTCTACATAGCCCCACAGGTCAGTGATACCCGGGCACTGTATGAATGCGTGCGCGACGGTTTCTTCGTCTCGCACGCACCTCGGACAGATCTTTTTTGCATGGTCCCTGCCCGGGCGCCCATGTCTGTAGAGCTTGTCTCGAACTGGTAGAGCTCCACGGTAGCACTGCCAGGCCAGGGACTTTGGGAAGTTGTCCATCGGTCCCGGGCGGAAGGTCCTACCGAACAGACTGGCCAGTTCATCTTCCTCTACGCCTAGAGTTTCACCTAGCGCGTCGTCGCACTTGCTGCGGATCAACCCTCTATAGAATGACGAAGTGGAGTCTCCACTGATCGCCGGGTCCGTCTGCCAGAGGGCTGTTAGCGCCTGAGCACATTCGATGTGCCAATCGCCCATTTTCCTCGGTCTTTGCTTGACCCAGGACTGCAGCTCGGTCAGCGAGACGAGTCGTGGGAAGGCTCGCCTCACGAACGGGGCCCACACCGGTTGTCCGGTGAGGAATACGTAGAGATGCCGCAGCCTGAGCGCGTGTTTGTGCATCGTCAACCACGGCATCCCCAGCCCTCCGTTAGAAGGGTGTTGGAAGCAGATGGATCTTCTCACCAAAGGAGCTTGCCTCTTCCAAAGGAATTGGAAGAGCGCGCGCTCCATTTTGGCGAGCGTTTTGGCTGGACAAGGCACGACGGTCAAGCGGTAGTAGATGGCGGACGCTATGAAAGTGTTCGCCACCTCCGCTCGACCTTTCAAGTATAGTTTGCACTCGGCCCACTTCTGGGTGAGTGCAAACACCTTGGCCGTCACTTCGTTCCAGTTCTTCTCCACCTGGAGGTCCGGACCAAACCAGACCCCGAGCAGCTTTACCGGCCCTTCCGTCCGACAACGCCATCGGAAGGCATCGGTTTGCCTCTCCACGATCCGAGTTGCAAACCGATGTACTTGTCCCGGTTCAGCTTCGCTCCTGTGAAACTTTCGTATTCCTTCAGTAAGGTGCCGACTTCCTCGATTTGCGAGGCGCTCGACACCATTACTGTCACGTCGTCGGCGTAGGCCGACGTCGCTTTCCGCAGTCCCGGTTCCAGAGGGATGCCCTGCAATAGCTCCAGCTTCCGCAGTAGTGGCTCGAGAGTCAGTACGTACAGAAGGGAGGAGAGAGGGCATCCCTGTCGAATGGATCGCGTAATATGGAACGGCTCCGAGAGGTAGCCGTTCACCTTGACATTTGAGCAGATGTTGCTGTTGTGCATTGCAGAATTCCAGCCCCTGAACACGGGTCCGAAGCCTGCCGCCTCGAGCACCGCATCCAGGTAACGATGGTCAACCCTATCGAAAGCCTTAGACTGATCCAAGTTGTTCAGGGCCCCACCGAAGCCGTGTTTACACCCTACCCTCTCTATGATGTATCGCATGAGGTGGAGGTTGTCGTGTATGGACCTGGTCGGGATTGCGCATGTCTGCGCTTCTCCCACCAGGTTCTCGACGACAAGCGCCAGCCTCTTTGCCAACACCTTGGCCAAAATCTGTAACTCTGTGTTTAGCAGAGTTATGGGCCGGAAGTTGCTTATGTCATCCCCCTTATTCTCGTCCTTCCTGATTAGTGTGACCACGCCCCCGGTTACAGAACTGGGAATTCTCCCGTTCTGTTGCCAGTTGCAGTAGACCGCTTCCAGGAGACCGGAGAATAAGTCCGGCATTGCTACGTAAAATTTGTAGGGTAGACCGTCGAGACCTGGAGATTTGCGTTTGCCGCATTGGCTCAGCGCGTCCCCTATCTCAGTGGCTGAAATCGGCTTTTCGCAGAACTTTGCCTCGCTGTCCGAGAGTCGCGGTAGGCCGTCAAGGTATGGACCGAAATCCATAGCCTCTCCCGGCGCGCCGCCCCTCCTGAACAGTTGAGCAAATTGCCGCTGAAAAGCCGCACACATCTGCTTCGGCTCACGTATCACGCGTCCGTTTTGGTCCTTCAAAAACCGAATCGTGGACTTGTTGCCACTTTTTCCTCCGTCACTCGTGCCCAGCTAACAGCTTTGGCTCCCTCGTTTCCTAGAGCACGTATTTTGCTTCTGACAACGCAGCCCTCGTGCTTTGCGTCGAAGAACTGGTCCAAGGCCGTTCTCGTTGCTAGCACGCTGGCTACGTTGCCACTTCTAATTGCCTCTTCTACTTTATCTACCAATTCCTTCTCGGTTCTATTTCTATCTAACGCTAATTCTTTCCTAAAAACTATCGAGTCTAATCTAACTGCCCTCTTGAGAGAGTACCACCATCTGTTGTTGACAATGGCCCCCGTCAAGTGCTTTTTAACTAAAGTGCTAATCCGTCTACTGTAGGCTTTGCTTGTCGGTAACGACAAGTTCAGCTTCCAGTAGCCGGGTCCTTGTCTATGGGTTCTATCAAGGTTGGTCATGCAGGTCACTAGTTTGTGATCTGAATAGGCAACCATGAACATTTGTGGACAGCTTAACATGTCCCTATCCTTATTTCTAACTAGAACCCTATCTAGGTACGATCTAGATGTTCCGCTACGATTACTCCAATCACGATAATGGCTGAGTGAGATGCCATTGTTATAACATAGGTAATCTGCCAAAAAATCGTCTCCGTTTGGAAAAATGTCTCCAACACAAGGGAAAAGGAAAACAAAATCGCTTGTTTTTCTCTGTCAAACAACTGGACAGGAAAAAGAATGCATCCGAGACAACATGTAAAGGATAGACTAACCGAGCAATGTCATTAACAAGGTATAGGCAGGGAATTTAAAACTAAAACCAACACGGCGGACGATTTCGCGCCAAAAACACTATTGATTGAGAAGAAAGCCGCCATCTTGTCATCCTCAAAAATTTTAGCCAGAGAAAAGAAGAAAAGGAGAAAAAACATTCATACAATTGTTGTTTCCCTAGGAAACTAGCGGCAATATAATGTTATCTTTTTTTTTTTTTGTGTTTGTGTGTAAATAAATGGAATGTTCGCTTTGCACATATGAGGAGTTTGATTGTTAAACGTTACAGATAAAGATGCTGAAATCAGTAAAATACAGCCAGATCAGAATGAAGCGTGTTGTTCTGTATTAAATGTTTTTTTCTTGCATTTTTTTTCCCATTCTTTTTTTTTTTTAAATGTCGGGGTCACCAATTTAGAATGTTAGTTTCAGTGTATATATATTATTAAGAATGACAATAAATGCAGATGAGTGTTGTGACATGGTTTTACTTCACAGAAGTCAAATAAATTAATAGAAATAATTTTTACCACATGTTGATGGTCAGTTGGTCACAACTCCCAGACCGGAGTGTGTAGAGAAGAACAGAAATCTTCTCTTGGTAAGGTTCAAGTGTTTCTTTAGGCTGCCGGCGCAGTAAGTGAGAGTTGCTGCCTTAATGTCCTCAAATATATAGTCCCCAGGGGGACGCAACTCCATTTAGTACATGGATCTGCCACTGGGAGTCGCGACCGTCACAAAGGGACGCAACTCCTATACGTGCTGAGTTACAGCCGTAAGGGGCCGCTACACACTAAATAAAATTAGTCTGTTAGTTGGGATTTAAAAAAACCCCTCTGAATGGAAAAAAGGATGAGTATTGAGTACTACCTAATTTTCAAATTGGTTAGCTGTTTCTAAACAAAGCCTGCTTTGTTTCTCCCTATTTATATACATATATATGTGTATATATATATGTATATAATATATATATATATATATATATATATATATATATATATATATATATATATACAAAAAGTTATGAAATGAAAGGAGCTGTATGGTTACTAAAAACAAGGTTTAGGATGGTGGTTAGGACGGAACAGGAGGAGAAAGGAAGAAAGGAGTTTCCATCGTCAGCTGTAAATGTTTCCCGAACCGATGTTTCGGCACTCAATTACAGGACATCGGTGTAGTTCGGGTGCGCACAAGGCCTTTTATTAATCAAAAGGTCAGGTGGAAAAGGAGAGAGAAAAGGAAAGAGAGGGAAAGGAGGAAGAACAGGGGGGGGGGAGATGAGGAGAGAGGAAGAAGGGGAAAAATAGGAAAGGAATAGAAGAAAAAAAAGTGTACAGATCCCATCGTGGGAAGACACAGGTAAAAGTAACATGCAAAAAAGTAACCGTGGAAAAATAGGGAAAGTAAGTTGTGGCCAACCTGGGAGACTTTAGCCTGGTGGTCAGCTACAACTCAGAGCTGGTATAATCGTGCTGCCTCTCACATAGACAGGAGAAAGTGAGAGAGACACGGGCAACCAAAAGTGAGGAGGTGAAGGGAAAGGGAGATAATCCAGAAGGGATTACGACGGTGGTAAAAACATGCCGCAAAGATTGCGGACAGAGAGGTCATCAATATATATATATACAGGGTGCCGACGATATGTGTTCGCAAGATTACTGTCTAGGAAAAAGTAACACAGTAGTTTTTTTAAGATATATTTATCAAACTTGGGTCAGTTTGTCTTCATGACTTGTTCTTTCGATCTTATTCGATAAACCCGCCATTAGCTTTGATGACGGCCTCAAGGCGGCCTCGGAACCAGCTGCAGGCCTTAGTCACTGTTTCCCGACTTAGGCCCCTAAAGGCACTTGTGATCCTGGCCTTCAGATTGCCTTTCGTATTGCAGCTAGATCTGTTGGTGTCTCGTTCCACTGCGCCCCACACAAAGAAGTTGAGGGGGTTGCAGTCAGGCGAGCTGGGAGGCCAGATGTCAGGTGAAGTGTGGTTGACGAACTTCTCTGACAGCCAGGCTTGATTCTTTCGGCTGGTATGGCAGGGCGCTGAGTCTTGCTGCCACATGTACGGCCTACCTGCAGCTACCTGGTCGATCCAAGGCTTTACTACCTCGCTCAGAACGTGGATGTAGCCATTGGTGTTCAGCTTGAGGCCCTCAGGGAAGAAGTGAGGTGGCATGACGTCTTGTGCTCACAGTCGCTTCACGCCATGAAGCCGGGATAAGCACCGGCCAAATGAGCCTTCTGGCTTAAGACAGACTTTAGACTTATGGCCTTCCTGCCGAGCCAGTGGGATGGCGTCATCGTATGGCTAAAACAGCAACGTGCTGTGACCAGCTGCGCCGAATGGCGCCCGACAGACTGGTCGGTCAAGGTGATAATATATATATATATATATATATATTATATATATATATATATATATATAATATATATATATATAATATGAAGTATTTCCGTAGGAAAGGTAAAGGAAAAGAGAGTGCTCTATGTAGGCTACAGAGCTTTTTAGTTATGTAATAAACAACATAAGATAATTCATTTATCAGTGGTTTCTTGAAGAGAGCCCAGGCTGAAAATGCCCAAGAAATGCTGTATGTCAATACACCGCCCCTATGACTCTATCAGGAGTTACGGGGCCATACCATATGTCACCTTGATCTTGACCACCTTGACCGACCAGTCTGTCTGGCGTCCATTTGGCGCCGCTGGTCACAGCACGTCGTGCTGTTTTAGCCATAAGATAACGCCATCCCACTGGCTGGGTGGGCAGGCCGGTACTCATTTCTACAGCTGAGTAAACTGGAGCAACGTGAAATAAAGTGTCTTGCTCAAGGAAACAACACATCACCCGGTCTGAGAATTGAACTCACAACCTTTCGATTGCAAGCCCAATGCTCTAACCACAAAACCATGCACCTTCACCCGGGAGTCGGGTTACAATACCATATGTATGGATGGATATATATATATATGGATATGTAGTAAGACGCCTCACGCTCCTTGATAGAACAACGCCAGTTGAGAACGCCAGAAAGAAAAGACAGACATCCACTGGAAAGCCGACTGATCACACGCCAGAAACCAGCCTCTGTACAACACCATTGTTTGTGCTACATCAAAAAATAAACGTATATTTCATCTCTAATTTCTGCTGTTGAAATAATTATTATGTCACTCGTATCTCGATAACATCTATAATCAATACTGCTAAAGTAGTGACCGACGTAAGAATTTAACGCAGCCCTTCTTTTTCATTCAGTTGAACTTTTATTGTCACATTGCCGGCCTTTTTTCGCAACTTGCGAAAATAAAAAATATTCCTTTTAAAATTATTGAAAAGTTAGTAGTATTTCAAAAACTTTTTGCTACACTTGACAACAACAACGACAGCAGCAGCAGCGACAACATTGTTTAACCACTGACCAAAAGAGGGAATAGTGAGTGGCAGCTTCATAGCCTTACCGACGCAAACCACCACACATCGGAAATATCAAAACGATTCATTCGTGTCGATAATTTAGAGCAACTTTTTTTTATGCACTTGCATATTCCATTTCCGTTGCCAACTTTTTCGCAACTTACAGAAGAAAAAAGAAAAAAGAGTATTTTTCCAAGGTGGCGTTGCGTTCCTTCCCAGTTTTGTAACGGACACATTTTTTGAATTGCGTGTGTGTTCCATGACTGATCAAGAGAGAAGAGACTAAACTTTTTTTTGTGAACATAACTGCCCCGCATGGGGATATACATGCCTTACCTTTTTCTAAGGGATTTTTAGCCACTGGCTACCTTTGTTGATATCCAACGCGGATATATTTTTAAAAAAAACAAACATTTTTTTCCTCCTCTTTTTTTTTACCTTATTTGATTTGGCTGGTTCGTTGAAGCAACGCGAGGGGACAGACGTTGAAGGAAAATTTTTTTTTAAAAGATATATATCTGTATTTTATGTATTTTTCATATTTCCTTACGTTTTGGAATGTCTGTTTCTTTTTGCCCTTTAACTTTTTCTCAATATTGGCTGTTCTCTTTTCACTGTACAAGGGTACATTAGTTGCTGTTTAGATATATATGTATATATTTTTTTATAAAAGTTAACATGAATGTGCCACATTTGCCCGCCTTTACTGGAAAACCTAAGATGTGGTTTGCCCAGTTACAGGCGTATTTTACGGTCTGTAAGACCGAATCTGACCAGCGCCTCGCTGTACTGATTAGCGGCCTTCCCCCTAATCTAGCAGATTCGGTCCAAGACCTAATTACAGAGCCCCCCTCTGACTTGACGTATGAGATTTTGAGGAGGAATTGTAAGTCGGTAGAGAGTCGTTTTCGGTCATTGATCGAGGACGAACGATTAGGTGACAGGACTCCTACCGCTTTTCTCCGGCATTTGCGGGATTTGAGCGATTCCCAAGATCAGGATAGCCCTTTCCTGAAGCAATTGTTCTTCTCTCGCCTACCTCAAGAGGTACAGGCGATCCTAGCCCATATGCTAGAGGTAAATACCCTGGATCACATTGCTGTCTCTGCTGACAAAATTGTAGAGGTGACGAAGAGAGACACTTCGAAGCCAAAGTTCGTTGCTTCCTCTTCTCTTCCTCAATCACGCTCATCAGCGTCTGATGACATATTAATCACCGCTATGGAAGCCATGACTCGTCAAATGGCGGAGTTGTGCAAGGAATTCACGTCCTTTGGACGGCAGAGGAGCCGCTCACGACGTTATTCAACTTCTCGCCACCGTAGCCCTTCCAACACACCAGGAACACCATATTGTTATTACCATGAAAGATATGGTAAAAAAGCCGCCCGTTGTAGGCCTCCTTGTGCTTACGAGGGAAAAGACGACCAGAGTCACTAACGGCGGATAGTGCGCTCTGCGAAACAACATCTAACCGCCACTTTTTCATTGAGGACCTGCTGTCAGGTAGAGCTTTTCTGGTTGACACAGGTGCAGCTTGTTCCGTATGGCCTGTGTGTTATATGAAGGAGACTCCCCCTGAGACGCCTATTGAGTTGCAGGCAGTAAATTGTTCGCCGATTCGAACTTTCGGACAAATCTCGTTACCTTTGCAGTTTCGTAATCTGCGGCGCGAGTTTAAATGGATATTTACTGTCGCTGCCTTGCCGTATCCGATTCTAGGCGCGGATTTTCTTCACCATTTTTCATTGACGGTGGACCTTCGTGGTAACCGCCTAATTGATGGCATCACGGGATTAACTGTTGTTGGCAAGGCAGCAGGAGTTCCAACGGTTAGCCCGACATTTTTTCTTGCTAACACCGGTGATCCTTTCCATGCGTTGTTGAACTCGTTCCCGCAACTGACTCGGGGAAATTTTCGATTTGATGAACCAACTCATACCACGGAGCACTTCATATCTACAACTGGTGCTCCCGTTTTCTCTCGTCCTCGTCGCTTGCCTCCGGACAAACTCAAAGCAGCACGATCAGAGTTTGATCATATGCTGCAAATGGGGATTATTCGTCCGTCCACGAGCCCGTGGGCGTCCCCATTACACATGGTACCGAAAGCGAATGGCGATTGGAGACCTACTGGAGATTATCGACGCCTGAATTCGATAACGGTACCGGACCGTTATCCTATCCCTCATCTGCAAGACTTTGCGTCTTCGTTGCAGGGATGCAAGATATTCTCCAAACTGGATTTAATTCGTGCGTACCATCAAATTCCTGTCCATAAAAATGACATTCCAAAAACGGCTATAGTTACGCCATTTGGGTCGTTCGAGTTTTTGACTATGCCGTTCGGATTAAGGAATGCCGCTAGTACTTTTCAGCGGTTTATGGATGAGGTTACTCGCGGCCTCGATTTCGTCTATACCTATATTGACGACCTGCTCATTGCTAGTTCTTCTCCAGAGCAGCATACGCACCATTTGAATCTTCTTTTCCGCCGATTGAAGGCGTATAACGTGCAGCTTAATGCACCCAAATGTGTTTTTGGTGCTGAGTCACTGACTTTCTTGGGTCACGTCATCGATGTTGACGGTATTCGGCCCCGGCCTGAGCGAGTTAAGGTCATAGAGGATTTGCCTCCACCGACCTCACTACGTCAGTTACGCCAGTTCTTAGGTCTGGTTAACTTTTATAGGCGTTTCGTGCCAAATTGTGCAAAATTGCTTTTCTCCCTGACAGAAATTTTGAAAAATTGTCGGAGGAAGAACAAAGATATTTCTTTGACAGACACTCAACTTGCTGATTTTCAGCACGCCAAAACTGTTTTGGCTAATGCTTCGTTACTGACTCACCCGGTACCCGGTGCAAAGCTAACGCTTTGTGTTGATGCATCGGATATCGCTGTGGGCGCAGTACTACAGCAAAACATCAATGGTTACCAGCAACCGCTGGAGTTTTTTTCCAAAAAGCTAAATCCTGCTGAGACGCGCTACAGCACCTTTGGAAGAGAGCTTTTAGCCATCTATTTGGCCGCGAAACATTTTTCACATGTGCTAGAGGGTAGACAATTTACTATCCTCACTGACCATAAACCATTGACTTTTGCTTTGAGAGCGAAGGCTGATAAATACTCGCCCAGAGAGACGAGGCACCTTGATTTCATCTCGCAATATACGAGTGATATCCAGCACATTCCGGGTTCACTAAATACAGCGGCCGATGCTTTGTCCCGCTTACCCGTGACAGCGATCTCGTCATCCTCTGACATAGATCTGACTCGTTTGGCTGCGGATCAGCCTCCCCTTGAGTCATTGGATGTCACATCGCCCGAGTTTGCGAATTGCGAGATGAAATACTTGCCTCTGTCGACTGCAGTTGGCCAAATTCTCTGCGACGTCTCTTTGGACGTGCCTAGGCCCTTCGTTCCAGAGAATCATCGTCGGACCGTGTTTCTGGGATTACATTGTATCTCGCATCCAGGATCTTCTGCCACAGCAAAGCTCATATCAGCTAGATTTTTCTGGCCAAATATGAGGCGTGAAATTGCTGCTTGGTGCCGTTCCTGCGTCGCTTGCCAGAGATCAAAGGTCCATCGACACGTCAAGGCTCCCCTGGGTACCTTTGCTAACCCAGATGCGCGTTTTTCACATATTCATATTGACATAGTGGGACCTTGGCCTGTCAGCGATGGTTTTTCTTATCTACTTACCGTCATTGACCGTTTTTCGAGATGGCCTGAGGCCATCCCCTTGAAAAACATCACCGCGGAGACAACAGCACGTGCTCTTGTGTCTGGATGGATCTCTCGTTATGGAGTTCCATCCACAATAACTACCGACCGTGGACGACAGTTCGAGTCGAGCCTTTTCCTCGAGCTGTCAAAATTAATTGGTGCTAAACGCATTAGAACTACGGCATACCATCCCGCTTCGAATGGTATGGTGGAGCGTTTTCACCGCCAACTGAAGGCCTCCTTAATGGCCTCAATGGACTCGGCGCATTGGAGCGAGTACCTCCCTATTGTGCTACTAGGGATTCGGTCAACGGTGAAGGTCGACTTTGGATTTTCACCGGCCGAAGTACTGTATGGTGCCCCTCTGACGTTGCCCGGGCAAATGCTTGCCCCTATCGATCTTGATGCCCAAGATCACGCTTCCTACGTGTCCCGTTTGCGCTCCTATTTCCAGGATTTGCCGCCAATGGACACTAGGAAACAAACTGTCAAGACTGCTGTCCCGAGGGATATTGCCTCGTGGACGCATGTCTTTGTAAGGAATGATACGGTGAAGCCCCCGCTCACACAGCCTTACACTGGACCTTACCGTGTCTTAGCGCGCTCGGCTAAGCATTTCACGTTAGATATTAAGGGGTCCAGGGAGACAGTTACATTAGACAGGCTTAAGCAGGCGCACCTTGACACGGACGCTGTGGTTCCTGATCCACGAACCCCTTCGTATTTGCCTGTTGAGCGAACGACTGTTCCTGAACCACCATCATCGCCTGTCCCTACACCACCACCATCGCCACGTTACAAGAACACGACCCGTTCAAGTCGTAGGGTCCACTGGCCCAAAAAATTTTGCAGCACCGTCTATATTTAGACTATGTTAGCTGCACCTTTTTTTTGCCTCTGTGTTTCTGCTTTTTCTTTGCCTTGTTTCTTTATGCATGCATGTCGGTTTTTTTTTAACATTTTTCAAATCCTTATTCTGGATTCAATTTTTGCTAGAGCGGATAGCTCCCCCTTGTTGCATTGTTCGCCATCTTACTCCACATTTGAGTAATGACATCGATTTTCGATAATTTGAAAATCTGGCTCGAGGTACTGTAGTAAGACGCCTCACGCTCCTTGATAGAACAACGCCAGTTGAGAACGCCAGAAAGAAAAGGCAGACAGCCACTGGAAAGCCGACTGATCACACGCCAGAAACCAGCCTCTGTACAACACCATTGTTTGTGCTACATCAAAAAATAAACGTATATTTCATCTCTAATTTCTGCTGTTGAAATAATTATTATGTCACTCGTATCTCGATAACATCTATAACTAATACTGCTAAAGATATATATATATATGTATTTATATATTGTTGTGCGAGAATACGATGCCCCTTGGCGAGAATGGGCTGGACCACTACATATAAATAGTAGCGGCCTGAGTAAGTGGGCAAGTTGGTATTAGTTCCACAGATCATGTGTTGATAGTCAAAGTTGGAGTTCAAGTTAGTGTGTTGGATTGTTGTTACGTTACGTGTGCTTATCGCAGTTTATTTCGATTATATTGTTATTACACTGTTTGCAGTGTATTTGTTTATCCATAAGGACATAACATAAATATATAGTCAGAAATTAGTACGTCCATTTCAGAATAATACTCAGAGTGAATGGGTATATATACCCACTAAATACATGTTTCCTTGTGGTTGATTGGGTGATATACACGTCTTCTGATGAGGGTCCGATAAGATCTGAAAATTGATTAAAGATGTTTATAATTTTTTCAATTTACAGGGAAATTCGTATTTTTTGGCATGTTTACATGCCTGCATATTAGATATGTATATATATTTATACACGGTGCAGTCTTGGTTTCAACTCCTACCAACACTACTGCTGGTTCATATATATATATATATATATATATATATATATATATATATATATATATATATATATATATATATATATATATATATATATATACTAGCTGGTCCGTCCGGCTGGCGCTCGGCTACCATTGACGTGTTCTACAGCATCCATATATATATATATAGCTGATGTACCTAGTTTCGCTTGGATAAACAGACGATAAGCCATCTCAGTATCACTGTTGAAAACATGTAGTATAGTATTACTGTTGAAAATATATGGTATAGTATAGTATCACTGTTGTAAATATATAGTACAGTATTACTGTTGAAAATATATAGTATAGTATCACTGTTGAAAATATATAGTATAGTATAGTATTACTGTTGTAAATATATAGTACAATATTACTGTTGAAAATATATAGTATAGTATAGTATTACTGTTGTAAATATATAGTACAATATTACTGTTGAAAATATATAGTATAGTATTACTGTTGAAAATATATATAGTATAGTATTACCGTTGAAAATATATAGTATAGTATAGTATTACTGCTGAAAATATATAGTATAGTATTACTGTTGAAAATATATAGTATAGTATTACTGTTGAAAATATTTATAGTATAGTATTACCGTTGAAAATATATAGTATAGTATAGTATTACTGCTGAAAATATATAGTATAGTATTACTGTTGAAAATATATAGTATAGTATTACTGCTGAAAATATATAGTACAGTACTACTGTTGAAAATATATAGTACAGTATTACTGTTGAAAATATATAGTACAGTATTACTGTTGAAAATATATAGTATAGTATTACTGTTGAAAATATATAGTATAGTATAGTATGACTGTTGAAAATATGTACACGAATATATAATTATATATATATATAATTAATTAAAAGTTGGTTAGAAGGGAAGTCAATGCAGACAGGCGGCTAGACAGAGAGATATTATAAGGGCGCAACATTATAGCTATGTATCTATCTAAAAAGAACGTTGTATTATATATATTATATATAATAAAGTACCAGTAATGTACTGAAATAATTGCTGGCCTTGTGCCAAAAGTAGAAACAATTATACTTCTTTTTTATACAACTGTAAATAACATGTTTATGTATGTATATATACGTATAAAGGAATGCTGTAATAAAATGTACAAATTAAACAGTCTCTTATTTATGATACTAACACTATATATATATATGAATAAAAATAGACCGAGAAACAAGAATGTCCTTCATCAGTAGCCTGCTGATTATCGTTGGTATTTCTTCGCATTAAAGACTAGATACCTAAAATCAGTGTGAGCGATAACTAAATTAAGTTATCGGGACAGAGGAAAGGAAACAAACAACATGATAGTAATGCAGCGTAAAGAGAAGAAAAGAGAGACAAGTCAATGAATCTTGTGGCCTTAAGTCCGACAAATCAAATGACGGGAAGAAACAGACGCGTCCGAGCCACAAGAAAAGTGAGAGGAAAGAAATTCACGCGGGTCAGACGGGAGGAAGTGAGAGAGGAGGAGTAGCAGAGAGTGAGTGAGTGAAAGTGTGAGGAAGAGGCCAGCCAAGAGTGAGTGACCAGCAGCGGGAGTGGAGGAAAGCAAGAGCTGAAGGAGAGAGCAAGAGGATAGTAGTAAGGTGACAGAAAAAATACGAACCCACAGTGAAGGGAAAAAATATATGTGAATGAAAAATGGCGTGCTTTGTTGTTGCGAATATGAACATATGAATAAAAATAGACCGAGAAACAAGAATGTCCTTCATCAGTAGCCTGCTGATTATCGTTGGTATTATACACTATATATATATACACACACACAGATAGCGAAGCCAATGTACAGAATGGTTTTCGTAATGCAGACAGCCAAACATACAGACAGATATTATAAGGGCGCGACATTATAGCTATGTATCTATCTAAAAAGACGGACTAAGAAAGAGAGAGGAATGTCGTATAACCGGAAGTGTTGACATCTGAAAATTTTAAAGAAGTGAATATTTAAATAATCAATAAAATATCTTTAATCTTTTAACTAAATTTAGAAGACAAAAATACCCTCACTTTCTTACTTGGAAAAAGTTACATCTATGGTGCAAATTTGCTGCTGTTTGGTCCAGCCGTTTGGCGAAAAGTTTGTTACATACATCCGACCGTCAGCTTTATAATATAGATACATGGAAGGAAATTGGGGAGGAGCAACAATTAGTTGGCAATAATTACAGTGATGAATTTGAAGTATATATATATATATATATATATATATATATATATCAAAAGTGGAAGAATATAATCAATTCTCGAAGGAGAGTAGAGATAGATGTATAAATTTAAATGCCAGCTGTAGGAAGTAGCAGACTGCTCGATAATTATTTCATGCATTGTAAGTGAACAAACATTTTTAATGAATGTTAATTTTGAATCTAAGCTATAATAAAGGAAGGTCTGCGGGACTGTATACGGTTTATTTTTTTTTTACCCCGTTAGTAAAATAAATTGGATTACTTTGAATAAATAATGAATGAATATTACATAATTTATTTACTAAATTTCGTAAACAAAAATAATTTCGTAAAAATAAATAATTTAAAATTGACTTCTTTTCAAAGTTGCACTTCCGCTATATCGTCGCCACCACGAGATGTCAACACTTCCGGTGGCGATCGCTTAAATAAACATACTAATTTTCTGTCACTAATTTTCTCCTAATGCAGTTTATATATAATATCGTCTTTTTTTAATGTATCATGGATTACGTTTCTGATTACATAAGACAGTGTAATGTAGTCTTCGTTCAATTTCTGTGTATATTGTCAATTACGATTTTATTTGATGTATCATATCTACATGTATATATACCTGCGTATAATATCAATATACACACTACACATGCTAGCAGAAAACCACCCGAAGGATGGTTTTTCTGCTAGTATATATAATATATACATACTTCTCCCAATTCACTGAAGACTTCTAAACTATTAGGTGGTTTAGTTATATAATTTTTTTTACTATGACAAAACATATCAGACTCTACACACTTTTAAATTAGGGTAATTTGGGCACTTTAATGTTTTTGTAACATTTTGCATATTTTATAGTACAAAAACAAATAGATGTAAGAAACATACTGCAGTCTAAAAAAACACACTAGCTGTGATATTAAAATATAGGTTTAATTGTTGGGTGGTCATATGATATTCAGATCTTACTATTGTATGTTGTACCACTGAGGAAGTTACAGTGGTCATATGATATTAAAATCTTACTAATGTGTATAGTACCGCTGAGGAAATAAACACATCTTACTTCTATTTCCGATATATCTATACATATATATAAAACTGAAATTGTCTCTGTGCGTGTGTGTGTCCTAATTTTTGCAAAGTCTATACAAATCCACATTTCTACTCCAATTGACTTCAAATTTGTATTTATATATTCATTGCGGTCTAAAGATATTAACTGCAGCTTTTATTTTTCAATTTTCTGTTGTTAAAGGCGTGTTAAGCACCGGTTATCGATCTCTCTCTCTCTTTTTTAGTCTGTCTTTTTAGATAGATACATAGTTATAATGTCGCGCCCTTATAATATACGTCTGTATGTCTGGCTGTCTGCATTACGACATTATGAAAACATTGTTCTCATTGCTGACGTATTATTTTCACTATTTTCTGTTTATTGCCAGGGAACGTCTTCACGAACCAAAGTATCGTCTTCCTGTTTTCCTTCGGTTGCAACGTTTTTTTAAATATTTACTTCTGCGTTCGCAGATTGATTTTTTTTAGTTTCAAAAGATCCTGTTAAGCATGAAAGCAGCGGTTCTTTGCTTAAACTTTAATCTGTTACTTTAATATATACAGGGTGCGGACGATATTTGTTCGCAAGATTACTGTCTAGGAAAAAGTAACACAGTAGTTTTATTTTTTAAGATATATTTATCAAACTTGGGTCAGTTTGTCTTCATGACTTGTTCTTTCGATCTTACTCGATAAACCCGCCATTGGCTTTGATGACGGCCTCAAGGCGGCCTCGGAACCAGCTACAGGCCTTAGTCACTGTCTCCCGACTTAGGTTCCTAAAGACACTTGTGATCTTGGCCTTCAGATCGCCTTTCGTATTGCAGCTAGATCTGTTGGTGTCTCGTTCCACTGCGCCCCACACAAAGAAGTTGAGGGGGTTGCAGTCAGGCGAGCTGGGAGGCCAGATGTCAGGTGAAGTGTGGTCGACGAACTTCTCTGATAGCCAGGCTTGATTCTTTCGGCTGGTATGGCAGGGTGCTGAGTCTTGCTGCCACATGTACGGCCTACCTCAGGGCTTTACTACCTCGCTCAGAACGCTGATGTAGCCATCGGTGTTCAGCTTGAGGCCCTCAGGGAAGAAGTGAGGTGGCATGACGTCACCTTGACTGCTGACGACACCTAAGACCAATGTTGTCACTGGAAACTTTGTCTGCATGACTCTGGGCATGTCTATGGATGAGACAGCGAGCCACCTGTTGTTCTGGGAGTTGATCTTCTGGTCTTGGCAGAAGTTTTTCTCGTCGGAGAAAAACCACAGCATGTCTGGCTCCAGTGGGTGTTTCAACTTGTTGATCAGCTTCTTTGCGTGCTTCAGTCGCTTTTCTTGCATCGCCTTTGACAGAAATTGTCCTTTCCTCATCTTGTATGAAACGTAGCGAATGTCTTCATGTACCACCAGCCTAATGAGCTTTTCATCCACGCCTTTCTCCCTTGCAATGGCACGCATCGACTTGCTAGGTTCATTGTTGATGATATCCTGAACTTCAGCGACGAACTCGGGCGTTCTGAAGGTGTCAGATCGTCGATCATGCGTTTTCCTCTCTGATGTTACTTCGTAGTCGAATCCTGAATCTTCCAATTCCTTTCTGACCTTTTCCACCATTCTCCTGCTGCCGCTGAGAAAGTCTGAAATTTCCTTATTTGTCCTCCCGGCGCGGATTCCAAGAAGAACTCTGTGTCTCTTCCACAAATTTGGAGGTTCAAAATTATTCATAATCAATTATTCTGAAAATAAATAATGGAAATATAGTCACTGTTTTTATGAAGACAAGAGTGACAACGGAAGTAAAAAAAATTTGCATAAAATTAGCAGTTGAAAATTGCAAACAAATATCGTCCACACCCTGTATATATAATTATATATTCGTGTACAGATATTTTTGCATATACAAAAACAAAATATAAACAAATGTATTTATTTCACGAAAGCACAGACGGCTTATCGTCATTGTTACTGCCGATATGCCACCCAAAAAGTCCCACTACTTTTGGCACAAGGCCAGCAATTACATAGTCAACGGTTCGGAAATCAAATGCATCACTGACGAGTTTACTCCCTTACTCTACCAGTTAGTCTTAGTGTACTTCCTCCTGCTTTTAGGTTATGCCTCGAAGGAAGAGATACTCCATTGGCCGAAATACTGCGAAAGCGGCCAGAAAAAGAACAAGGCGGGCAAACGAATCGTCAGTGGAATCTGCTATTTGACGGTCGCAAGATGCTGAACGTACTGCCACAAGAAGATCACTTGAAACAGACAACCAATGAACCATTCGCCGAACCGCGTCAGCTTTGCAATGTCTATCAACAAATCCCAGGGAAGACCCTGGCTGTTGCTGGTCTTCTTTTGGAAGAGTCATGTTTTTCACACGGGCAACTATACGTTGGCTGCTCAAGAGTGGGAAGCAAGAAAAATCTCTTTGCATAAGCCTGACACAGAAGAACAAGGAACATTGTGTACAAGGAGGTGCTACAATCATTGTTTAGGTAGACGAGGCAGAAAGGGATATACACGATTGGCTGAAGAAGGACGAGACTGTGTTAGTAGTACGACCAACGCCTGCTATCACACCAACAGCAGCAAAAACAACAACAACAAAAATCTTAATGGAAAATTATTTGCCTAAGCACAAAATGTAGACACCATCCCCAGGCCGAGGTATTCCGTACTTCTTTGTACTGTTTCAGAAAGGAGGGATAAACATGCCAATCTATGTTTAGAAGCCTGAGCAATGCCGGGCCATTTTGCTAATAAATATATAAAGATTAAAAAGCACTAAAGAGTCAATAACTAACACATGTTTCAGCTGACAGAGCTTCATCTTGAGGCTGTGAAATTACAAAATCAGAAATAATAAAAAAAAAATTATTATCCGAATTTCCTTATGGTTTTATACTGTATGAATGCTTACACAATAAAGCAACTTCATCTGATGATGCTATCTCACTTTTGATATTGTTAAAGCACATCGGAAAAACCTTTAGTGAAACATATAGGTCTCCCAGTGAAGTATATTATTTGACAACTTTTGATTCCCTATTTGAAATTCTTTCAGTATATATTGTTGTTGTTGCCATCTCTATAATTGATATATATGTAAGTTGAAAATATGTGAAAATAAACTCTGATGATGCTGATTTTGAGCCCGTTCCCGATGGTCTCAGTAAAACCATAAGGAAATTCGGATAATAATTTTTGGAAAAAAAAATTTTTTTTTTTTCTAAAGAATTTTTAAATTTCTGATTTTGTATCTTCACATCCTTGGAATGAAGTTCTGTCGGCTGCAACTTGTGTTAGACTCTTTGGTGCTTTTTATTCTTTATATTTCTGAGGCTGATTGGCATTAGGAAGGGCATCCATATCGTCTGTTTTTCCACACTTGCATAAGTTAGACAGGTTATCATATTATGAGCCAAGTCAGGTCTGGAGACCAAGTTTTGCTCATATGGATCTATATTTTGGCTTAGTTTATACAGCTGGATGCCCTTCCTAATGCCATGTAACAATGTGGATGACAACAATAATAGATATCTGTTAAAATACCTTGCAGTGTATGGTTACATTCTGAGTTCATATTATGCGAGGTTCAACTTAGCATTTCATCCTTCTATAGATGATAAAATTTGTCCCAGTAACTTATGGAAGATGGTTCAATCAGCCAGACCTTTTTATTTAGATTGGGAGAATGTTTAGATAACAGATAAAATGTCTAGTGGTATTGTTCTGTCTTTTTAAGTTGTTAGTTCAAATCCTCTCAAAGCCAACTTTACCTTTCATCTTTCCAGAGTCAATAAAATGATGCATCACTGGTTTTAATTGACTGTTCACTCCCTCTCCCAAATTCTTGACCTTGTGCCTCGCAAGAAATTATTATTATAATTGAAGTGGTGGATTGCCAGTATCGGTAGAGGGTCGGACGCCATGCTTTGAAGCATAGAGTTACTTCCCTTTATGATCTGAGTTCAAATCTCACCGAGGTTAACTTTGCCTTTCATCCTTACGAGGTCGATAAAATAAAGTACCAGTAATGTACTGGAATAATTGTTGGCCTTGTGTCAAAAGTAGAAACAATTATTATAATTGAAGTGGATTAGCAGTATCGGTAGAGCATCAGGCAATATACTTTGTGGTATATAGGTGCAGTCGGAAAATGTAGTCGATATCTATCGGCCAGGTCAAATCGGTCGATTAACTGTTTGAGGATGTTACACCCCCCTTTATCGGGACATGCTCCCACATAGTCCCAACGTGCATCTAGGATTCCATTCCAGTCCCCCACTAAAAGCAAGGAGCGGGACGTTCCCAGAAAAGTCTCTAGACGTTTGAAGAAGTCTGGCCGCGGTGTCCCGGATGGGGCATATGCGGCCACCAGCCTGAAGGCTCCACCTTCACTACCGTCAACGTCTAGGACCACCAGTCGACCCTCCGGGTCCAGATGTACCGTCTGTGTTACGAGGCCCAGGTGTTTCCGCAGCAAAACGGCAACTCCGCCTCCACCCCCCGGTTGACAGAGAGATGCGTAGATCTCAAAGGCATCGAAGATTGGGGCCAGCTGTCGCTCGCCGTGGATCCTGGACTCGCAAATGGCTACCACATCCATACTGTGCGACCTGAGGTCGTTTAAGAGTTTGCCCTGTTTCCAGGGTATCCCCAGGCCGCGTACGTTCACACATCCAACTCTTATATTGGCCATGTTGGTGCTGAAAAGTTAAAAGAGGAAAAGAGATCACTCACCCTTCGCCTCCTTGGGACCAGGCCGCACGATTTCCATAGGGGTGTTGGAGGGGTTGTCTGGATGGGTGGTGGTTTCCGGCGGGGTGGGGACGCAGATCTTTGGTGAGGTGGGGTCTGGTGGGATGGGGGTGTCTGGGGTGGGGAGACATTTGAGAAGGACGCGGTTGAGTGGTTTCACGCAGGAATTCCCCACATCCTTCTCAAATGTTTCTTTTATGGACCTATAAGTTTGTATAGGGACCCTAATCAGTTTTAGGTTCAGTTTTTTGCTATTTTTAATAGAGTGGGCGAAAGTTTTCTCTTCGGTTTTCACCGAAGGGTCGTTCGTGATGGTCTCCATTAGTGTTTTGTTTTCAGTGTTTATGTAAGTGTAAGTGTAATTTTCTTGTGTTGTGTTTGTTTTTGTCTGTTATTCTTGTGTGTGCTTTCGTTTTGTTGTAGGTATTTTGTTTTCAGGAGGTGTGGATTTTGTTTGTGATGTTTTTGTTGTTTGTGTTGGTGGTTGTATGTTTGTGGTAGTGTTTGCTGGTTTTTTGCTTTTGTGATGTCTTTTCTTTCTTTTCGAGCGATGGGGTTCTCCCTCGTCTTCACTGGGTGATGGCGAGATAGCCTCATCTGTTGTATCGTCTGTGTGATTGGGGAGGGTATGTCTTGGGGAGCTGTTGTATCTGTATGTGATTTTGCAGTGGTTTTAGGTGGAGTGGGGTTGGGTGGGACTGTGTTTGTTGTGGTTATTTTTGTGTGTTGGTGTTGTTGTTGTGGTGGTGGTGTTGGTGGTTGTGTTGTTTTGATGGGTGTCGGCAGAAGAGCCTTTTTTTGGTTCATTAATTTAGGACAGGAAGCCCTCAGGTGACCCCTGCTAAAGCAATGGTAACATGAAGGCCGCCTACCCTCAACCGAAAAGTTTATGTAGGTGAGTCCGTCCCGGAGTACACGTTGTGGGATCATAGCTATTCGCTCTGGGCTCATTTGCACCAGAACTTCAATGCTAGTCCCATTGAATACATCTCTGGGGGACTTTCCTACTGACAGTATTCTGTCTTCATCAAAATTGATGAAGCCGCACAGTATCCACCATATGTTCACCTTTAGTGTGACACTCGTGATTCTGATCTTTTGTGTTCTTTTTCCCCATGTATGTAGGGAAAAATGTGTACAGGTTGGATACAATTGGCGACACAGAGTAATTTTGGGCCGTCAATTGATCCTTCATGAGTACCGAAATACTCCCAAAAAGTTTGCTTCTTTGAATGAATGCAATATCATTCATAGAATTTTTGAAAACCAGTTCAATTTCTTTCTGTGACAATTGGACTGGTTTTCGGGTAGAATTGGAAACTGTCCTAAAAACTATCGTTTTGAGAGCAGTTTCCTTGCGAATTTCTACCGGAGAATTGATGCTGAAAGCACCATTTTTTTCGAAACTGACATATCTCTTAGCGTCCTTTAAAAGTTGTTCAGCATTTGTTATGTCGAGATATATCAATTCTTACTTTTTTTAAACTTTCTCTGCAAAGGAGATTTTTGGTTTCTTTGTGGAATCCGTATTGGTGGTGTTGTCATTATTGTTGTTATTGTTGTTGTTATTCTTGTTGTCACCGATGTTGGTATTATCCGTATTTTCCTTGGTGTTGTTGTTGTCTTTGATGCTGGTGTTATTGGTGTTGTCTTTATTTTTTTCTTTGTTGTTGTTATCATTGTTGCTTTTATCATCATTATTGGTGTTGCTGTTATTTTTGTTGTCATTGAATTGTTTGATGTCATTTGTGTTGTTTGAATATGAATTCATTTTTACATTTTCATTTCGTCTTTCCATCTCTATAGTATCTAGTGAAGAAGACGTTGTTGACTGCGAGCTTTGTAGTCTTACCGCCTCTCCACCACCATTATCGTTGGACGCAGCGTTCATAACGTAATCAAAATTTTACAATATTTTTTCCAAGATTCGATGGAGAAAAAATTTTCAAATGGATATTCCGCCCCTGTAGGGGCGAAAATGATTTGACCCACCAACTGAAGGTCCAGACGGGTGGTCAAGTTACACAATGATATAAAATTTAACTAAAAACTCACGTTTTTTTCTTACATAAATTAACGGAAACTTCTCCGCGAAGTTACATACGTCTGATAGAGAGATAGATAGATAGATAGATAGATAGATAGATAGATAGATAGATAGATAGATAGATAGATAGATAGATAGATAGATAGATGGGCGGGTGAGCGGTCAGATGGCTAGATTTAGCTTTTGTTGATCTAGAAAAGGCCTTTGACAGAGTACCTCATTCAGCTATCTGGTGGCCCTTAAGAAAATCATGTGAGAAGAGTATCTTGTGAGAGCATGCAAGCTATTTACAGAGGAGCTGTCTGTAAAGTAAGAATAGGAAGTGAGTTAAGTGAGGAATTTAAGGTGCAGATAGGAGTTCATCAGTGTTCATCAGGGTTCGGTTCTTAGCCCACTGCTGTTCATCATAGTTCTCCAGGCCATAACAGAGGAATTTAAGACGGACTGTCCATGGGAGCTTCTCTGTGCGGATAATCTGGTCCTTGTAGCTTAATACATAAAAGAACAAGAGAATAGTTACGACTATGGAAACAAAATGGCTGAGAGTAAACTTAGCCAAAACTAGGAAAAAAGACATGACCATGATTCCTTTAGGAAGGTGGCCCTGCTCAATATATAGAAAAGGAGTAGGTATAATCTCTATACGATGTACACAGTGTAAATTTGGGGTACACAAGAGATGTAATGAGATAACAGGTAGACTAACAGGAAGGGAAAACTTTGTATGTAGAAGTTACACGGAGTTAACCGACGAGAAGAGCTTCAGTGGTATAAAACTTTTCCAGTCAAAGGAATAACCCATAGAAGTGGTTGATAGCTTCTGCTATCTAGGTCACCTAATTAGCAAAGGAGGTGGGTGCTACGAGACCGATCATCATCCATGCGCATCATGTGTCTGTACCAACGCAGTCTTCTCTCCAGCTCACCGCTTCGAATTCCTCTTAAACCCAACTACTCCCTCAGTTTAACCAAGCTCTGCGTTTCCCTCACATTTACATTGCACATCCAATGAAGCATGATTGCTTCATTTCTCTCCAGCCTACGCAGGTCCTCTGCAATCACTGCCCATGTTTCACTACCATGCAGCATCGTACTTCGCACACAGGTGTAATACAGCCGTCCTTTTGTACGTAGGGAGAAACCTTTTGTCAACAGTGGGAGCAGCTCTCTAAACTTCTTCCATCCTATCCTTATTCTAGCTATTATGCTCTTCGAGCACCTTCCTCCGCTACTCCTCTTGGCGGATTGTTGCTTTCCTTTTCCTCCTATCATCAGCAAGGTTTTTTTTATATATATTTCTTTTCTTCTGGTTCATTTCGCCTATATTTCACTGTTGTTTTTCTTCGTCTTTGGAGTCTGTCTTGTCGTTGTTCTTCACTTCCATTCTCCCTATGTAGTAGCTTTGCGATAACTTTATGAGACTTTCTTCCAAATGAAGGTCTATTCTTTGGTGGCACTTTTGCTTGCAGCTTCCAAAGTCAATATTATTTATCTAAGAATTTTTAATTTTTCTGTTAATGATGGATGTAGGTCGAGTCAAATTTTTGTGGGATGAGGACTCACTGCATTAACTTTCAGTTAACTTTCGTAAACAACAACAAAAGACTAACGGGAAATGAATATGTCAAAGAATATTACAGGTTTCACAAATATTATTTTTAGTAGTGTTTCCATAAATCAAAATGCGTGTTGCTCACTTTCTTCACTTTGTTTGTCTTTATTTCTTTCTCTTTTTCTCTTTTCGTTCATTCAATAACGTACTTGTTTAATTCCATCTTTTGCTTTCGGAGCTATATACGAAGCTATATATGAAGGCATATATAAACACACACGAGAAAGATATGTGTTCACACAAGCTAAATATGAAGTAGATATGACCACACGGAAGAGATATACAGAATGTATGACGTTCTGCAGCCGATAGAGGAGAGGACGGCTAATATGTTGAATGAACACGGGAGAGAGTGGGGGACGCTTGAATGCATTGATTGGCTGTTTGAACGCGTATCGCTCACTTTCTTCACTTTTTTATCTGTTTCTTTCTCTCCGTGACATTCAACGTTATTTTTCCAAATTCAGTCAAACAAACATATAAAAAGAATTAATGTAGATCCAAGTTTGAGGAAAACTTATTTCTGAGTTTAAGCAATTCACATGTCAAGTTAGAATATGATTGGTCCACTGGTTTTAGGTGCATTGGAGACAAACAGACAAAGAAACGAACAAACATATATATATATATATATATATATATAATATATAAGAACAAAAGATGGTTAAAAGAGTTCCATGTATTTTATTATGCGCATTTCAAAAACAAATATCATCATGCAATAATATTTGTGTTTTCATCAGATAAAACAGGAAGACATGATATGAAGGTTAAAAAACACTTGTGGATAGTGCAGTTTTAAATCAACATATGAGAAGTAGTTTTAGATTGATGTGTGATATTGGGAAAAATATTTTATTTTGAGGGGGTGGGGTGGAAAGGATGAAAAAGAGGAGGAGATGAGAGTAAAAAGTGGAGAGGGAGGAGTATAATGAGGAAGGATGAGATAGGAGGAGAGATGGGTGATAGAGAGAGAGAGATAGCTTTTATAACTGAGAAAGATATATTGTTTTACATAGAGAGGTTGAAAACCGTTGGAAGATAATGTATAAATTAAAAGAATTTGAAAATTAACGAAGAGAAAAATAATGTAAAGTTAAGGTTTGTATATTGAGGGGTTTAATAATATGTGCGATGAAAAGAAAATGTTAATATGTATTAAGAATAATATTTAAGGGTTTAATAACATGTGCGATGGAAAGAAAAAGTTAATATGAATTAAGAATGATATTTAAGGGTTTAATAATATGTGCGATGGAAAGAAAATGTTGATATGTATTATTAAAAAGAACAACAGGTAATTTAAGTAAGAATATATTGTGAGATGAGCATGAATGAGTTAGATGAAAGGGAGAAAAGAATAATGAATTGAGGATGAATAATCTAACGTCAAAAATATGTTTATGTTTACGAAAGATTTTTACAAGGTGATATAGAATAAGAATGTATTGTATTATGTAATAATTGATTCTATGTTAGGCAACAGTGAGAAAAGGTACAGATTAGGGGTTAGACATTAAAAGAAAAAGAGAAGAAAGGGAAGTGATAAATAGGAGCGATATAGAATGAGTAACAAGTATTATAGAATGTATAATAACCTTTGAAATAAGGTAGAAAGATGGGTATATTTTTAAAGAAGTGTATATATATATATATGTGCCTTTGAGAAAAAGATTCTAAATTGATAAAGATTTGGATATTAGCTGTATACTTTGTGGAATGTTTTGTGGAATTTATGCAAGCAGATAGAAAACAAGTCAGTGCGTCTATTTATTATAGAATCTAAATTAGATATAATGGTAAATTTTTCATTTAGAAAGAGATTGCAAATTTTGGATAGAGAACTGTTCAAGTATAAAGACGCAGAAGAAACCTTCTTCCAAAAGATGCTATATTTAATATTTTTGTCTTTCAAGGACCATATGAGTTCTGAGAGAGCCGTGTTGGTTCTTTTAAGTTTGTATTGAAATGCGCATAATAAAATACATGGAACTCTTTTAACCATCTTTTGTTGTTATATATTATGTATACTCCAGTCCTACAAACTGTAGAGTGCTTCTTATCCGATATCTGCATTGCTTTATTGTACTACAATAAAACTCACCTCCTATATATATATATATATATATATATATATATATATATATGAGAGGTACAAAGTCCGAATCTTCATAGCGGCTACTAGCCACATTTTCCCTCTATAGAGGTATTTTATAGGATTTTGCAAGCTATTATTTATAGCAATCACTATGGTTATTTTCTGCGTTTGAGATTTCTACATTTTCTAAAAATATATATATTTATTCGTGTATGTTTGAATATTATATATACAGAGAGAGACAAAGAAAGAATTGTTAGAGTGTTCCGGTTCTCTATTCAATGTGGGAGTCGGACTCCGCCAACGGTGCGTACTGTCACCTCTCCTGTTCATTATTTACATAGGGCGGTGAATTGGCAGTATCGGTAGAGGGTCGGACATGCTTTCCAGCATAGTTTCGTCCCTTTACGTTCTGAGTTCAAATCCCGCCGAGGTTAACTTTGCCTTTCATCCTTACGGGGTCGATAAAATAAAGTACCAGTAATGCACTGGTTAATTGCTGGCCTTGTGCCAAAAGTAGAAACAATTATTTACATAGGGCGGTGGATTGGCAGTATCGGTAGAGGGTCTGACGCCATGCTTTGTAGCAAAGAGTTACGGCCCTTTATAGTCTGAGTTCACATCCCCTTACGGGGTCGATAAATAAATAATAAATAATTGTTTCTACTTTAGGCACAAGGCCAGCAAATTACCCAGTATATTAAAATAATACACTGGGATAATTGCTGGTCTTGTGTCAAATGTGGAAACAATTATTTACATGAACAGGATTGACATGCGCAGCCGGGTTGGAAATGGTATCATGACTGGCGGGTGTAAAATCAGTCGGCTGGAATTTGCAGACGACATGGTGTTACATAACTCAACAGAAGGTGATCTCCGATTTGCACTCGATAGGTTCCATGCAGAGTGTTGCATGGCTGGAATGGAAATCAGTGCTGCGGAACCTGAGACACACGTCCTCACAATGGTGCCTGCGCAGTGCACTTTACGTGTAAAAAGAGATCCACTGAAGCAGGTAGAAAATTTCAAGTATCTCGGGGCCGTGTTCACCGCATATTAGCAGACTGCCTGATCAGTCATATCTGCATATTAGCAGAACCACTGTTCAGCATATGCAAATCAGACCGATCAGTCACTATATATTCCAGAAAATATTTTCACTAGCTTTGACAGTTGACAGGTAAGCAGTATACGGTACTGATGAAGGGTAATCACCCAGAAACATTAGTGTCTCAGTTCTGTTTATATGACAACACAAGAGCAAGAATGATGGAGTCATTCTACTGACGTGGCTTAAAGAGGCTGTTTGCATAATTGCAAATGAATCGAATATTATTATTAATATTCGAAAAACTCAGATTTACATTTCTTATATATATATACAAATACACACACACACACACACACACACACACACATATATATATATATATATATATGTATATATATATATATATATATATATATATGTATATATATATATATATATATATATGTATATATATATATATATATTGGTAAGCGGAATAGAAAATGCTGACAAATTGTTCACAGTTGAAAAATGGTTTAATTAGGAATAAAAGAGTAAACTTAAAAACTTAAAACCACAACTGAATACTAACCCATACAATCACTAATACTCTTTTATTCCTAATTAAACCATTTTTCAACTGTAAACAATTTGTCACCATTTTCTATTCCGTTTACCAATATATAATAACTTGTGTGTTACACCTCTATTCTTTTAACTATATATATATATATATATATATATATATATATATATATATATATATATATATATATATATATATATATATATGTATATATATATATGGTGGCTGCCAACTCGTTTTCGAGTATGGCCACTACTTTATATCCATGTAGGAGAACTCCTACCGATGCGCTGAACGAGTGTGACTTTTTAGTCCAGCCAGCGACTTGAAAACTCTGGTACAAACACTACACTTGTGACAATTATTGACACATAGTGCTGGGCCCATGGTACCATGTGACGACAAGTGCAGAGAGATCTCCAGATATAAAGCAATGCCTGTGCCGTGAAGCTTTTATAGTGAGCAAAGGCACTGCACAAAGCCAGTCCCACTCTCTTAACCAAGATGATATTTACCAAAAAGAAGAACATGTCATCATCATTGGATACCATCAGAGTTGCAGGTGTTATATCAGAGTTTTCCTTCTCCTAGAATTCTCCCTTGACAAAGGCCAAGGGGTCATCTCTCCCGGTGATTTTGGATGGCCATTGACTCTTAAGAGCTCCTTTGCCCTTTGACAGGTTTTGTTTTTAGTCCTGCAGGATGTCCAAAGTCACCCTCCTCACCAAGAAACATTGGTGGGGTTGCCAGTTCAGTCGCCAACGACCCGGCCATGAGACAGGTTGTACTGGGATACATGTTACCAATAACACCAAGTGGTGACCTGACATATATATATATATATATATATATATATCCCATACTCCTGCAGAACCTTCCACATCATATATAGATATGCTCATGTATGTATGTATGTATGTATGTATGTATGTATGTATGTATGTATGTATGTATGTATGTATGTATGTATGTATGTGTCAGGTCACCAGTTGGTGCTACTGGTAACATGTATCCCAGTACAACCTGTCCCATGGTCGGGTCGTTGGCGACTAAACTGGCAACCCCACCAAGGTTTCTTGGTGAGGAGGGTGACTTTGGACATCCTGCAGGACTAAAAGCAAAACCTGTCAAAGGGCAAAGGAGCTCTTAAGAGTCAATGATCATTCAAGATCACCGGGAGAGATGACCCCTTAGCCTTTGTCAAGGCAGAATTCTAGGAGAAGAAAAACTCTGATATAACACCTGCAACCCTGATAGTATCCAATGATGTTGACTTGTTCTTCTTTTTGGTAAATATCATCTTGGTTAAGAGAGTGGGACTGGCTTTGTGCAGTGCCTTTGCTCACTATAAAAGCTTCACGGCACAGGCATTGCTTTATATCTGGAGATCTCTCTGCACTTGTCGTCACATGGTACCATGGGCCCAGCACTGTGTCAATAATTGTCACAAGTGTAGTGTTTGTACCAGAGTTTTCAAGTCGCTGGCTGGACTAAAAAGTCACACTTGTTCAGCGCATCGGTAGGGGTTCTCCTACATGGATATAAAGTAGTGGCCGTACTCGAAAACGAGTTGGCAGCCACCATGTATATATATATGTATGTATATATATATGTATGTATATATATATGTATGTATATA